>JASKMD010000004.1:0-155009 GCA_030144725.1 Haematococcus lacustris | reverse complement strand
AAGACTCCAAGTTGCCGCATCACCAGCAAGGCACACACTGCTCTTTCTGCATGCAATGAATATGTCATGCAATGAATATGTCATGCTCATGACTCTTCCATGGTATAAAACCACACCCTGAGCTTGCCCGGCTGGGAGAATGGGCTGGCGTGCCAGCATGCATGCAACCTGTTAGACCGTGGTGATCGCAAAATGCAGATGTCCAACCATCGTGCCCAGGGCTGATCAGCCATGCGCTTCAGTGACTTGCACATGGCTGCCGAGTCGGAGCCCTTTGAGTCAGAGAAAATGAGGTGGGTGACAGTGGGCATGAGTTGCACCAGCTGGCGCCAGAATTTCAGGGAGGGGGTCACGCTGCCGTAGGCAAACTCAAGGTTTGTGCAGGCCTGGCACAATGGCGCCAGAGTCAAGACATCCGCCGCGCCCACATTCATGTGGGACATGCACACCCTTTCCCAGCTGCAATGCTTCAGCGCTTGCAGCACAGCCACTAGCGGCTGCATCTCTACTTGTTGCTTTGCCGCCATGTCCACATCAGACATGGTCAGCCACAACTCCTTGATCCTCACTGGCACACTGCAAGCCTGTGTCAGGTTATGGACTGCAGCTGCCACCAGACTGAGCTTGTCACTGCCAATATGTATGGTAAGCCTTCCCAACACCAGGGGCTGAGTGAGGATGTGCAGCGGTAGGTGTGCCGCAGAGGAGCAGTCAATAGAGCCTGTGAGCTCCAGCTGCTGCCAGCTGCAGGGCACATCTGCACATGCGCTGGTCAGCCTCTGGAGTGACTTGAGCTTAATGCTGGTAAGCTGGGTGGCTGCTAGCAGGGCGTCCAGTTCATCATGCCCCAAAACCACTGTATCGGGCAGCTGCAGGGTGTGCAGCTGAGGCAACGCCTGAAGCAGCCCAGGCAGATGCCACAGGTACCAAGCGTCGGAGACCGTCAGCACCTGCAGCTGAGTCAGGGGCTGCAGTGTTGCAACGAACTCGAACTGCACCACAGACCCCAGCTGCACAAGGCACAACTGTGTAAGGTGCTGGGACAAGGGCTGCAGGTTGGGCAGGAGGGGTTCATGTTCACTAATGTTTTGATCAACAGGCTCAGCTGCTTGAGCCTGGATGCATGGAACAGACTGGCCAGGGTGGCTGCACCTGGCTCAGGCTGCTCAGCGTGGGTAATAATGGTGCTGCTGAGGTCCAGCTGCTGCAGCTGCAGGTTGAGCTGCGGGTGTGCGAGCAGGGCGGCCAGACCACTGCAGGTGATGGCATAGCCATGGAGTGACAGGGAGGTCAGGCCTGGGAAGCTGCTCATTAATTGCTGAGCAAGGCCGAGGCTGCAGCCCAGAGGCTCATAAGGGCCAAGGGTGGGACCCTGGATAATTCCCAGCTTGCAGGCTTCCACGGCTGCACAATTGGTCAGCTTCTTCAGAACCTTGGGCAGCAGCATGATGTACTGCATGCTGCTTTGAGCCCGCTGCTGCTCCAGAGTCAGAGCCAGCTTGCATGTCCTGGCTTGCAGAGCTGCGACGACGCGTGGTGTGAGAAACTGATCGCAGCCCTGGTTATCCAGCTGGAAATGAAGAGCGGGGGCGAGCAACAGGTTGGTCTTAGAAAAGGCGCGGCAGGTGAGAGACAGCATTCCTCCTCCAACACCAAGCTGTATGGCCCGGCAGGCGACGTCGTCCAGTAGCGCACCAGGCAGATCCAGCAGGGAGGTGCCAGAAAGAGGTCCAAGTGGTGTTGAAGGCAGGTCGACGGGCGCGCCATCGACGGATGCATCGCTGTGCATCCACCGCATTAACATGGCGAACATAACGATGGTCCAAACACAGAGCCGCACGAGCTCATCCAATACCACAGTTGCATGCCGCGACTCTTCCGCAGCATTCACATGGGGAGTTTTCTGTGGCATCTGGGCTGCCACAATTTGAGTGCCAGGCCCCTAGCTCCAGTTCTGCCGACCTAGGTCAACCAACGCAGCACTGAACTGATCTTGCCTGCTTGGGCGTCACATGAGGTTGGAGGCAGATGGGAGCGTTGATTCAATTCAAAGCGAGCCACACAGCGGCAACAAGCTATGGCAGTCTTAGGTCGAGGTCTGTTGCACCTTTGTATCTTCATTGTAGCAGCACATAGGAGAAAGGGAGTGCGACGCATGCATTGGCAGCAGGGCGGCTGGGCGGCAGGGCGGCAGGGCAGCAGGGCGGCAGTGCGGCAGTCGAAAGAATTGCCCACAGTAGCCCATCAATCAAGCCCAACAATCATGTAACATATTTAATGCAAGCTCTCTGATGAAGAGCTAGCTTCTGCCGCCCTCCAGCCCAGCGTTGCACCTCACGCAAGGTTAAGGGAGGAAGCACTTGGCCACTTCTTCTAGTTCACTAGCCACCATGCCATGGCCTGGCTGCTGACACCACATCGCCCACTCCATTCAGTGCCACCTCTCCACCACCATGACACGACATCACCTATTGCTACTCACTGTCATCATTTTGAGTCACGGTGAGTTTCCCTCCATTCTACCACCATAACTGTGCTGTAGTGCGGGGTGGGGCAGCAGTGCAACAGGGCGGCAGGGCGGCAGAGCCACAGAGCAGCAGGGCAGGAGAGCAGCAGAGGAGCAGAGCAGCAGGGCGGCAAGGCTGCTACTGCCACCCACCATCAGGCTGTTGTCAATTGCAGTTGTAGCGCATGGGGGCTGCCCGCTGCTGCTCAGCACCTTCTCTCGCCACCACTCTAGCCAGCCCCTGTTGCTGTGCTCATTGCTGCCGCTGCCGCTTCAACTGCTCCAGCGGTATCTGAGCCTGCTGGGAGGCAGTGTGGAGGAGGCGGCGAGGTGCAGCACAGCGGGCGCAGCAGCCTGCCATCGCCCACATGACCTCATGGCACCCACACTGCTCACACCCACCCATCGCTCCTCCACCAGCACCACCTGACAGCGGCCCCCACCAACACTTATGTAAGCCCATGGCAGCAACAGGTGACAGTGCAGCCCCACACCACCAGCACTCACAACCTGCATCTTGCTGCAGGGGCCAGTGCAGGCACTCTTGCTGCAGGTGCTGTGTGGCCCCAGCCTGGCAGCTATGTGTTACCCTGTGGGGGGCCAGGCTGTGTAGGTTGTGATGCCTGGGGCTGGGTTGCCTGGGTGGCTTGGCTGTGTGGGGGTGGCACCTCACCACCACCACCACCACCACCACCACCCACCAGGCCAGCCAGGCAGCTCGGCTGCGCAGGTGGAGCCCCAGCAGCCAGTGCCACACACTGCAGGCAGGCGCCCCCTGGCTTCGGCCTGGCAGCTATGTGCAGGCAGTGCGGGTGTCAGCCTGGCTGACTGGCAGCAGCACTGACCAGGCTACCCCAGGGGCTGGTTGCTGGCAGCAGTGGACACCCTCCGCCAGCACTGCTGATCTGCTCTGACACCGCCCTATGCGGCAGCAGCCTGAGTCAGACCCTCTGTTGCTCTGCAGGGCGGCGGGCATGAAGGATAGGTTATACGTGTTTGTGAATGAGTTAGTGCTACGTCAGTACAACCCGCCAGTATGGCCGGTAAAACCTGACAAATGTTCACTCCGTCCCAAATGTCAGTACGACTCGTAAGCGGCACCATCCCTTGACACCCCGTGACTGGAAGTCGTCACCGGCACCATCCCTAACATTTAATGTGATGGCGAGGGATGGCAACCTCAATGCATGGCCATATGCGTGAAACATTTGCACCCTCACAAGCTAGTTTACTTGTGCAGCAGGCAGTTGAGGTGAGGCCTAACCCTACCCTCACGCTAGCTGTGCAGGCTGGTCACAAACTGGACGCAATAGCACAATAGTTGTGCTGGCCTTACCCTAACCCTAGCTGTACTGGTCACAAACTGTGAAACAAAATAAAGAGCAATTGAGCAGTCATCCCACCCCTCGTGTTACCTCCTATTCACCGCCCATCAGGCCATCGTGACAGCCATTGCTCCCTAGCAGCAGCAGCAGGCTGTGGCGTTGCATGGGCTGCGGCCGAGCTAGTGTTCCCTTCACGGACCATGTGCCTTCACGATGCGTTTCTCGTCTTGTCTAGGGTTCTCCCCATGCAACCTCCCAGCCACTGTCACATCAGCCTCAACACCTAAAAACTCAGTCTTAGCTACAACACCGTCCTTGCCTGGCCGCTACTGTCACGCATGGTGTCAGGGCAGGCTCAACGTGTGTGGTGACAAAGCTGTCATCAAGGATGATGCAAGCGTTGCATCTGTCTAGTCTGGTCCAGCCACGGATGTCTTGTTGGTGTCATGGCTTTTGGGTCTTCCAGCATGGCATGCACAAAACATCACAAAGCATCAAGGCCCTGCCAACCACTGTCACTCACCAGATCAATGATCAAACATGGACACTTTGAATACTCCAGCCTTCAACCAGCTGCCAGCCTGCCAACATGCAGGCAGCTGAGATGCAGTGCATCTGAGGCGTATTGTGATGTCCAGCCACCGCGCCCAGGGCTGCTCAGCCATGAGCTGAAGTGACTCATGCATGGCTGCAGAAACAGATCCCTCTCGACAGTTAAACTCAACTTTCTGCACTGCAGGCATGAGCTGCACCAGCTGGCGCCAGAACTTCAGTGAGGGATCTATGCTGCCAAGCGCCAGCCTGCCGCTACTAAGGTAAAACCAGGTGCAGTCCCGGCACAATGGAGCCAATGTCAGAACATCAGCGGCTGTTACTTTATGCAGGTCACGGACCAACACCTTGCCACAGAACTGCAGCGGTTGCAGCAGAGATACCAACTGCGCCAGGTCAACCCTCTGCTGCTGTAGGAGTGCTGGAGTGATGACCGCATGCCTTTGCTCAGGGCTCGTCAATGTCAGATCCAGCTCCATAATCTTCACTGGCACCTTGCACGCTCCTGCCACAAGGTGGAGTACCGCTGCTACCCCTGGATCGGGGAATGCGGCTGCCATCTCAGGGTCTTGGATATCCTCCACCTTGATTGACAGTGTCCCCAACACCAGAGGCTGGGTGAGGGAGTGCAGGGGCAGGTGCGCAACGCTCCCATAGATGAACCCTGTCAGCTCCAGCCGCTGCCAGCTGCAAGGCGCATCAGCATATGAGGTGTCCAATCCTTCAGATTGGTACAGCTGGAGGCTTGTGATCTGGGTGGCTGCCAGGAGTGTGTCGAGCTGCTGATGGCACACGACTATGGCCTTTGGCAGCTGCAGGGTGTGGAGCTGAGGCAGCACCAGCAGCAGCTCAGTCAGGCCATCCAGCCTGCGGTGAGGTTGGACTATAGTCAGCACCTGCAGCTGAGCCAGTGGATGCAAGTACTCCCTAAAGAAGCCCAGACCAGGTTCAGATTTGCGCTCACGCACGAGGTGCAGCTGGGTCAGGTATTGCGCTAGGGGCTGAAAGCTAGGCAGCAGTGGTGTTCCAGGCTGTCCAGAGTCTAAGCTGAGCTCCTTCAACCGCAGACGCTAGAACAGAGTGCCCACTGCTCCAGGCGCATCACCATCCTGACTGAAGATATAGGCAATGTCTAGCTGCTGCAGCTGTAGGGCCAGCGGCGGGTGGGAGAGCAGGCTGGCTAGCGCATCGCTTGAGACACAGAGCCCCTCCAGGGTCAGGGCAGTCAGGCTGGGGAAGCTGTCCAGCAGGTCTTGGGCAAGACGAGGTGGGCATAGCAGATGTCTGCGCTTGTCTGTGGTGATATCCCCCACTGCTGACCAACTTGCAGACCTGCACTGCTGCACAGTTGTCCAGCTTTGCCAGGGCATGGGCTAGCAGGTCGGTGTACTGCTGGGTGTACTCTGTCTGCGGCAGCTGCAAGGTGGGAGCCAACTGCTTGTTGTATCGATAGCTGCCCTCTGTCTCTGGCTGATCCAAAGTCAGTGTCAGCTTGCTTGTCCTCGCTTGCAGTGCTGCAGCAACTCGCGGCGTGAGCAGCTGGTTGCAGCACTGCCTGCCCAGCTGGATGTGCAAGGCTGGGACGCGCAGCAGGCGTGCCTGGGAGAAGGTGCGGCAGGTCAGGGGCAGCTGGCTCCTGGCCCTAAGCTGCATGACCTCGGCAAGCGATGTCATCCAGCAGCGCTGGCGGGAGGTCCAGCAGCCTAGTGGCAGGAGGGGGCGCCTCGCCGGCTGGGCTGCACCCATCTGTTGCTGAGGCACCGCCATCCACTGTGGCTTGATGTTGCATGTCACGCTGGCTCATAGCTGGGACTGTCTGTTGACCTGCAGAGTGGGCTGTAGCAACAAGATCTGGCAGGGTGTGAGGGGCGCCAGTAGCAGCAGCAGCAGCGTATGATTGGCTGGGTGTGGGTGCGGTGTGGTACGCACCTGGCTGCGCCTGGCTGCTCTCGGCTTACTTCTGTTCCGATGCCTTCGAGTAAGCCTGCAGAGCAGAAAGAGGGCAGCAGCGTGGACCTCGGCTAGCCAGTGGATCACAGCTGGCGATAAACACTACTTGCTGGCTACTTGCTGGCTACTCCCACAGGCGCTTCCGATGACTTACGAGCGGTTGTTTGGCGGGCCTGTGCGCTTGAGGGCTGTGCGGCCCGAGGTTACAGCCAGCTGGGCCACGCAACCCGCCGGGCGGGGTTATGCTAGCTTCGCACGAAGCCGAGGGTATTGCGCCTAGGCGACACTGGCATCAACGGTGGATAGTGGTCATCGCTCTACACACCCAGACTGATCTGTTCGTCCTCTTCATCCCTCTTGTATTACCCCCTCATTTCTTACTCAATCCTTCTGCGGCCACATTCCAGGATTGCTCTGTGCACGACATGTGCCATGCAAACCATCGAGCACAAGCTAGTTGACATCGCAGGGCGATGCGCCTAGGCGACTCAGGCTTCGTTGGTGGACTTGTGAACTCTCACTGAGGCACTCAAAGCTTGCAGTCCCCCTTCACACATCAAGCATCTGCGTGCTTACCTTCCTGACAGGGTCGGGTCACGTGAACAACCCATCAGCCAACATCACCCTCAACTGACTGACTCTTGTGTAGCACATCTGACCTGCCCGGTGCTGCCCGGAGCTTCCTTACGTAGACTCTGTATGCCGCTCCAGCCAGTACACCTCAGAGTGAGCCACAGCGCACGGCTGCGAACTGATCACAGCAATTTCTCCCTGGCTGATTGGACAGGGAGCAGGTGGCAGGATAGGTCCAATAGCTTAGGCACCAGGCATATTCTCGACTCCATGAGCCCCACTGGACCTCGCCTCCTCTCACTACCCAACCTCATCCACCCCTCCTTCACCATCTTTTACCCTTCTTCCCTCCCGCCTGCCCTACTCTCCCCTAATGCCCTTCATTTCCCTGTCCTCTCCCTCCTTCACCCTCCACCTCCGTTGCTCACCTCTCCCCTGTTCCACACCCCGTCCCACACCCCCAACCACCTCTCCCCTACTCCTGACCCCCTTCCTACCTCGAGCCCTGTACACATCTCCCACACCCCACACCCCTACCACCCCCCTTCGACCACCACTCTCCCCTCCCCAATCAACCACCCAACCTACCACCCAATTAGCAACCCTCTTTCACCCCAAAGCCCAACCTTTCCCGACCACTCTCCTGCCACCTCAAACCTCCCCCCCCATCTCTCAACCACCCCTCCTCACTCCCCAAACCACCAAGACCCCCCCTCCCCGTCAAGGCTTCCCCTTCCCAACCACTCTACAGACACCCCCCCCCCCACCCGCCACAGTCACCCATCTCCTACCCCGACACCCCCCCCCCCTAGCCAGCCCTCCTCCACCCCTTCCCATCCCGCCAACAGCCATCCCTTAACCTCCCCATCACGCCTACCCATCCCTAACCACACCACAACCACCCCTCTTCACCCCCACCGCAGCCACCCCTCTCCCATCCCCTCAAGGCCCCCCACCCCCCACGACCCTACAGGCACCCCTACAGGCACCCCTTCCCACCAAAGGCACCCCTCTTCTGCCACAACAAGGCTATCTTCAGCCAATCACCCTACCGCCACCCTTCCCCTTCCCTGCCTCAGACCCACTCCTCCAGCCCCATCACGGCCACCCATCCCCCGCCACCCAACAGCCACCTCTCCCCAAAACACCAACCCTACCCCCCCCTCCCATCGCCACTCCCCCTCGCTTGCCCATCCCCCCCCCTCGCTTGCCTCCCCCCCCCCTATCCCAGACCCTCTCCCCTCACGCCCCTCACCAATCCCCCCTACTCTTACCCACAACCCTCACCCCCCCCCCACATCCCTCCCCTCCAACACCTCCCTTCCCCCAAACACCTCCTTCCCTCTCACCACTCCCCCCTCCCCTTTACCACCACGACCACACAGTAGGCCCTTCTCCAACTCCACTACCCCTCCACCTTCTCCCCCTTCTCCCCCAGGAGCCCCAACCAACTCCCCTCTCCCCCCACCCCGTCCTTCGAGGCCGCCACCCCATCATGCATCTCGCCAACGGTCTTCTAGGGCTCCCTCCCAAACCAACACCACCCCCCCAAACCCTCTTTCCACCCCTTCCCCCCTCTCCCCCCCGGCTCATTCCACTTACCTCACCTGTCCTCCTCCCTCGCCATCATGGATCTGGACCAAGGGGACGAGAGAAACCCCAGGTCCCCACTATGGCTTGGTCACCACCCAAGTGACATCCAATTCTGGCCAACTCCTCATCAGGGTTATCTTCTCAGTCAACCTTCGACCTCAACCGGCTGACAACCCCAACCACACCTCCTGGCAAGATGTTACCCTCACCGCCCTCCGGAGACGGAATGCCCACCTCCTTCACCCTACCCACCTCCCTCCTGAAGACCACAGGTCCCGGGTCAACTCCACCCTCTCAGCCTTTCACGACCAATCCTACTCCCTTGACTTCGAACACCTCCCTGATCGTTGTGACATTCTGAACCCTCTGCGGAGCTGGGACAACAACACCTGGATTACCCTAGGCCTTACCCACCCTCCCTCGTTCCACACCCTCCCTTCTACACCACCCACTTCCCAAGAGCCTATCCCTCTCCTATCACCCATTGGTACACGAAGAGCTCGCTCACCTTCCCCCACACCTTCCGCCCAACGTCCACCTCAAAGACCTAATACAGGTCCTATCCTTTTCAATGTAGGTCTAAGTCCCCCCTCCTCTCGCAGGCGTCGGCGTCTTCCCAACACCCTCCCCCACCCAAATTCATCTACACCTTCCCCCATCCCCAATCCCCCCCACCCCCCCACCACCACCACCCCTCCCCCTCCCCCTCCCCCACCCCCTCCCCCACATCCTTCTCCTCCTAACACCCTCACCCAAGATCGACGGAGCCTTCTCTCCTGGCCACGCTTCCGCTTTGGTTCCAACCTTCTTCCCCCTCCCCTCACAATTACCTACACCTCCTTCACCTCCTCCACCCCCACCCCCACTCCCACCCCCGCCGCCACCCCCACCCCTGCCGCCACACCCACCCCCACCGACACCCCCACCACCACCGCCACCCCCACCACCACCGCCACCCCCACCCCCACCCCCACCCCCACCCCCACCCCCACCCCCACCCCCACCCCCACCCCAACCACCCCCACCGCCACCCCCACCCCCACCGCCACCCCCAACCCCACGCCACCGCCACCCCCACCCCCACCCCCACCCCCACCCCCACCGCCACCCCCACCCCCACCCCCACCGCCACCCCACCCCACCCCCACCCCCACCCCCACCCCCACCCCCACCCCCACCCCCACCCCCACCTCCACCCCCTCACCCACCCCCACCTCCTCCTCCACTCCAGTTGCCTTGTCGCCCTCTCCCACCTCCACACCCCCCCCCACCTCCACCCCTATTGCCTTGTTGCCTTGTCACCTGTTGCCTTGTCACCCGTTGCCTTGTTGCCCTGTTGCCTTGTCACCCACCCCCACCTCCACCCCCTCACCCACCCCCACCTCCTCCTCCTCTCCAATTGCCTCCGCCACCGACACCCCCACCTCCACCCCCACCCCCTACTCCACCGCCACCGCCACCGCCAACCCCACCCCCACCCCCACCTGCACCTCCACCCCCACCCCCACCCCCACCACCACCTCCACCCCCCTTGCCACCGCCACCGCCACCCCCACCGCCACCCCCACCCCCTACTCCACCGCCACCGCCACCGCCAACCCCACTCCCACCGCCACCGCCACCCCCTACTCCACCGCCACCGCCATCACCACCGCCACCGCCACCCCCACCCCCACCCCCACCCCCACCCCCACCCCCACCCCCACCCCCACCCCCACCCCCACCCCCACCCCCACCCCCACCCCCACCCCCACCCCCACCCCCACCCCCACCCCCACCCCCACCCCCACCCCCACCCCCACCCCCACCCCCACCCCCACCCCCACCCCCACCCCCACCCCCACCCCCACCCCCACCCCCACCCCCACCCCCACCCCCACCCCCACCCCCACCCCCACCCCCACCCCCACCCCCACCCCCACCCCCACCCCCACCCCCACCCCCACCCCCACCCCCACCCCCACCCCCACCCCCACCCCCACCCCCACCCCCACCCCCACCCCCACCCCCACCCCCACCCCCACCCCCACCCCCACCCCCACCCCCACCCCCACCCCCACCCCCACCCCCACCCCCACCCCCACCCCCACCCCCACCCCCACCCCCACCCCCACCCCCACCCCCACCCCCACCCCCACCCCCACCCCCACCCCCACCCCCACCCCCACCCCCACCCCCACCCCCACCCCCACCCCCACCCCCACCCCCACCCCCACCCCCACCCCCACCCCCACCCCCACCCCCACCCCCACCCCCACCCCCACCCCCACCCCCACCCCCACCCCCACCCCCACCCCCACCCCCACCCCCACCCCCACCCCCACCCCCACCCCCACCCCCACCCCCACCCCCACCCCCACCCCCACCCCCACCCCCACCCCCACCCCCACCCCCACCCCCACCCCCACCCCCACCCCCACCCCCACCCCCACCCCCACCCCCACCCCCACCCCCACCCCCACCCCCACCCCCACCCCCACCCCCACCCCCACCCCCACCCCCACCCCCACCCCCACCCCCACCCCCACCCCCACCCCCACCCCCACCCCCACCCCCACCCCCACCCCCACCCCCACCCCCACCCCCACCCCCACCCCCACCCCCACCCCCACCCCCACCCCCACCCCCACCCCCACCCCCACCCCCTACTCCACCCCCACCCCCACCCCCTCCCCCACCCCCACCTCCACCCCCACCTCTACCCCCACCCCCACCCCCAACCCCACCCCCATCCATCCGGCTCCCTCCTGGGCTCACCTCCCTTTTGGCTCCGGTCGTGCCCCTACACTGCCACGTCCTCGTCCTACAGGCCTCCGCCTAGCCACCCACAATGTCTCCGGCCTCACTTCCATCTCAGCCGTTTTCACCCTCGTTAAAACCTGGGTTGACGAAGGCCTAGACATTATCTGCCTACAAGAGACCTGGATAGGACGTCCTACCGCCCATGGCTCCATTTCCCAACAACAAGCTGGCCTATGGTTGAACCAAGCCACTTCTGCCCTACATTCCCCCCCTTTTCACACCTTCTGGGCCAACAACCACTCCTCCCATTCCCATGCAGGGGTAGCCATCCTTGTCCGCAGTGACCTCCCCATTACCCTCTCTAACCACTCAGCCCTCCCCTGCGGTCGCCTTCAGTCCCTCTCTATCTCTTGGGCCGGTCATTCCTTTTTGCTACTCAACTCCTACTGGCCAAGCACAGGAGCTGTAGACCGCGCCACCTTCCTCACCCAAACCCTTGCCCCCCTTCTCCTTCCCTCATCCCTACCCCTCTGCCTTGTTGGGGACTTCAACTTCACCCCTCTCCCCAACCTTGATAGGTTACCCTCCTGCCACACCACTACCCTTTCGGACAATGCTACCACCACCCTCCTCTCATCCCTCCTCCCATCCCACTCTGACATCTACCGCCAACACCATCCTACAGGCAGAAGCTTCACCTTTCACAGGGGCCATCACCACCTAGCCCGCCTTGACCGCATCTACCTTCCTCCCCAACTCTCGACCTTCTCCCACTCAGCCTCCTGTCACTTTTCCCCCCGAGGCGATCACCACGCAGTCTCCTTTCTTCTCCTCCCCGCCTCTCCCCTACAACCCAGAGGCCCAGGGCGACACCCCATCCCTTGCGCCATGGCTACCAACCCTACCGCCAGCCCCCATCTTACTCTTTGGGCCCGTAAAGCAGTCACCTTTGGCCTCACCCTCTCTTCCGCGGATCTCATCTCATGGTGGCCTACCCTACAGAAAGCCTTCAAAACCTTTGCCCACACCCTCCTCCCCCTCACTAAAGAGCACGATCACAGAGCTCTCGTTACCCTCAACACCACCCACCACGACCTTACCCTTGCCCATTCCGCTGTGGCCACAGCTCTCCCTGACACCCTTCCTCATGCCTTAAACCTGGTGGCCCAAGCCTTCACCTCATTCAGGCAAGCGCACTCAGCTTCTACCTCTCACCTTACCCGCGACGCGCACTCCACCTGGCTCCACCATAGAGAACAACCCTCCCCCCTCCTCACCTCCCTCATCCACCCACCGACCACCCCTACTTCCATCCCCTCTCTCCGTTCTCCTGGAGGCGAATACCTCACCTCTAACAGATCCATTGCTACAGCTCTCGGCGCCCACTTCTCGCGGGTCAGCGCTCAACCTCTTACCAACCCACATGCCCAACGAGCGGTTATCACAGCCCTTCAGCTTGAGCTTACTAAAGGCACAGTCCACCTTATCCCCCCCACCCTTGCTGGGTTAGCCGGAGCGGCAGACATCACAGTGGCTGAAGTCCTCACAGCCCTCACCTCCTGCCCCTCGACTTCCTCCCCTGGCCCTGACGGCTTACCCTACAACCTTTGGCGCGTCGACGGTGACTGCTGGGCTCCACTGATAGCCAAGCTCTTCACTGCTATCGGCACCACTGGAACCCTCCCCACCGGCTTCAACAGAGGTACCATTACCCCCATCCCCAAACCTTCAGCTCCCAACCTCTCTAACCCTACCTCTTATCGCCCCATCACCCTCCTCCCCTCTCTTTACCGCCTCCTCGCCAAAATCTTGGCAGCTAGGTTCGGGAAAGCCATGGCCCCAGCCATCGGCAGGGAACAATCTGCCTTCCTCCCCGGTCGTCGGATAGAGGATAACATCAACACCACCTCCCTTCTTCCCCACGCCCTCCAGAGTCAAGGGCTCTCAGCAGCCAACATCTACCTCGACATAGCCAAGGCCTTTGACACCGTAGACCGCCACTTCCTTTACACCCTCATGCACACCTTGGGAGCCTCGGACGGGATGGTTAATTGGGCTCGGATCCTCCTTCACAACACCCAGGCTGTTACCCACGTCAACGGCACAGACTCACCCCTTTTCACCTGGTCCGCGGGCGTCCGACAAGGCTGCCCCCTCTCACCCCTCCTTTACCTCTTTGTGGCTCAAGGGTTCGCCTCCTGGCTCATCTCCCACCCACAGCTAGGCGTGCGGATCGGAGGCTCTCGGCTCGTCTGCACTTTCTTCGCTGACGATACCCAGATTCACCAAGGCGACCTCACAGACCCTGCCCTCTCCACCCTCTCCCTTGCTCTCACTACCTTTGGAGACGCTTCGGGGCAACGGGTAAATACAGACAAATCCTCTGCTGTCCTCATTGGCGTCCCCCTCCCCTCTCCCCCCACCCATCTGGCTGGCATCCCTGTCCATCACTCCGCCACTTCCCTTGGCATCCAACAGGCCAACCCTACCCTCTCCTCCCCCACCCCTCGCCACACCAGAGCCACCCGAGCCTCTCTTAGACCTCCAAACACCCTCTCCCCTCACCCCGACCCAGCTACCTCCTCAGCCTGGGAGGAGCGCCTGAGGCAAGCCACCAAACACCTCCACCGTCTCAACGGCCTCCCCCTCTCTACCATGGGCAAGGGCATCGCCTCCTCCACCTATGCCCTTAGCACCTTCCTCTACCACGCCGAATTCTCGGGCCTACCACCTACTCTCCCTACCTTCACCCATACCCTGTACCACCTTGTGGTCAAGTACCTCCCTTACCCCCTTGCCATAGGCCGTCCTGCTGACGGAGGTTTTGGCCTCCTACCTCTAAGAGAACATATCCAGGCTCGGCACGCCGCCATGGCTACACGGCTTCTACACCACCTCATCAATGACCACGCCTACTCCACCCTTCCCTCCCCGTCCCCGTCCCCGTCCCCCCCACCAGTCAATCCCACCCTTCACCCCCCACCCTTTACCCGCCCTACACCTACCCGCCCCTTCCTCTCTTTTATCCGTACCTTCCTCTCCAATCTCTACCACACCCTTCACTCCCTCTTCTCCCGTTTTTTCACCCCCCTTCTCTCCTCCAGCCTACCACCTAGCCCCTCCCGAGACAGCCCCTCCCACCCTACCCAGCCTTCTCATACCAACCCCAACACCCTCCCCCCTTCACCAACCCCCCCAACCCCCTCTCAATCATCCCCTTCATGGATCCCCCTAGCAGCCACCCTCCTCACCCACGCCTGTCCCTCTCTCCACCCTGCTCATACCCTCCTTCTCTCTACCCAAGCCACCGTCCCTGACATTTCTCGAGGCATCATAGGCCTCCCTGCACTCCACCAACCCCACCTACTCCCCCAAGGCATCATTACCCTCATGTGCCAAGCCCTCCAAGCCCTCGGCCCTTTATCCCTTCCCGCTACCTCTCACAACCAACCCCTCCCAGTTACACCAGTCCCCCTCCAACACCTTACCTCCCTCTCTTGGTCCTCACCCACCACCTCTGCCCCTCGGGTCTTCCCCACCCTCATTGGGACCCCTGTGAGGGTCTTCACCTCCATGCTCACTCCCCACATCACCTCTGCCCGCAAGCAGGCCCACATCTCTTACATCAACCAAGCTCTTTCCACACCTCACCCACCTACCTCTCGAGCGCTAGCCCTTCAAGCTTTCACTGCCAACCTTAACAAAGCCTGGAAGATTCCTTGCTCCAACCTCCTTAAAGAGACCCTTTGGCGCTTGAGCATCAATGCCATCCCTGGGAGCCGCATCACCCCCTGGTCTTGCCCTTGCGACCCCTCTCACCATCCCCGTCACAGCCGCCAACACAGCTTCTGGAGTTGCCCCATCGCCGTTACCATTAGACAACAGCTCTCCCTCAGCCTCGGCACCCAAGTTCACCAATCCTCCCTTTGGTGCCTCATCCCCCCCACCCCTACCTTCCCTCCTTCCCTCTGGAGCCTGGTTTGCATGGCTGCCCTTGATGCGATGGACTTTGGCCGTCGCCGTCTTTGGGCTCTCACCCATCACCCCACCACTCAAGCGACCGCTCCTACCACCCTTTCCCCCATTTCTGCAGCCAGCCAGCTTGCTATCTCTACCTTTTGGCTTCACCTACAAGACTTCACCCTAGCCCATCCCAACCCTCCTGGCTGGAACCTCCCCCATCCCCATCCCTTCATCTCTACTCAAGACGGATCCCTTAGTGTCACTTTCCCGGTTACTCCTCCTAGTCCCTCAGACCCTTAACGTGTTTCACTCCCCTCTCCTTCCTAGCCCTCCTAGCTTTTGCGTCCTTACCAGCCCTCCAACCTTTTGCGCCCCTTGCTCCTCCGCTTCTCTGACTTCTCCGCTTCTCGAGGTCTCTCACACGCTCCCTTTAGCTCCCTTCCCCTTCCTTCTCTGAGTTCTTTCTCTCCTAGGTAGTTCCCCTTCTTTTTCCCTTTCTCTCTGTTCTCTCCTTAGTCTTTTACCTTTGGAGGTTGGCTTGTATCCACCCGAGCCCTACCTCCATAGTGTAACAACTACTACTACCAGGCAGGCAAGAGCTGTGGCATATGCCGCTGAGAAGTCAAGACCGCCATGGTGGGTTTCATGCTACCGCCATGGCAGGGGACATCCATATGGAGGCACAGTGAGCAATACCAGAAATCACAGCGGGTCACCCCCGCCAATGGCCCCGCAAATGTGAGACGGTCTGGGGCGCGAATCTCCGTGTAGCTCGTGACAAAGTTTTGGCGCAGCCGGGTGTAACAGGCGTATGCGACACCCACCAGCCGCAAAACACTAGCTCAGATCGGCGCCCGCCCAAACCTGACCTGTGCCTTCCGCTCCTAAAAGACTCACGCACATCATAAGGCGAGGCTGGCCATCCTTCTACGCACGCCGTGAGCCTACGGCACAAGTGCAGTACGCCTGCTTGCAGTACGCCTGCTCGGTGAAATACCTCAATTAGGCAGCTCGGCCGCGCAGGTGTCTGTAGTCAGTGACACACACCGCAGCCAGACGCCCCCGCGGCAGCATCAGGTGACGGTACAGCCTACAATTCCAGCACACAAGCTATCACATGGCCGAGTTCTCCATGCAATTATGTCTATGCAACCATCATGCGAACAGCCAATGATGCATTCACATCACACCAGACTGACCTGCTCGTCCAACCCTCATTATGCTGCCAATAACCAGCACTCCTCATGTGTTTGTGCTGTTACCCTTTAACACGACTCTTGGGCTCAGTGGACCAAACGAGCAGGCTACAAAGGCCGCTCCACAGTTGAAATACTCATACGTCCGTGTGCTTCCAACATGCAGCCCACAGCAACCCATCACCCTTCGCCAGCTCCAACAGCTGCTCCCCTGCAATGCACCTAATCACGCAGGGTTTAGGGAGACTCAGCCACTCAGCCTCATCCTCTCGCTCTTTTACAGCTCTTTGGAGTAGAGCCAGCTTCTGCTCCAGCAGCTGCTCCCCTGCATTGCACCTCATCATACAGGTTTGAGGCAGGTATCCCTCCACTACATCCTCTCATTTACCAGCCATCCTGCCAAAGCCTGACTGCTGACTCCACATCACCCACCTCCTGCTACCTCCACTCCATTCAGTGCCACCTCTCCACCACCCTGACATGACATGACCCGCTGCTACTCACTGTGATCACTTCGAGTCACGGTGAAGGTGTCGCCATCATCCCACCGCCACTGTGCTGTACTGCAGGGTGGGGCGACACTGCAACAGGGCAGTAGGGCAATAGGGCGGCAGGCCTGCCACCCACCAGCAGGCTGTTGTCAATTGCAGTTGTAGCGCAGGCTGCAGTAGCAAGCGGTGGCATGGGGCGCTGCCAGCTGCTGCTCGACACTGCCTTCTCTCGCCACCACTGCTGCCAGCTCCTGTTGCTGTGCTCAGCACTGCTGCTGCTGCTCCTCCTGCTTCGACTGTAGCACAGCGTGCTGGGAGGCAGTGTGGTGGAGGCTGGCAGGTGCAGCACAGCAGGCGCCAGCACAGCATCATGCAGCACAGCAGGCTTGTGGAGGAGCGGTGGTGTGGGTGTGGGCAGTGTGGGTGCATGACCGCAGGGCACCCTCACTGCCCGCAGCCACCCCACCACTCCTCCACAAGCTGCCGAACTTGGCCACGACAACCATCATACGGCTACTCCACTCTGACTGTAGCCCCTGAGCCGCATGATGCAGCAGCAGCAGCAGCATAAATGTCAGTGGGTGTCAGGTCAGGGTAGGTGTGGGTTAGGCGGCTCTGGCCTGGGCCTGTTGCAGCCTGCACTGGCCCTAGCCAGCGCCAACCGCACCAAACAGCAGCAGCAGCGGCAGAAGCAGCTGCCACCTGGCTCAGCTGATCCCTGCTGCCTAAGGGCACAGAGGGGCAGGCTCAGGCCACGCTAGCAGCAGGCCATGCAGGGCCACACCATGGGCGACTGGCTCCGGCAGGGCCACACCATGGGTGACTGGCTCCGGTTGCGGCCCTACTCCCAACCCCTTGTCAGCCAGCTGGCCATACAGCGCTGCCTCAGGGCGCCGGTACACTGGCGGCAGCTCAAGCTTCAGCAGCATAACCCTGCCGTCCAGCAGCGTGTGCACCCACCTGACAGCAGCCCCCCTTAGCACTCATGTAAGCCCACGGCAGCATGAGGTGACGGTGCAGCCCCACACCACCAGTACCCACACGCTGCATCTTGCTGCTACGGGGGACAGGGCAGGCACTCTTGCTGCAGGTACTGTGTGGCCCCAGCCTGGCAGCTCTGTGCAGGAAGTGCAGGTGTCAGCCTGGCTGACTGGCAGCAGCACTACTGCAGGCTACCCCAGGGGCTGGTTGCTGGCAGCAGTGGACACCCTCCTCCAGCACTGCTGCTCTGCATACATCACCTCCATATGCGTGACACAGTTGCACCCTCACAACAACTGCTGTGCGCAAGCGTGCCACCGCCTCCACCTCACCCTGCTGCCACCACTGTCAACACCACTGGCATCAAACAACATCACACTGCAGCCACACACTGCCGCGCCTCACCTGCCGCTGCCCCTGCCTTAGCTTGCCTGCCTACTTCACACCACAGCCCCCATTGGCCCAGCCCTCAAGCCCAGGCCACCCCTGCTGCTACTACTCCTGCCACCCCTGCTGCTACCCCTGCGGTGGCTCAGGGGCACTGTCCGCTCACCTGACGATGAGAGAGAGAAGCCTTGCCTTGTTTAGGTAGCAGCAGCAGCAGGACTCTCAGCACAGGCCACAGCGCCGGCAGCACAGGGCAGGGGCTGAGAGGCCGGGAGAGCACGCCGTGCTGAAGCTGGCCAGCTGTTCCCGCCTCCCTCCAGCCAGCACCCTTACCCACTAGAGCATCAGTTTGCCAGGATCCGTCGACACGACTGCCAAGCAGGGCGGAAGGGAAGCAGGTCCACAGGGCTCAGCAGGGCGGCAGGGCAGCAGGGCGGCAGTCGGCAGGGTAACACGAGTCAATGGGTTGGGGTTGCATGAGTGTGGAGTCAGCCCACATTGGGTTGTCCTGCAGGCCAAGCAAGCCATGAGCAGGAGCAGGACTGGGTCCAGGGCGTAGGGCTGGAAGGGTGCAGGTGGGCAGGCTGCAGTGCAAGCCCCTCCCACACCCTCTGCCCCACCCTGCTGCTCCAGGCATGGCCTGCACGAGGGTAGAGAGCAGACCAGGCACCCCGCGAAGAAGACAAGGCACCTCTCAGCAGCACACCCACAGTGGAAAAGTGTGGCCGGGCAGCTTGGAGACTTGTGCGGCAGGCGGGTGAGGCCCTGCATCAGGCTGCACCAGGTCAGGCCATGCCAGTATGAAGGTAATGAGGCAGCATGCATCAAGACACTGAAGACATGTGAAACGGAATAAAGAGCAACTGAACAGTCATCCAACCCCTCGTAATACGTCATATTCACTGCCAGCAGACTATCATGACAGCCATTGCTCCCTAGTAGCAGCAGCAGCAGCAGGCTATGGCGTTTTTATGCGTTCTGGCCGAGCTAATGTGCCTTCACAATGCGTTTCTCATGTTGTCTAGGGTTCTTCCCATGCAACCTCCCAGCCATTGTCACATCAGACTCAACACCTGAAAACTTATGTTTAGCTGCAACAACTGTGGCATGCATGAAACGTCACAAAGCATCAAGGTCGCGCCATCCGCAGTCAGTCGTCAGATCAAGAACTAAACATGTTCACTTTGAATACACCAGCCTTCACCCAGCTACCAGCCTGCCAACATGCAGGCAGCTCATCGCCACTATAGCTACTTGCAGGGGGCTGAGATGCTTCGAAATCACAATAAATTGTGATGTCCAGCCACCGCGCCCAGGGCTGCTCAGCCATGAGCTGCAGCGACTCATGCATGGCTGCAGAAAAAGATCCCTTCACATCGTTGAATGTGACCTCCTGCACAGCGGGCATGAGCTGCACCAGCTAGTGCCAGAACTCCAGTGAGGGCTCCACGCTGCCCTCCTCAAGATTAAAGTAGGTGCAGTCCCGGCACAATGGAGCCAGTGCCAGGACATCAGCGGCTGTGACTCCATGCAGATCACGGACCAGCACCTCGACACAGCACTGCAGCGGTTGCAGCAAAGCCACGAGGTGCGCAAGGTCCACCCTCTGCTGCTGTAGGAGTGCTGGAGTGATGACGCCAGACCTTTGCTCATCCGCGGTGAGCATGTAAAGCCGCATGCTCTTGACCTTCACTGGCACGTTGCACGCATATGCCATGTTGTGTAGTGCCGCTGCCACCTCAGGGTCGAATATTTCTTTCTCACAGATGTACAAACGGTTCAGCACTAGAGGCTGGGAGAGGGAGTGCAGAGGCAAGTACGCGATTGCCTTCCAGTCAATAGTCCCTAGCAGCTCCAGCCGCTGCCAGCTGCAGGGCGCATTCCCACATGAGGTGCGCAATTCATCGACTCTGTTCAGCTGAAGGCTTGTGATCTGGGTCGCTGCCAGGAGTGTCTCAAGCTGCTGCTGGCCCACGACTGTGGCCTTTGGGTACCGCATGGTCAGCTCCAGCTTCATGATCTTCACTGGCACCTTGCACTCTTGTGCCAGGTGGTGGAGTGCAGCTGCCACCTCAGGGTCTGATATGTCTTCCACAGTGATGTCAAGTAGCCACAACACTAGAGGCAGGGCGCATCAGCATATGAGGTGTCCAAATCCTTGAATATGCGCAGCTGGATGCTGGTGAGCTGCGTGGCTGCCAGGAGTGTATCAAGCTGCTGCTGGCCCTTGATGCTGGTTCCTAGCAGCTGCAGGGTGTGGAGCTGAGGCAGCACCTGCAGCAGCTCAGTCAGGCCATCCATCACGCCGTGAGGTTGGGTTATAGTCAGCACCTGCAGCTGAGCCAGCGGTTGCAAGTACTCCCTAAAGAAGCCCAGACCAGGTTCTGGTTTGCCCTCACGCACGAGGTCCAGCTGGGATAGGTGTTGCGCGAGGGGCTGAAAGCTAGGCAGCAGTGGCGTGCCAGGCTGCTCGCGGTGCACGACAGCTATGCTGAGCTGCTTCAACTGCAGACCTTGGAACATAGGGCCCACTGCTCGAGGCTCATCACCTTCCGGGCTTATGATATCTGCGATGTCTAGCTGCTGCAGCTGCAGGGCCAGGGGCGGGTGGGAGAGCAGGCTGGCTAGCGCCTTGCTTGAGACACAGAGCCTACGCAGGGTCAGGGCAGTCAGGCTGGGAAGCTGCCCAGCAGGTCCATAGCTGTCCATAGGGTTCTTCCCATGCAACCCCTTTTCAGCCCCCCCCACCCCCCACCAGAGTGAGAATGTGTGAGAGGGGGCAAATGTTTCCTTCGGCAGTGCTCCTGCCCTTTGTCCTTCTTATCCTTCCTTTCATTCTCTTCTTTGTTTCTACAACCCACGTGTACTTCGGGGGTAGAACCCTCCAGCCAGTGCATGCACAGCATTGGAGCTGTGAGTTCACCCCTGGCTGCAGCCCAGCACCAGCTCCAGCACCCTGCAGCCTGGCCAGCTGCCCCCGCCTCCCTCCAGCCAGCCCCCTGCAGCCACTAGAGCAGCAGCCTGCCAGGGTCCTGACGGTCTGGTGATGCAGGCAGGCAGGCAGGCGCTGACACAATGGCAGGATGGGCGAGCGGGGGGAGAGTTAGCCTAAAGACTGCCTGCCACTGCCTCCCACTGCCTGGCCATTCAGGTCACCTGTCAGGGTCAGGGCTGCAGCTGACTTAGGAGGAGGTGTGGGTCAGGAGGTAGGGGGCAGCACCAGGGGCCGCCACCAGCAGCTGGCTGGCAGCAAGGCAGAGGGCAACACACAGGGCTGAGGCCACAATGGGTTGTGTTGCAGCCCAAGCACCTCATGAGCAGGGCTGATGTGTATGGTCTGGAGCAGGGTGTGGAGCTGGGGCAGCGCTTGCAGCAGCTCAGGCAAGCCCAAGAGCCTGCCACTGCTGCTCCCCAGCTCAGGGTACAGATCAGGTCTGCCTGGTCTGGCCACCAGCACGGCTCCAGTGAGCGCCATCTGCTCTCCCCAATGAGCTGCATGGTCAATGTTGCATTGGAGTCCCCGTCCAGCCACCTGCCTGGCTGTGGTGCCTGCTTGGATTAGCAGCCTCGCCCTTGCTTCTGCCATTGCCCTTGTTGGGCTGAGTGGGCTCAGCTGCCTGCTCAGCCTAGGTGCGCTTGCTGCGCTTGGCTGGCGGGGGAGTGCTCTGGCCCTGGCTCTGAGGCTGCTGGCTGTGAGGCTGCCTGGCTGCTGCATGGGGCCTGTGGAGGCCTGAGGGGGGCCACAACTGGGCACCACATAAGGCCCCGCACTGGCTGGTCACGCTGCTGGCTCCATGCTAGACGCAGCAGGTGGGGATCCACCTGCCCTGCTGGGGGCTTCCAGCCTGCAGGGCTGGTATGCCTGCATTCGATTAGCATGCTTCCACGGGGCTGCTGGTTATTCACTGCCAAGCTGACCCGGCTGGTGTAGAGCTCATCCACTGGCACCACCCTGCCCCGCTGCTGGTTTGTGCCCCTGGGCCTGCACACCACATTGCAGCAGGCTCGCAGCACCGCATCAGCACCCCAGCCTACCCTGGTGCAGATGCCAGCCATGCCAAAGAAGACCACCAGCTGCTTGACACGCTTGTGACGCTCCATGGACACCTCCGCCATCCCCTCCTCCAGCTGCAGTCATGCACACGAGGCACACAGGGTGGCTGACATGGTGGCACCAGGTTAGGCATGGCAGTGCCAACTAGTCTTTCACTTCATGCCCACCCACCACTTCCCAATACATAGCCCACCCACCCACCCACTGTCACCTTCTCAAACAACCGCTCCAGCCTCAGCCGCTGCCATGCCCACTTGGGGTCCAGGCACACCTCCCTCTTGGCACCTGCCTCCCTGCTTGCCTTCCCCTTGCTTCTGACCGGGGGCTTGTCATCATTGGGGGGGGGTCAACTGTATTCTCCCCCCTGAGAACAAGGTGGGATCACCACGGGAAGGGGGGCCTCTCACCCAGTGGGCTGGTTGGGCAGCAGGGGCCAGGGGGCCCAGCAGCTGCAGGAGCTCGTTGCATAGCGGGGCCTGGTCGATGCCTGACGTGCAGGACTGAGGCGTGCAGGAAATTAGTGTGGGAGAAGGTGCGGCACGTGAGCGACGCAAGGGCACGCCTCGCCCGCACCCAGCTGCACGGTCGTCCACCAGTCCCGCAGGCAGACTCAGCAGCGGGAAGGGCGCACCCGCTGCTGGGCACGCCTCGAGAGAAGCAGTTGCAGGCATACGCCGCATGCTCGTAGCTGTGGCTGCATGCAATGCTGCCGGTGACAGCGACGGACTTGTGACATGGCAGAGCCGGCGTTGGTGCAGCATGTTACAAAGCGCCACAACCTTCATCACTTCCACGATGCAATGGCGCGCTGGCAACAGAAATGTTATCATCAACGTCAAAATGTCATCACCGATGCTTTGCCCACCGACCTGCAACAACGGCCTGCTTGGATCCCGACATTACGTCAGGCCACGGTTGCGCCATCTTCCCTTACTGTATCGACAGCCACTCATCAGGTATGTCAGCAGGCCAGCACAAGTTCAGAAACCCGGGCGTCAGGCACAAAGAGGCCGGCAGGAAGGCAAGCAAAGGCTGATGAGAAAGGGGTGCGCAGATCTTGTCACATCGCCAGCAAGGCACACACTGCTATTGACACACATGCTTGAGGCCGTCCATGCGCCTGCATGCAAAGCATATGTGGTTGCTGCTGCACACACTCGTGGCTCATGCGCTCATGCTTTTATACCACAC
The DNA here is from genome assembly GCA_030144725.1 of Haematococcus lacustris. Classification (NCBI taxonomy): domain Eukaryota; kingdom Viridiplantae; phylum Chlorophyta; class Chlorophyceae; order Chlamydomonadales; family Haematococcaceae; genus Haematococcus; species Haematococcus lacustris. Next base: position 131,505 of record JASKMD010000004.1, on the reverse strand, counting down.
CCTGAGCTTGCCTGGCTGGGTGAGGGGGCTGGCCTGCCAGCATGCGGGCAACCTATCAGAGCCTGATGGCCACCAAATGCAAATGTCCAGCCCCCGGGCCCAAGGCTGCTCAGACATGAGCTGCAGTGACTCATGCATGGCTGAGCTTGTGCTCCCCGTATGAAAGGAAGTGGGGATAGTAGAGAAGGTGAGGTGGGTGACGGTGGGCATGAGCTGCACCAGCTGGCGCCAGAACTCCAGGGAGGGGCTCACACTGCCACCTTCAAACTCGAGGTGAGTACAGCCCTGGCACAGCGGCGCCAGTTTCGAGACATTCTGAGCGCCCACATCCCACTGGGACACGCACACCATTTCCCAGCTGCAATTGTGCAGCCCTTGCAGCAAAGGCACCAGCTGCTGCACCTTCACATGCTCCTGTCTAGCCATGCCCAGCCGCAGGACATTGATCCTCACTGGCACACTGCAAGCCTGTGTCAGGTTATGGACGGCAGCTGCCACCCGATCGCAGTTGTCACCTTGGTCAGTCCGTATGAGAAGCTCTCCAAGCACCAGGGGGTGGGTGAGGGTGTGCAGCGGTAGGTGTGCCGCAGAGGCGCAGTCAGCATAGCCAGTGAGCTCTAGCCGCTGCCAGCTGCAGGGCAGATCTGCACGTGAGCTGGTCAGACCCTCCACTGAGCTCAGCTGAATGCTGGTTAGCTGTGTGGCTGCCAGCAGAGAGGTCAGCTCCTCCTGCCCACTGACAACTGCACAAGGCAGCTGCAGGGTGTGCAGGTGAGGCAACCCCTGGAGCAGCTTAGGCAGACCCCCCAGGTGCGAAAGGCGGGTGATCGTCAGCACCTGCAGCTGAGTCAGGGGCTGCAGTGCTGCAATGAACTTGTCAGGGCTGCGCACCACACCACTCTGCAGCATGAGGCACAACTCTGTCAGGTGCTGGGACAAAGGCTGCAGGTTGGGCAGGAGGGGCATGTTTCGTCCTTCTCCGGCCATGCCGCTGATCAACAAGCTCAGCTGCTTGAGCCTGGATGCATGGAACAGGTTGTCCAGGGTGGCTGCCCCTGGCTCAGGCCGCTCAGGCTGGATGGTGGTGCTGCTGAGGTCCAGCTGCTGCAGCTGCAGGGCCAGCTGTGGGTGGGAGAGCAGGCTGGCCAAATCATTGCAAGGAATGGCATAGTTGTGGAGCGACAGGGAGGTCAGGGATGGGAAGCTGTCCACGAGGCACTGGGCAAGGCTGGGGCTGCAGTCCAGGGGCGTGTGAGGGACTAGGGAAGGGTCCTCGAGGCTGCTTAGCTTGCAAGCTGTCACAGCTGAGCACATGCCAAGCTTCTCAAGCACCTCGGCCACCAGCCTGCTGCCCTGCGCCCGCGGTAGCTCCAGGGTTATGGCCAGCTTGCACTTTCTGGTGCGCAAAGCTGCAATGACGCGGGGAGAAAGCAGCCGGTCGCAGCATTGTCTGTCAAGCTGCAGCCGAAAAGCTGGAGCGTTCAGCAGGCCTGCCTCAAACAGGCCAAAGCAAATGCGGGCCAGGGTTTCTCTTCCCTTCGGTAATCGATGAGCGATGTGATCCAACAGCTCTGGGAGCAGCTTCGGCAGCGTGGTGGCAGGAACGAACTCATACACTGCTGGTGGTGCCTTCACTGGCACGCCACTGACGTCGGCATCGCTACGACGTGTCGGGTTGTTCATAGCCTAACCCACCACCTCTTGCGCACAAGTTCCTGCCTGTGGTGAGTTTTTTTTCTTTTTGGCAGGTATGTACCTTGCCATGCGCCAAGCCTGCAAACGGGCCAGACAGTTGGGCGTTCTGTAGGATCCGTATGCTTCGTAATATCCCACTATAGTTTATGTGCTCTCCTTGGGGCTATATACCTCCTGGTCTCTCTGGTGGATGACCTGATGAGACAACGCTGGGATCAGGGAGGTCTAGCTGCTGCAGCTGCAAGGCCAGCGGCAGGTGGGAGAGCAGGCTGGCTAGCGCATCGCTTGAGACACGGAGCCCCTGCAGGGTCAGGGCAGTCAGGCTGGGGAAGCTGTCCAGCAGGTGCTGGGCAAGGCCAGGTGAGCAGCGTAGATGTCTGTAGTTGTATGTTCCACGGCTGACCAAACTGCAGACCTCCACTGCTGCACAGTTGTCCAGCTTTGCCAGGGCATAGGCCAGCAGGTCAGTGTAATGTTGGGTGTACTCTGTCTGCGGTAGCTGCAAGGTGGGAGCCAACTGCTTGCTGTACCACTTGCTGTCCACTGTCTCTGGCTGCCACAAGGTAAGTGCCAGCTTGCTTGTCCTCGCTTGCAGAGCTGCAACAACTCGGGGCGTGAGCAGCTGGTCGCAGCACTGCCTGCCCAGCTGGATGCGCAAGGTTGGGACAGCAGGCGGGCCTGGGAGAAGGCGCGGCAGGTAAGGGGCAGCAGGCTCCTGGCCCCAAGCTGCATGACCCGGCAAGCGATGTCATCCAGCAGCGCCGGCGGAAGGTCCAGCAGCCTAGTGGCAGGAGGGGGCGCCTCGCCGGCTGGGCTGTACCCATCTGTTGCTGAGGCACCGCCATCCACTGTGACTTGATGTTGCATGTCATACTGGCTCGTAGCTGGGACTGTCTGTTGACCTGCAGAGTGGGTGGAGCAACAAGGCTGTCAGGGTGAGAGAGGCACCAGTAGCAGCAGCAGCGTATGATTGGCCGGGTGTGGGTGCGCCTACGCACCTGGCTGCTCCTGGCTGCTCTCAGCTCACTTCCGTCAGCAGAGCAGAGTGAGGGTGTGAGGGGCGCCAGTAGCAGCAGTGTATGATTGGCTGGGTGTGGGTGCGGGTACATGCCTTCGAATAAGCCTGCAGAGCAGGAAGAGAGCAGCAGCGTGGACCTCGGACATAAGCCAGTAGAACGCAGCTGTCGAGAGACACTACTCCATGGCTACTCCCACAGGCGCTTCTGATGACTTACGAGCGGTTGGTTGGGCAGGCCTGTGCGCCTGTAGGTAGTTCGGCCCGATGTTACAGCCAGCTGGGCCACGCAACCCGCCGGGCAGGGTTATCCTAGCTTCGCTCGATGGGTGATGCGCACATGCTGATGGTCACATCACACCAGACTGACCTGCTCGCCTCATAACCCTCCTCATGCTGCCATTATCCAACACGCCCCTGTGCACATCATGTGGCCGTGTTGTTACCCTTCTACACACGACTCCTGCGCACAGTGGACCGGACGAGCAGGTACGACAAGGGCTGCTCCACATGCAGAATCCAGCCCACTGGCAGAATCCAGCCCACAGCAGCCCATCATCATCCACCAACAATCATGTAACATTTCCTATTGAGCTCTCTGATGTAAAGACCACGCCAGCAGCAGGCCATGCAGATCCACACCATAGGCGACTGGCTCTGGTTGTGGCCCTACTCCCACACCCTCTTAGCCAGCTGGCGATACAGCGCTGCCGCAGGGCGCTGGTACACTGGCGGCAGCTTGATCTTGATCAGCATGGCTCCCTCGTCTAGCAGCGTGCGTATAAACCTGACAGCAGCTCCCACCAACACTCATATCCACGGCAGCATCGAGTGACGGTACAGCCTACAATACCAGCACACAAGCTGCATCTTGCTGCTGCAGGTGCCAGTGCAGGCACTCTTACTGCAGGTGCTGTGTGGCCCCCGCTTGGCAGCTACGTTCAGGAAGTGCAGGTGTCAGCCTGGCTGACTGGCAGCAACACTGACCAGGCTACCCCAGGGGCTGGTTGCTGGCAGCCGTGGACAACCCTCCTCCAGCACTGCTGCTCTGCTCTGACACTGCCCTGCAAGAGAGCAGCCTGAGTCAGACCCTCTGCTGCTCTGCAGGGCGTCAGGCTTGAAGGATGAGTTTTAGGTGTTTGTGGAGGCAGAGGGCAACACACAGGGCTGAGGCTGAGAGCAGTGGCAGCTGAGTCAGAGCAGGCAGTGGTGAGGTAGTGAGGTAAGGCTGAGGCAAGCAGGCCCCGCTGCCACTGCCTGGCCAGCCAGGTCACCTGGTTAGTGCTGCACCTGGCTCAGGAGGAGGGGTGGGTGAGGAGGTAGGGGGCAGCACCAGGGGGCGGCGCCAGCAGCGGTTCAGACGGAGCTGCCAGGCAGCAGCTGCCCTCCCGCTATGCTAGGCCCCGGTAGCAGCCTAGTTACACCCTTACCTTAGTGTGGCTCCCGGCAGGACAGTGAATGGTGGGCGCCAGGCAGCTGGTGTTGGGACGTCGTGACCACTGCCGCTCACAAGGTGTGCCTGGTGCATCAACAGCCTGCCTGCCCAGGCCTCTGTGCTTCAGGGTTGCGCTCATGTTGCTGTTGGCTGCACCCTCACATAGCATAGCAACCCGCATGCTCTTGATCGTCACTGGCACCTTGCGCGCATATGCCATGTTGTGTAGTGCCGCTGCCACCTCAGGATTGGAGATGTCCTCCACGCCAATGTGCAGACAACCCAGCACTATAGGCTGGGAGTGGGAGTGCAGGGGCAGGTACGCGAGTGCCCTCCAGTCAATAGTTCCAAACAACTCCAGCCGCTGCCAGCTGCAGGGCGCATTTGCACATGAGGTGCACAGCTTTCCAACACCTCCTAGCTGGACGCTTGTAATCTGGGTGGAAACTGCCAGCAGTGTGTCAAGCTGCTGCTGCTGGTGAGAGCTGAGCGCTTGTAGCAGCTCAGGCAAGCCTTGTAGCTTGTCAGGGTGGGATAGAGTGAGCACCTGTCAGCTGCTTGAGCTTGGCTCCTTGGAACGGGTCCAGGGTTATCGCCCCAAGCCCAGGCTGCTGCGGCTGCTGGACAGTGGAGTGGTGCTGTGGAGGTGTAGCTGCTGCCGCAGCAAGGACAGCTGTGGGTGGGGCAGTAGGCTGGCCAAGCTGCTGCTGATGACGGAGTGGCAACTAAGGACGAGGGCAGTCAGGCCCGGGAAGCTGTCCGCCGGTGGCGCTGGGCGAGGTCAGGTGAGCAGGGCAGATCCTTGTGATAACAGGGTAACCTTTTCCACAAACTGATAACCTTCACAGCCGCCCAGTTGTCCAGCTGGGGCAGAGTGTGGCCACAGGCCTGTTTACCCCTTGCTGTCCTTTGTCTCTAGCTACCACAAGGTAAGAGCCAGCTTGCTTGTCCTCGCTTGCAGGGCTGAGACAACTCAAGATGTGTTGGGAAAGGCACACTAAGGGAAGTGTGACGCATACATTGCATACAGGTTTAGTTTTGATTGTAAGCCGCTACACCAGCAGAGCAGAGGCCTGTCCCTGGTTCAGATGCCTGCCGCAGACTGCCTGGTACTTGGTTGAGTGAAGCACCTGGGGAGGCAATGGAGCTAAACCCAGACTAGCAGGAGCCACAGCAGCAGGGCACGACAGTGGCTGACAGTGCCGCTGTTTGCGTGGTCTCTATTGACGTCACGTAGTCTCTGTAGCACTATGTGACGTGATGTGACGTGATCTCTGTCCACATGATCGCTGTTGATATGACGATGTGATCTCTGCAGCACTGACTCCAGGGAATGTTGCTGTGTTGGCACTGGAGGTGTGGCTGGTCAGCTGAAGCTGCACGCCCAGCAGGTGAGGCAGAGGTTGGGTGCAGAGTGGAGTGGAGGGTGGGTCAGGGCAGCAGCACTTCAGGCATGGCCGGCATGTGAGCAGGGAGCAGACCAGGCACGCCACTCACAGTAAACAAGGAATTGCAGCCTGGCCACACTGCGGGTTGAGCTCCTGATACTTTGCACGCTGGTAGACCGACCGCTGCTGATGCAGATGTCAGGTGCTGAGCCCGCCCTGCCCTGTTGCACTCTATATCCACACCCCTCTGCCAATACCTGGTAGCGTGTCAAGAGCAGGGACGCAACCTGGGACGGGGCAAGGGCAGGCAACAGCAGCTGCGTGATGGTAATGCACGCGAATTTCAAATAACGATGCCGGGTGTGTAACATGCTGCTGCCACGGACATACTGCACCACCTTGCGTCTGCCCTCACTGCACTGAAGCATGGTTCCAACTCCGTCAAGCAAGAGCCACGCTAGAATGCTGCAGCCGCTTCAGCCTGCCTGCCTGCCTGCAATGTCGAGTCCACTCTCACTTCGACAGCTTTAAGCACACAGCAACCATAGCTGCTTTGCCAGCTGCGTGTAGCCAGGCTGTGAATGGTTGTTGAACCTCCAGCATGCAGGCAGCTTGGGTGGGCCTGATGGTTGCTTGATGCAGACCCCCATTATCAGTGACCAAGGCTGCTTCACCAAGAGCTGCAGCGACCTCAGCATGGCTGCTGTTGCCACGCCCTACGAGGCCCAGCAGGTGATGTGCGTGACGCTGGGCATGTGCTGAACCAGCCAGCACCAAAACTTCAGGGAGGGGGTCAGGCTGCACATGCTGAACTGAAGGTGAGTGCAGCCTTGGCACAGGCCAGCCAGTGCTACGACATCTGCTGCACTGACGCCCTGCATGCCACTGAACACAACCTCTTGCAAGCCCGTACAACGCAGTGGCTGCAGCAAAGCCTCATAATGCGCCACTAATGCGCGGTGGGCGCAGTCCAACCTCAAGGCTCGCAGGCAGGCACCTTGCAGGCCTGTGTCAGGTTGTGCACTGCAGCTGCCACTAAGAGGCTAGGATCGCCACCTTCTTCACCGTCCTTACCATCATCACCATTATCAGCATCCCCGTCGTCCCCCATGCCAACACGGCCACCCAGTAGCAGGGGCTATGTGAGGGGGCAGGTAGGCGGCAGTGGTCCAGTCGATCCAGTGGGTCAGCTCCAGCCGCTGCCAGCTGCAGGGTGCATCTGCACGTGAGCTGGTCAGGTCTTGCACTGGGTGGCTGCCAGCAGAGCGTCCAGATGCTCCTGACCATACAGTGTGACCCCAGGCAGCTGCAAGGTGTGCAGCCGGGGACAGGCGCGGCACTTCGGGCGGGTTGGTAAGGAAGCACTGCCTGGACACAGTCAGCACCTGCAGTTGTGGCAGCGGGCCCGGTGCCGCTGCAAGGGATGTGAGGATTGGGTAGAGCTGCATATGAGCTGTTGAATATGCAGCTGTGTCAGGTGCTGGGCCAGGGGCTGGAGGCCAGGCAACAAGACACCATGGAATAGCCTGGCCAGACTGGCTGAGGCTGCTTGGGCTGGGTGATGGTGGAGCCAATGAGCTGTTGCAGCTGCAGGGTCAGCCGCAGAGCAGGCTGCCCAGGCCACTGCAGCGGATGGAGTAGCTGTGAAGGGCCAGGGGTCAGGCGTGGGATGCTATTTATCAAGTGGTGTGCGAGGTCCAGGCAGTCCAGCGGTAGGGCAACCTCGGTGTCTGAGGTATCGGGGCTGATCTGCTTGCACGTCTCCGCGGCTGCACAGTCGCCCAGCCTCCTCCGGACATCGGTCAGCAGCCGCATGTAGTGCCCGCTGCTAAGTGCGCGCGTCTGTCCCGAGTTTAGCGCGAACCTCCGCGTTCTTCGCGGCTCGTCAGCAGCTGGTCGTATTCATGCATGTCCAGCTGGGTGCGCAAGGCTGAGGCGTGCAGGAGGTTAGTTTGAGAGAAGGTGCGGCGGGAAGGGACAGCGCTTCGCCCTCATTGAGCTACACGGCTCGGCTGACGACGTCGTCCAGCAGGCTCAGCAACAGGGAAGGCTTACACGCCGCTGGGTACGCCTCGGGAGGAGCGTTGAGAGACTGAGGCCGCATACTCGCAGTTGCCGCTGCCGCTGCCTGCAATGCTGCCGGTGACGGCGACGGACCGGTGACGTGGCAAGGTCGGCGCGCTTGGTGCAATAAGCAACAACTACACAGACATTTTCCATTGCTCAGAGACGCCACCATCACCCAATGTGTCCGCAGCACCACCACAATGCAATGGCACATTGGCCTTAGACACTGGTAAGCGACATGTCACCATGGACATCACCATGTTATTACAAATGCCTTGCACACCAACCCACAGCGGCAGCCTGTCTGGACCACAACACCATGTCCAGCCACTGCAGCCTCATCTTCATTGACCGAAACAACGGCCACTACAACACCGGCAACCACCAGGTATGTCAGCAGGCAGGCAGGCAAAGGCTGGTGAGTATGGGTTGCTTTGATCACATCATCAGCAAGGCACACACTGCTGTTGGCACACATGGTTGGGACAGCCCATGCGCCTGCAGGCAAAGCATATGTGGGTGCTGCTGCTCCTGACAAGGGTGCGCACACTCGTGGCTCATGCGTTCATGATGCATCCGTTCAGATCTTTCATCCACACCCTGAGCTTGCCCGGTAGGGAGAGGGGGCTGGCCTGCCAGCATGCAGGCAGCTCCGGGGAGCAGGATGGGCGAGAAATGCAAATGTCCAGCCAGCGTGCCCAAGCTTGCTCAGCCATGAGCTGCAGAGACTGATGCATGGCTGAGCTCGTGCTCCCATCTACACGCTCAAAGACAACATTAGTGACTGTGGGCATGAGCTGCACCAGCTGGTGCCAGAACTCCAGGGAGGGGGTCACGCTGCCGCACCAGAAGTCAAGTTGTGTGCAGCCCTGGCACAATGGCGCCAGTGTCGCAACATCCGCCGCGCCCACATTCATCTGGGCCATGTGCACACTTCCCCTGCTGCAATGCTTCAGCGCTTGCAGCACAGCCACCAGCTGTTGCAAGTCTACATGCTGCTGAGCTGCCGTGTCCACTTCAGACATGAGCAGCCGCAAGGCCTTGATCCTCACTGGCACACTGCAAGCCTGTGTCAGGTTGTGCACTGCAGCTGCCACAAGATCGCAGTGGTCACCTTGGTCAGTACGTATGAGAAGCTCTCCCAGCTCCAAGGGCTGGGTTAGGGAGTGCAGCGGTAGGTGTGCCACAGAGGGGCAACAAACATAGCCTCTGAGCTCCAGCCGCTGCCAGCTGCAGGGCACATCTGCACGTGAGCTGGTCAGCCCCTTCACTGAGCTCAGTTGGATGCTGGTAAGCTGGGTGGCTGCCAACAATGTGTCCAGCTGCTCCATCCCATAGCCTGTTGTGTCTGGCAGCTGCAGGGTGTGCAGCTGAGGCAACGCCTGCAGCAGGCTAGGCAGACCCCCCAGGTTGTAAAGGCTGGAGATCGCCAATACCTGCAGCTGAGCCAGGGGCTGCACTGTTGCAATGAGTTTGTCAAAGCCCACACCATTCTGCAGCGTGAGGCACAACTGAGTCAGGTGTTGGGACAATGGCTGTAAGTCGGGCAGGAGGGCCCCCCAGGAGGTGACCCCATTGATCAACAAGCTCAGCTGCTTGAGCCTGGAGGCATGGAACAGGTTGGCCAGGGTGGCTGCCCCTGGCTCAAACCGCTCAGGCTTGAGGATGGTGGTGCTGCTGAGGTCCAGCTGCTGCAGCTGCAGGGACATACGCGGGTGGGCGATTAGGCTGGCCAGGCCACTGCAGGGGGTGGCACAGTTGTGGAGAGACAGGGAGGTAAGGCTTGGAAAGCTGTCCATCAAGTGCTGAGCAAGGCCGAGGCTGCAGCGCTGAAGATGCCTAAGAGGGTCGGAGAAGGGACCCTGAATGGTGCCTAGCTTGCAGGCTTCCACGGCTGCACAACTGCCCAGCTTCTTCAGAACCTTGGTCAACAGACTGAGGTACTGCCTGCTGTCTTGAGCCTGCTGTCGCTCTAGAGTCAGGGCCAGCTTGACCGTCCTGGCTTTAAGGGCTGCGCCGACGCGTGGTGTGAGGAACTGGTCGCAGCGCTGGCTGTCCAGCTGAATAAGGAGAGCTGGGGCGTGTAACAGATTGGTCTTAGAAAGGGAACGGCAGGTGAGCGACAGGGCTCCTCCGGCACCAAGCTGTATGGAACGGCGGGCGACGTCGTCCAATAGCGCAGCAGGCAGATCCAGCAGGGAGATGCCAGGAAGAGGTCCAAGAGTTGCTGTAGGTGCCTTGACGGGCACGCCATCAACGGGTGCATCGCTGCGCCTGCGCCGCTTGACCATGGCTGGAGCGATGGACGACTACTACACGACTAGCCCCAGCGGGAGAAGCTCATTTGATATCAATCTTCCGCAGCTTTTGTAAAAAAGAAACCAACGGGGAAGCAACGTTTGAGGAGATGGAAGAGACAAAACAATGAAAGACGAGGGTCGCCACCACCCACTCAAAGACAACGTCTAAGCCTCTACCTACGCTCTGTACGTTCCCCAGCCACCCCCCAAACACCTCCCTAACACCCCCTGAGGCTGACGGCAGATGGGTGCGCCCTCTGCTGGGTAACACACAGCTCCATCACAATCCAGCTGCCACCTGGCTACCACCGCTGGCACCACCACTACCACCACTGCCTGGCCAGGGAGCAGCAGCCAAGGGGTCCTCCACACACCTGTCTCTGCTTCCATCATCAGCACATCTGCTTCTGTCATCAACATCGTCCTGCCAGCACCTTGGCCCTCAACCTGCCAGTAGCAAGGCAGCTGTCCAAGCCTGCTCTTGCCCACCTTGCTGCTAGGCATGCCGCCCCTGGCAGCAACCTGGTGGCCAACAAGGCACGTGAGATGTTTGGCGGCATCGTGGACCCGTGTTTCAAGCCATCCCTGTTCGCCCGCTTCGCCCAGGTGCTTAGCGCTCAATGCTCCCTTTGCACAGCTTCAGCTCAACAGCCTACAAGCAACTGCGTGTGCATTTACAGGATTTATGTTAAGGTTAGGGGTAGGGCCAGGGTCCCTCCCCTTACCCAAGGGTCGTTGTGGTTGCCCCCCTGTGCCACCACAGGCTGTTGGGATGGTCTGCTGCGCAGGACTCAGACGTCTACATCTCGACCACCTTGGTTGCGGCCCACCTGCGCATGCGGGCTCACATGCAAGTGGTGGTATGCGGCAATGCCTCCTGCCTGGTGGTGCATGTCAGGGCTGACCCTGACCCTGACCCTGATCCACTGTGGAGTCACAGCGTGCGGGGCAGCAGTTAGGCCCAACACCCTTCAACACCCTCTCCAACACCCCTCAAACCCTTTGACCCTCACAGCCTTTGAGCCTCCTTAGGGTTTGAGCCCCTCTCCCCTCCCCTCCCCCTGCTGCAGCGCATCCAGCTGTCCAGCTTTGCTGAGGGGGACACGGGCTGCCTGGAGGAGCAGCAGCTGGGGGGGTTCCTGCGCACCCAGGCCATGGAGCTGGAGCTGCTGGAGGACATGCAGGTGCAGGGGCCTACACCGCCAGCCATCAGCGCAGGCAGTGGGCCAGGCAGTGGGACAGCATTGCACAAGTGGGTGGTGGGTGGGTGGGTGGTGGGTGGGTCTGTGCGCACCGCTATCAGAAGCTGTGTGTGTTCAGGTGCGTGTGTTCATGTGTGTTCATGTGCGTCTTCATGGTGCTGGGCATCAGCCGTCATTCCTCCAGCACTACTGCAACACCGCTGCACGCATGATTGTGTTCTTCCATGGCAGGAACGGCAGTGTCAAGGTCAAGGAGCTGCTGACCTAGACGCTGATGAAGGTGAGGGGTTCCCCAGGCAGGCAGGCAGGCAGCCATCATCAGCATCATCCTCACATACAAAGCCGATAGCCATCATCATGATGACAATGAGCCAAACTAGACGTTGCTCAAGAACCAGGTGGGGACTGCAGGTGGCCCAGCCCCGCATACCCTCCACACCTCACCCTCACCGCCTGCTGCCTGCAGCTGTGAGGGGCAGTGACGGTTGCACCGCACAGCCTGCAGGCTGAGGGATGTGGTGTGGTGTTGTGTGGTGTGATGTGGTGTGGTGTGCACGCAGGGTTTTGTCACCTCAGCGGAGATCTACACCTTCTTCGAGGAGATCCATGTCATGTGGGGTAACATGGGCGAGTATGCAGACCTCGCAATCTACCATGTGGTGGATGAGACCCTGGACATGGTGGGTGAGAGGGCACGTAGGGGCTGCCCTGCCCACCCTCAGCTCATGTTGCACCATGGACCCTGGAGTCATGCCGTGTGCTGCTGCTGCTCCGGTAGCGCGTGGTGGTGATGATGGTGGTGGTGGTGATAGCTTCAAATGCATGCAGCGAGGGGTAATGGTCTGTAGAGGAGGGAATAGGCCTGCAGGGGAGGGCCTGTAGGAAAAGGGAGTTGGCTGAGGGCGGTGCTGGGGAGAGTGGGTCATTGACCGGCCCCTGCCTGGCCCCTTCCTGCCTGCTCCCTGCCTGCCCTTTCACACCCCGCCCTGGCCCCCCTGTGCCCGCCCTGTTCCTGCCAATGTGGCCACCAGTGGAGAGCCTGCCAGGGCCCTCCAACGCGCCAGGTCGCACCCTCCAGGTCGCACCCACCTGACCGCCCCACTGCAGGTCCACAGCTGGCTCCTACAGCCCGGGGCCCACCCCCTGCATGCTAAGCACCCGGCATCCGAAGGCCCCAGGGCGCCAGCTCCAGCTGTGTGACGCATAACCTTTAGGCCAGCTCTCGGGCCACTCCTGCCTCACACACCTGTCGGGAGCCACAGCCACGAGGTGTGGGTACCACCTGCCACAAGAAGTCTAGCGAAGTTCGGGCTGGGCCACCGTGGAACCTTAGGCGGGTGCAGTCCCGGTGCAGTGGAGCCAGTGCCATGATGTCGGCTGCGCTGCCAGCAAACAGGCTGCTGACTTTAACCATGGCCCAGGCCCAGGCTGCTGCGGCTGCTGGATGAGGTCGGGGTCCTGGTGCTGACGTCCCGGTGCTGCAGCTGCAGGGACAGCGGCAGGTGGGAAGGTACGTGCGTAGTTTGGGCGTAAAGAGTCCTTGCCGAGGTGCCACAGCGGGTGCCGCTGAGCTAATGCCGCAAGTAAAACCTCTGCTGTTGCAAGAGCACAGGGTCGTCAAGGAGAGTGCCCGCCTCTCTGTCCCCTTCTGACCTGACATCCACATCCACACTCAACACAGCAACAGTCACCGGCACCGGGCAAGCAAGGCGTCAGAACCCTGCAGATAAGCTACAGAGTGAGCGCTTGCAACTCAACAGCCTGCAGCAGCTGAAGAGAGGCTGAAGTTGACCGGGTCAAGGGCTAATGTGGGATGAGTGTGGAGACAGCCCACAATGGGTTGTCCTGCAGGCCAAGCAACTCATGAGCAGGACCAGGACTGGGTCTAGGGCGTAGGGCTCGAAGGGTGCAGGCGGGCAGGCTGCAGTGCAAGACCCTCCCACACCCCCTGCCCCACCCTGCTGCTCCAGGCATGGCCTGCATGAGGGCAGAGAGCAGACCAGGCACCCCGCGAAGAAGACAAGGCACCTCTCAGCAGCACACCCACAGTGGAAAAGTGTGGCCGGGCAGCTTGGAGACTTGTGCGACAGGCAGGTGAAGCCTGCATCTGGCTGCACCAGGTCAGGCCATGACAATGTGAAGGTGATAATCACACTGCACATTACACCGCGCGGACTGAGAGGAGGCTGCTGCAATTGTGTCAGGCATCCGTAGGGACAACATTGTAGCAGCAGAGTAGTTGTGCTGTCCTTACCCTAACCCTAGCTGTGCAGGCTGGCCACAAACTGTGAAATGAAATGAAGAGCAACTGAACAGCCACTACACCCCTTGATTTACATCCTACTCATCGCTAGGGAGCGGTTGCCGCTCGACTAATGAAGAACTAATCTCATTAGATCGCACCGTCTGTCTCCACCGTCCTGTCAGTTCCAGACCCATGGTTGGCCAGCTTGCCTGTGTCCACTGTCCTCTTAACATCATACCCTTGTTCATGGAGGCAATGTGGTGTGACTGGAGGCCATCTCGACCCTGACAGCTTGCTCCAGCGATGCAGCCCAGCCACTGCCAACGCTTGCAACACAAGCACTCATGACTCCATGGCCACCCTGACCCTGCCAGCCTGACACATACTGGTCATCAGTCAGCCAGCACCAGGCCAGAGTGGAGGTGAGTGCAGGTGAGGAAGTGTGATGTTGCATGCAAGCCACAATGACTCATACATGGGTGTGGCGCATGCAAGTCAGCCAGTCCCGGGCCTCGGGGCAGTACATGCTCCGCCAGCACCAAGCTGTATGGCCCGGCGGGCGACGTCGTCCAGTAGCGCATAAGGCAGTTCCATCAGGGAGGTGCCCTGGGCAGGTCCAAGACTTGTTGGCGGTGCCTCGACGGGCACGCTGACTACGGACGCATCGCTGTGCCTGTGCCTCTTGGCCATGGCTGTTACAATTGGCGACTACTGGTGTCTGCTGGTGTCTACAGAGCCGCAGCGGACTAGCTCATTTGATATCACATTTTCCAGCCTCGACTTGTCCGCAGCATGCACATGCGAATGAGATTGAACTGCAAGACCCCTTGCTCTAGTTCTTCCGACCAATGCAGCGCTAACCTGGTCATGCCTGCTTAAGCGCATCATGAGGCTGAAGGCAGATGGGAGCGCCTCTGCTGAATGACACACAGCTCCACCACGACCCAGCTGCCACCTGGCTACCACCGCTGAGCCTGAACACAAAATCACACATCTGGGCTTCGTCATCCGGTCTTGAGTCTTAAAGGAGACCTGCCAGTGGTGCAGGATGTCATTCAGGCCCGACATTGTCTCATCTTGCTGCAATCACTTGAATACATTAGGGAGCCTGCAGCTGGTGCAGGATGACGTAAAGCAGCACTCACTAGGGGGCTTGGTCAATTCGGGGTGGGCTGTCAACACAGCGGCAGCAACAAGCTATGGCAGTTTAAGGACAAGGTTTGCTGCACCTGTATATCTAGACTGTAGCAGCACTGAGCGGTGAATGCATCCTTACAGGTTACACTTCACATGCTAGCAAGACATAGGTAAGATAAAGAGCTGGCAGCACCAGCCAGAGTGCAGCTGGAACAACAGGGCTGGCCTGCCCTGCCCCTGCCTGGCCAGTGAGCAGCAGCCGAGGGGCCCTCCCTCAACACACCTGCCACTGCTTCCGTCATCAGCACACCTGCTTCTGTCATCAGCCGGTCAACATCGCCCTGCAAGTAGCAAGGCAGCTGTCCAAGCCATGCTCTTTACTCCGTTTGCTTGCTGTTCTTGCCCACCTCTGTAGGACAGCGCCTTGCTGCTAGGCATGCCGCCCCTGGCATCAACCTGGTAGCCAACAAGGCGCGTGAGATGTTTGGCGGCATGGTGGACCCGTGTTTCCAGCCATCCCTGTTCACCCGCTTTGCCCAGGTGCTTAGCGCTCAATGCTTCCTTCCAGGGCACAGCTTCAGGTCAACAGCCTACAAGCAACTGCATGCACATGTGCAGGACTATAGTTGAGGTTAGGGTTAGGGCCAGGGACCCTCCCCTTCCCCAAGGGTCGTTGTGGGTGCCCCCCTGTGCCACCACAGGCTGTTGGGATTGTCTGTTGCGCGAGACTCAGACGCCTACATCTCCGCCACCTTGGTTGCGGCCCACCTACGCATGCGGGCTCACATGCAAGCGCTGGTCCGCAGCCATGCCTGCTGCAGTCTGACTGGTACAGGTCGGGGCTGACCCTGACCCTGACCCTGACCCACTGTGGAGTCACAGCGTGCGGGGCAGCAGCTGGGCCCAACAACCTTTAACACCCTCTCCAACACCCCTCAAACCCTTTGACCCTCACAGCCTTTCAGCCTCCTTAGGGTTTGAGCCCCTCTCCCCTCCCCGCCCCTGCAGCAGCGCATCCAGCTGTCCAGCTTTGCTGAGGGGGACACGGGCTGCCTGGAGGAGCAGCAGCTGGGGAGTTCCTGCGCACCCAGGCCATAGAGCTGGAGCTGCTGGAGGACATGCAGGTGCAGGGGCCTACACCGCCAGCCATCAGCGCAGGCAGTGGGTCAGGCAGTGTGACAGCAGTGCACAATTGGGTAATGGGTTAGTGGGTGGGTGGGTCTGTGGGTGGGTCTGTCCGCACCCACTATCACGGGAGCTGTGTGTGTTCAGGTACATGTGTTTAAGTGTGTTCATGTGCGTCTTCATGGTGCTGAGCATCAGCCGTCATTCCTCCAGCACTACTGCAACACCGCTGCACGCAAGATCGTGTTCTTCCATGGCAGGAGCGGTAGTGTCAAGGTCAAGGAGCTGCTGACCTAGACGCTGATGAAGGTGAGGGGTTCCCCAGGCAGGCAGGCAGGCAGCCATCATCAGCATCATCCTCACATACAAAGCCGACAGCCATCATCATGATGACAATGAGCCAAACTAGACGTTGCTCGACAACCAGGTGGGGACTGCAGGTGGCCCAGCCCCTTATACCCTCCACACCTCACCCTCGCCGCCTGCTGCCAGCAGCTGTGAGGGGGCAGTGACGGTTGCACCGCACAGCCTGCAGGCTGAGGGATGTGGTGTGGTGTGATGTGGTGTGATGTGGTGTGGTGTGCACGCAGGGTTTTGTGACCCCAGCGGAGATCCACACCTTCTTCAAGGAGATCCATGTCATGTGGGTCAACATGGGCGAGTATGCAGACCTTGCAACTCACGACATGGTGGAAGAGATCCTGGACATGGTGGGTCCAGGGCCACAGAGGGGCTGCCCTGCCCACCCTCAGCCCATGTCCCACCATGGACCCCTGGAGTCATGCCGTGTGCTGCTGCTGCTCCTGCAGTGCGTGGTGGTGATGATGGTGGTGGCAGTGATAGCTTCAAGCGCATGCAGCTAGGGGTATAGGTCTGTAGAGGAGGGGATAGGCCTGCAGGGTAGGGCATGTAGGGGAGGGGAGCTGGCTGAGGGTGGTGCAGCCTCATACAGCTGCATCACCCCGGTTCTCGTGCAATGGCCGCTTTGTCCTCACTGCCTGACATGGGCTATTGCAATGGCAGCATGGGGCTTGCGGCCTAAGATGGGCGTGGGCAGTGCCAGGCCATGCCTGGAGAGCAGCAGCATCAGAGCCCGGTCAGTCAGGGCCTGATGGGACCACACTGCATGGCGACCACTAGGGCATGGCGACCACTGGCATTGCACCTAGTGCAGCTGCCCACACTCTACACTGCTGCACATGCCATGGCGACAACCCTGGCAGCGGCGGTAGCAAGCCCTGCTGGCTGAGCTGTTCGTGTTGTTGGGCGCCCCTGTTGGCTGCTCTGCAGGTGAAGCCCAAGACGGCCACACTGATCAAGGCAGAAGACCTGGAGGTCAGCGGCATGAGCGGCTTTTCTTCTTCATGCTGGCAGACGTCAAGCTCTTCCACAACTACAACTACTGGGAGGTGGGACCACCGCAGCAGCGGCCGCAGCACAGGCAGGCTAGGGTCACCTCACATGGTCAGGCCAGGCCAGCACTGCTGCCCGGGTCCCAACCTGGCTGCTAGGCTTGCTGCCAGACCCCTGCTGACCTCTGCTGCCTGTCCTGCTGGCTGGCTGGGTGGATGAGGGCCTCAGGTCAGGATGCGAGCAAAGGACTACTGCCAAAGTCTGAGCCATGGCGCCAGGGTGTTTGCAGACACCTACACCTTTAACCCTGCATGCCACCCAGTCCGCCTGTTTATCTAGTCATCAAAGACCCAATAAACTTGGTGACCTAGTTACCTGAATGGTTACCTAGTGAGCTGACGAAGCCAGCATGACCTCCAGGCGTGCAGCCTGGCCTTGTAGACCTTGTTGTGTGCTGTCCTTGTGCCTGCAGAACTTTATCCACCAAAAGGAAAGCTGAGGGACAGGCCAGACCCCTGCTGCTGCCAGACCCCTGCTGACCTCCAGCCAGGCGCTGTGCCTATCCTGCTGGCTGGCTTAGAAGATGAGGGCGTCAGGTCAGGACACAAGTGAAGGACAACTGTTAAGTTGCCTGTTAACTTGATGAAGTGAGCTGATGAATCCACCAAGATGAAATCCACCAAGATGAAAGTTAAGGGCCAGGCGCACCACACCACACCAGGTGCAGTGCAACATGGTACAGGCAGCAGGCTGCATGGTGATGTTTGCATGCCGTCTTCTGTATGGCAGCATTGCCAGGTGCAGGGTGCAGGCGCAGGGTCATTCAGTGTCACAGGGCCACTCAGGGGCCTTCCACCTTGGAATGGTCATACTACTGGCCAGCGCACCCGTTGCTCATGGTCTGGGCAGAAGGGGCACATCCAGCCTGCCCAGTGCCAGCATCAAGCCAGCACCAGGCCTCAGTCAGTGGCAGGCTGTGTGCAATCAGTGGCAACCACACCCGCAGGTGAGCATCTGGTGATGACCTGGCATCTAGGCACTCAGTGACACACCCACAACGGACAATGGACACAGGACACAGGATGAGTGGGGCATGCCCCCACACAATCTCGTAGGATGTCCTAATTTTTCACGTTTGGCCAGCTCTGGCCAGCTGTGTAAGGCTTAGAATGGCTGGGTCAAGGGAGGGCACGGTAGCTGGTGTAGGAGGTGTGGACTGCCTGCCTGCCCCTTCACACCCTGCCCTGACCTTGCTGGCTGCAGGTGCCCCGGGTGCGCCACCACTCCACCCTGGTGCCCAAGGTCCTCACCTGACCATACCTGACCCACTTCACCCCCCACCAGCATCTGTGGCAGCAGCAGCAGCAAGGCCCCCTCCCACCTGACCGACCAGCTGGCCCTTACAGCCCAGGGCCCACCATTGCAGACTAGGCGCCCTGCAGCCACAGGCCCCAGAGCTCCACCTCCAGCTCCACCTCTAGGCCAGCTCTCAGGCCACTCCTGCCTGACACCGGCCAGGAGCCACAGCCAGGAGGTGAGGGTGCCGCCTACAGCCTCAGCTATAAGTCCAGCAAGGCGCATGCGCTGCCACTGCCGAACCTGAGGCGAGTGCAGGCCCGGCACAGTGGAGCCAGTGCCGTGATGGAGGCTGCGCTGCCAGCAAACAGACTGCTGGCTGCAAGCAGGGCCGGGCGGTGAAGCAGGCTCGGCAACAGCCAAGCAACCAGTGTCGCAATGCCTCAACACCAGCCAGACGTCAGGCTGCAAGGTTGGCAGCAGGGAGAGGGCCGCGAGCATGTTTAGGAGAGATGGGCATGTTGCTGGGCTGCAGGCCTCTCAGGTCCCTTGACCCAGGCCCCTTGAGAGGGCAACAAGCACAAACACAAGCCACAAATGCGGCCTCCGCCGCCATGCACCACTTCCTTCACTGCCTGCGTCAAAGTCCCTGGCCCCTGTCCACCGCCTGCCCATCAGCTGCTGGGGCTGGCCGCCTCCCTAACCCAGCGCTGCACCCACCCACACCCACACGCACACTCACACTCTGCCAGCTCTGCCTGCGCTCACTGAGCGTCCATTGGGCCATCAGCTGCCTAGGCGGGCGCAGCAGCCTGGCTGAATGGTGTGCACATGACTGTGTCTGCCTCAACACCCACTACCTAATAAGCAGCCCTTGGGTGAGATGAGTGATGAGTGATGTTAGGCATTACAGCAGCAGAGCAAAGGCCGGGCACTGCTTGAGATGACTGCAGCAATGTGGGTTAGGGTCGTAAAGCCCTTGGCGAGGCGAGGGAGTATGGCCTAAGTTTGCCAAGGGCCACAGCAGCAGAGAGGGAGGGTCTATAAGTGCCACTGTCAACATGTGCCACTGCAGGGTAATGCTGCTCATACCAGGGGCCTCTGCTGCTGCCCTGCTGCCACCGTCAACCAGCAGCAGTACAGGAGCCAATGGAGCCAAGTGCGTCAGGTGCTGTGCCAGAGGTTGCAGGGAGACAAACAACAGCTGCTCTTCGCCACTATCATTATCATTTGCGAAAGAGGACGACTTGGCAACGTGGAAGAGGTTGTCCAAGGTCAGCCCAGGCTGCTGTGGCTGCTGGATGACAGTTCTGCTGAGGTCCAGGCTTGTGCAGCTGCAGGGCAGGGCAGCTGCAGTCAGGTAACGGAGTAGGTGCCGCAGTAGCCATGTAGGCCCAGGACTGTCAGGGAAAGCTGTGCACCAGGCGCTCGGCCAGGTCAGGTGTGCAGCCCAGCTGGGTCCAGGGCGTAGGGCTGGAAGGGTGCAGGTGGGCAGGCTGCAGTGCCAGCCCCTCCCACGCCCCCTGCCCCACCCTGCTGCTCCAGGCATGGCCTGCATGAGGGCAGAGAGCAGACCAGGCATGCCGCAAAGTAGACAAGGCACCTCCCAGCAGCACACCCACAGTGGAAAGGTGTGGCCGGGCAGCTTGAAGACTTGGAGACTTGTGCGGCAGGCAGGTGAGGCGCTGCATCAGGCTGCACCAGGTCAGGCCATGACAATGTAAAGGTGATGCGCCAGGCCATGCCAGGCTCCCACTGCCTGGCCATTCAGGTCACCTGGCAGGGTCAGGGCTGCAAGTAGGGTCAGGAACACTTAAGGACAGCACCAGTTGGTGGCCTTACCTTAACCCTAGTTGTGCTGGCTGTTCAGGAACTGTTGTTCAGAAACAGCATCTGAACAGTCATCCCACCTCTCGTGTTACATTCTATTCACCGCCCAGCAGACTATCATGACAGCCATTGCTCCCCAGCAGCAGCAGCAGCAGCAGGCTGTGGCGTTGCATGCGCTGTGGCCGAGCTACCGCGCCCTTCATGAAGCCATGTACCTTCACACTTCGTTTCTCATGTTGTCTAGGGTTCTTACCGTTAACCTCCCAGCCATTGTCACATCAGCCTCACCCCGCCCCGCCCCGCCCCGCCCCGCCCCGCCCCGCCCCGCCCCGCCCCGCCCCGCCCCGCCCCGCCCCGCCCCGCCCCGCCCCGCCCCGCCCCGCCCCGCCCCGCCCCGCCCCGCCCCGCCCCGCCCCGCCCCGCCCCGCCCCGCCCCGCCCCGCCCCGCCCCGCCCCGCCCCGCCCCGCCCCGCCCCGCCCCGCCCCGCCCCGCCCCGCCCCGCCCCGCCCCGCCCCGCCCCGCCCCGCCCCGCCCCGCCCCGCCCCGCCCCGCCCCGCCCCGCCCCGCCCCGCCCCGCCCCGCCCCGCCCCGCCCCGCCCCGCCCCGCCCCGCCCCGCCCCGCCCCGCCCCGCCCCGCCCCGCCCCGCCCCGCCCCGCCCCGCCCCGCCCCGCCCCGCCCCGCCCCGCCCCGCCCCGCCCCGCCCCGCCCCGCCCCGCCCCGCCCCGCCCCGCCCCGCCCCGCCCCGCCCCGCCCCGCCCCGCCCCGCCCCGCCCCGCCCCGCCCCGCCCCGCCCCGCCCCGCCCCGCCCCGCCCCGCCCCGCCCCGCCCCGCCCCGCCCCGCCCCGCCCCGCCCCGCCCCGCCCCGCCCCGCCCCGCCCCGCCCCGCCCCGCCCCGCCCCGCCCCGCCCCGCCCCGCCCCGCCCCGCCCCGCCCCGCCCCGCCCCGCCCCGCCCCGCCCCGCCCCGCCCCGCCCCGCCCCGCCCCGCCCCGCCCCGCCCCGCCCCGCCCCGCCCCGCCCCGCCCCGCCCCGCCCCGCCCCGCCCCGCCCCGCCCCGCCCCGCCCCGCCCCGCCCCGCCCCGCCCCGCCCCGCCCCGCCCCGCCCCGCCCCGCCCCGCCCCGCCCCGCCCCGCCCCGCCCCGCCCCGCCCCGCCCCGCCCCGCCCCGCCCCGCCCCGCCCCGCCCCGCCCCGCCCCGCCCCGCCCCGCCCCGCCCCGCCCCGCCCCGCCCCGCCCCGCCCCGCCCCGCCCCGCCCCGCCCCGCCCCGCCCCGCCCCGCCCCGCCCCGCCCCGCCCCGCCCCGCCCCGCCCCGCCCCGCCCCGCCCCGCCCCGCCCCGCCCCGCCCCGCCCCGCCCCGCCCCGCCCCGCCCCGCCCCGCCCCGCCCCGCCCCGCCCCGCCCCGCCCCGCCCCGCCCCGCCCCGCCCCGCCCCGCCCCGCCCCGCCCCGCCCCGCCCCGCCCCGCCCCGCCCCGCCCCGCCCCGCCCCGCCCCGCCCCGCCCCGCCCCGCCCCGCCCCGCCCCGCCCCGCCCCGCCCCGCCCCGCCCCGCCCCGCCCCGCCCCGCCCCGCCCCGCCCCGCCCCGCCCCGCCCCGCCCCGCCCCGCCCCGCCCCGCCCCGCCCCGCCCCGCCCCGCCCCGCCCCGCCCCGCCCCGCCCCGCCCCGCCCCGCCCCGCCCCGCCCCGCCCCGCCCCGCCCCGCCCCGCCCCGCCCCGCCCCGCCCCGCCCCGCCCCGCCCCGCCCCGCCCCGCCCCGCCCCGCCCCGCCCCGCCCCGCCCCGCCCCGCCCCGCCCCGCCCCGCCCCGCCCCGCCCCGCCCCGCCCCGCCCCGCCCCGCCCCGCCCCGCCCCGCCCCGCCCCGCCCCGCCCCGCCCCGCCCCGCCCCGCCCCGCCCCGCCCCGCCCCGCCCCGCCCCGCCCCGCCCCGCCCCGCCCCGCCCCGCCCCGCCCCGCCCCGCCCCGCCCCGCCCCGCCCCGCCCCGCCCCGCCCCGCCCCGCCCCGCCCCGCCCCGCCCCGCCCCGCCCCGCCCCGCCCCGCCCCGCCCCGCCCCGCCCCGCCCCGCCCCGCCCCGCCCCGCCCCGCCCCGCCCCGCCCCGCCCCGCCCCGCCCCGCCCCGCCCCGCCCCGCCCCGCCCCGCCCCGCCCCGCCCCGCCCCGCCCCGCCCCGCCCCGCCCGCCCGCTACTCACAATTCATGAAAGTTCACTTTGGTCACTCGGTGCCAATTTCCTGAGCCAAAATCAGGGTCACAGCCCTACACCTGGTCCAGCAACTCCCCAACGACTGAAAATTACACTTTGGCCCGCGAGAGTTTTGTACTTCCCTAGGTCACAGCAGCCCACATACCAAGTTTCAAGACTCAACTCTCAGGTTATCCAATCCAGCCAGCCAGCCAGCCCCTTAATTTCCCGGGGTGTGCCAACATGCAAGCGGCTGAGAATCACTGTAGTGTTCACGTGGGTTACAATAGGCAACAAGTACACATTGACTTCTCATTGCTCAGCAGTTTGCCCCAGCACAACAGACGCCACCATCAGCCGAAGTGTCTGAATCACTACCACAATGCAATGGCACACTGAAAACAAAGCATGTCATCACAAATGCTTTGCCCAGCAATGTGAAGTTGCAGCCTGTCCGGGCCATGGCACCATGTCAAGCCAATGCAGCCTTCCGTGACTGCACCAACGGTCACCCAGCAGCAGGTGTCAGCAGTTGTCGGCAAATACTCCAGAAAACATTGAAGCTATGCAGTATGCCTCATGACCGTATGCCTCATGACTCAACCTTCAAACACACCCATTGGATCATGCTTTAAACCACACCCTGAGCTTGCCCGGCTTGGAAGGGGGGCTGGTCCGCCAGCATGCTGGCAACCTATGCTGGCAACCTATTGAGTCCACTGGCCGCGAAATGCAGATGTCCAGCCACCGGGCCCAGGGCTGATCAGCCATGCGCTTCAGTGACTTGCACATGGCTGCCGAGCCGGAGTCCTCTGTATCTGAGAAAGTGAGGTGGGTGACGGTGGGCATGAGCTGCACCAGCTGACGCCAGAACTTCAGGGAGGGGCTCACGCTGCCGTCGAGAAACTCAAGATGTGTGCAGCCCTGGCACAGAGGCGCCAAAGTCGAGATATACGCCGGGCCTACATCCATGTCTATTACTGACACGTTTCCCCAGCAGAAATGCTTCAGCGCCAGCACCAGCACGGTCACCAGCTGCTGCAACTTTACTTGCTCCCCTGCTTTCGTGCCGCAATTCATCAGGGTCAGCCATAAGTCCTCACACCTCACTGGCACATTGCAAGCGTGCGTCAGGTTGCGGACTGCAGCTGCCACCAGAGCGCAGTCGTCAGTGGAAACTTCAAGAGCTCCCAGCACCAGGGGCTGGGTGAGGGAGTGCAGAGGCAGGTATGCAGCTGAGGAGCAGTCAAGAGGGCCTGTAAGCTCCAGCCGCTGCCAGCTGCAGCGCACATCTGCACATGAGGTGTCCAGCCATCGCACTGATTTGAGCTGGATGCCAGTTAGCTGGGTGGCTGCCAGCAGTGTATCCAGCTGCTGCTGCCTCTCAACATCTACGTCAGGCAACTGCAGGGTATGCAGCCGAGGCAACGCCTGCAGCAGCTCAGGCAGACCCTCCAGGTGCCTAATCTGAGAGATCGTCAGCACCTGCAGCTGAGTCAGGGGCTGAAGTGCTGCAATGAACTTGTCAGGGCTGCGCACTACATACCCTTGTTGCATGAGGCACAACTGTGTCAGGTACTGGGACAATGGCTGCAGGTTGGGTATGAGGAGGTTGTTTCCTCCTTCAGCCATGTTGTTCATCAGCAGGCTCAGCTGCTTGAGCTTGGATGCATGGAACAGGGTGGCCAGGGTGGCTGCCCCTGGCTCAGGCCGCTTTGGCTGGAGGATGGTGGTGCTGGTGAGGTCCAGCTGCTGCAGCTGCGGGTGGGAGAGCAGGGTGGCCAAATCACTGCAGGGGATGGCATAGCCGTGGAGCCACAGAGAGGTCAGGCCTGGGAAGCTGTCTGTCAGGCACTGGGCAAGGCTGGGGCTGCAGTCCAGGGGCATTTGAAAGTCTCGGGAAGGGCCCTGGAGGCTGCCTAGCTTGCAGGCTTCCACAGCTGCACAGCTGCCCAGCTTCTTCAGAACATTGGTCACCAGACTGAGGTACTGACTGGTGTCTTGACCCTGCTGTTGCTCGAGAGTCAGGGCCAGCTTGGCCGTCCTGGCTCGCAGGACTGCGTCGATGGGTGTGAGCAGCTGGAACCGCGAACGTCCTGATAGGAACTGGTCGCCCTGGCTGCTCAGCTGGATGTGGAGAGCGGGGGCGTGCAACAGGTTGGTGTTGGCGAATGCGCGGCAGGTGAGCGACAGGGTTTCCCCAGCACCAAGCTGGAAGGCCCGGCGGGCGACGTCGCGCAGTAGTTCAGTAGGCAGTCCCATCAGGGAGGTGCCACGGGCTGGTCCAAGAGTTGGCGGTGGTGCCTCGACGGGCACGCTGACTACGGATGCATCGCTGTGCCTGCTTTGCTTGACCATGGCTGTTACAATTGGCGACTACTGGTGTCTGCTGGTGTCTACAGAGCCGCAGCGGACGAGCTCACTTGATATCACATTTTCAAGCCTCGACTCGTCCGCAGCATTCACATGCGAATGAGATTGAAGGGCCAGACCCCTTGCTCCAGTTCTCCCGACCTAGGTCGACCAGTGCAGCGCTAACCTGGTCATGCCTGCTTGGGCGCATCATGAGGCTGAAGGCAGACGGGAGCGCCTTTGATGGGTGACCCACAACTCCACCACGACCCAGCTGCCACCTGGCCACCACCGTTGAGCCTGGAAACACAACCACAAACCTGGGCCTCGTCTTCCAAGCATGCATCGCATCAGGTCTCAGGTCTTTAGTTTCCAGGGAGCCCTGCCAGAGGTGCAGGATGTCATTCAGGTCCAGCATTGCCTCATCTTGCTGCAATAGCTTGAATACATTAGGGAGCCTGCAGCTGGTGCAGGATGACGTCACAGCACAGCCCCTCACTAGGGGGCTTGGACTATTCAGGGCGGGCTGTCAACACAGCGGCAGCAACGAGCTACGGCAGTTTGAGGATGAGGTTTGCTGCACCTGTATATCTAGATTGTAGCGGCACAGAGCGGTGAACGCATCCTTACAGGTTGCACTTCATATGCTAGCAGGACATAGGTAGGATGTAGAGCAGGGAGCAACAGCCAGAGTGCAGCTGCAACAACAGGGCTGGCCTGCCCTGCCCCTGCCTGGCCAGGGAGCAGCAGCAAAGAGGCCCTCCCTTCACACACCTGTCTCTTCTTCCGTCATCAGCACATCTGCTTCTGTCATCAGCCGAACAATATCGCCCTGCCAGTTGCAAGGCAGCTGTCCAAGCCAGGCTCTGTACTCCGTTTGCTTGCTGCTCTTGCCCACGTCTGTAGGACAGCGCCTTGCTGCTAGGCATGCCGCTCCTGGCAGCAACCTGGTGGCCAACAAGGCACGTGAGATGTTTGGCGGCATGGTGGACCCGGGTTTTCAGCAATCCCTGTTCGCCTGCTTCGCCCAGGTGCTTAGCGCTCAATGCTCCCTTTGCACAGCTTCAGCTCAACAGCCTACAGGCAGCTGCATGTGCATGTGCAGGAATAGAGTTAGGGGTAGGGGTAGGGCCAGGGTCCCTACCCTTACCCAAGGGTCGTTGTGGTTGCCCCCCTGTGCCACCACAGGCTGTTGGAATGGTCTGCTGCGCAGGACTCAGACGGCTACATCTCCGCCACCTTGTTTGCGGCGCACCTGCGCATGCGGGCTTACATGCAAGTGCTGGTATACGGCAATGCCTCCTGCCTGGTGGTGCATGTCAGGGCTGACCCTGACCCTGACCCTGACCCACTGTGGAGTCACAGCGTGCGGGGCAGCAGCTAGGCCCAACACCCTTCAACACCCTCTCCAACACCCCTCAAACCCTTTGACCCTCAAAGCCATTTGGCCTCCTTAGGGTTTGAGCCCCTCTCCCCGCCCTGCCCCTGCTGCAGCGCCTCCAGCTGTCCAGCTTTGATGAGGGGGACACGGGCTGCCTGGAGGAGCAGCAGCTGGGGGAGTTCCTGCGCACCCAGGCCATAGAGCTGGAGCTGCTGGAGGACATGCAGGTAGGGGAGGCCTGTAGTGCCAGTCAGTAGCGCAGCAGTGCGTCAGGCAAGGTGACAGCAGTGCACAAGTGGGTGGTGGGTGGGTGGGAGGTGGGTGGGTCTGAGCGCACCGCTATCCACACCTCACCCTCGCCGCCTGCTGCCAGCAGCTGTGAGGGGCAGTGACGGTTGCACCGCACAGCCTGCAGGCTGAGGGATGTGGTGTGGTGTGGTGTGATGTGGTGTGGTGTAATGTGGTGAGCATGCAGGGTTTTGTGACCCCAGCGGAGATCTACACCTTCTTCGAGGATATCCATGTCATGTGGGTCAACATGGGCGAGTATGCAGACCTCGCAGTCTACCATGTGGTGGACAAGGTTCTGGACATGGTGGGTCCAGGGGCATGAAGGGGCTGCCCTGCCCGCCCTCAGCTCATGTTGCACCATTGACCATGGAGTCATGCCGTGTGCTGCTGCTGCTCCTGCAGTGCGTGGTGGTGATGATGGTGGTGGTAGTGAAAGCTTCAAATGCATGCAGCGAGGGGTATAGGTCTGTAGAGGAGGGAATATGCCTGCAGGGGAGGGCATGCAGTAGGCCTGCAGGGAAGGGCCCGTAGTGGAGGGGAGTTGGCTCAGGGCAGTGCGGCCCCGTACAGCTGCATCAACCTGGGGACCCGAGGCAATGGCCGCATTGTCCTCACTGCCTGACATGTGCCCTTGCAATGGCAGCATGGGGGTTGCTGCCTTAGTTGGGCGTGGGCAGTGCACGGCCATGCCTGGAGAGCAGCAGCATCAGAGCCCGGTCAGTCAGTGCCTGATGAGACCACACTGCATGGCGACCACTAGGACATGGCGACCACTAGCACTCCAGCTAGAGCAGCTGCCCACACTCGACACCATTGCACACGCCATAGCCCCAACCCTGGCAGCGGCGGTAACAATCCCTGCTGGCTGAGCTGACCGTGTTGTTGGGCGCCCCTGCTGGCTGAGCTGCAGGTGAAGCCCAAGAAGGCCACACTGATCACGGCAGAGGACCTGGAGGTCAGCGGCATGAGCGGCATCTTCTTCTCCATGCTGGCAGACGTCAAGCTCTTCTAAAATCACAACTACCGGGAGGTGGGACCACCGCAGCAGCGGCAGCAGCACAGGCAGTCAGGCCAGGCCAGCACTGCTGCCTGAGTCCCAACCTGGCTGCTAGGCTTGCTGCCAGACCCTTGCTGACCTCCAGCAAGGCGCTGTGCCTGTCCTGCTGGCTGGCTGGGTGGATGAGGGCCTCAGGTCAGGATGCGAGCAAAGGACTACTGCCAAAGTCTGAGCCATGGCGCCAGGGTGTTTGCAGACACCTACACCTACACCTGCATGCCACCCAGTCCTCCTGTTTATCTACTCATCATAGACCCAATTACCCAATAAACTTGGTGACCTAGTAACCTGAATGGTTACCTAGTGAGCTGATGAAGCCAGCATGACCTCCAGGCGTGCAGCCTGGCCTTGCGGACTTGTTGTGTGTTGTCCTTGCGCATGCAGAACTTCATCCACCAAAAGGAAGCTGAGGGGCAGGCGCAGGGCCACCAGGTGCAGTGCAGCACGGTACAGGCAGAAGGCTGTATGGTAATGCATGCATGGTGTCTTCTGGATGGCAGCGTTGCCGGGTGCAGTACAGCTGGGCACAGGGTCAAACGGTGCAGCTGTAGGTGCAGGGTGTCGGCCACAAAGGATCCTGTCCTCCTCGGCAGAGCACCAAGCCTCCAGCTGTTGCCACTTGTTGCCTTGCAATAATATGCACTCTTGTGGTCCCTGCGCCCCCACCCAGCCTCTATGACATGTCCTCGCACTAAGGAGGCTGCTTTGAGAGGTACAGCGGCAGTGAGGCAGTGTGTGGCGCCCTTGCATCAGGCCAAGTGAGGCGCCGCACCGGGCCAGGGTAGAGTGTTGGAAGAGGGAGCCTGATGCATGGGCATGTCCTCACACAATCTAATAGGATGCCATGATCTCAAATGCATGGACAGCTGTGTAAGGCCTAGACTGGCTGGGTCAATGAAGGGTACAGTAGGTGGTAGATGTCATAGTGCCGCGGCGTGGCCTTCGGTGGTGCAGCAACAGGGGCTGGGGCCACAGGGGCAGCTGGGTAGGCAGAGGCAGGCAGTGCTTTTGTAACCATTGCTGTGTTCTTCTTTCACACTGCTCAGCCTCCAGCCTGGTCTGGCTGCTGGGTTGACTGCTGACTGACTGACACGCATCTGTTGCATGGGCTTGCGCCCTGACTGCTGTGATCAGGCTCACAATCCCAATCTGACAATCCCAATCGCATAATCACAATCTCACAATCCCTCAGTTGATGGCGTCTCACCTGGTGTACCTGCTCAACTGATGGTGATGGGAGCCTGATCACTTCCGTATGTCATCGTCGCCATTGTCTTGGAGCCAGTTTACCTTCGCTCCCATGTACTGATGGCTCAAGTAGGTTTTTCATGATTGTGGCTTATACCGCTTAAGCCGTCAGCCGTTAGGCTGCTTGGCCGCCCTCCCCCTCTAGAGGTTCGGGACTTTCTTCAAGGATGGCTCAAGTAGGCAGATTGTAGATGATCAGACACAACACGGGTATGGGACCTGTTGCATCGCGATGTAAGAGGAGGGGATAGGCTGCTGGAGGATAGGCTGCTGCTGCTCCACCTGTTCCAGGGCGGCAGGGCAGCAGATTGGCAGGGCAGCAGGGCAGCAGATTGGCAGGGCAGCAGGGCAGCAGGGCGGCAGGGCAGCAGATTGGCAGGGCAGCAGGGCAGCAGATTGGCAGGGCAGCAGGGCAGCAGGGCGGCAGGGCAGCAGATTGGCAGGGCAGCAGGGCAGCAGGGCGGCAGGGCAGCAGATTGGCAGGGCAGCAGGGCAGCAGGGCGGCAGGGCAGCAGATTGGCAGGGCAGCAGGGCAGCAGGGCGGCAGGGCAGCAGATTGGCAGGGCAGCAGGGCAGCAGGGCGGCAGGGCGGCAGATTGGCAGGGCAGCAGGGCAGCAGGGCGGCAGGGCAGCAGATTGGCAGGGCAGCAGGGCAGCAGGGCGGCAGGGCAGCAGGGCAGCAGGGCGGCAGGGCAGCAGGGCAGCAGGGCAGCAGGGCGGCAGGGCAGCAGATTGGCAGGGCAGCAGGGCAGCAGGGCGGCAGGGCAGCAGATTGGCAGGGCAGCAGGGCAGCAGGGCGGCAGGGCAGCAGATTGGCAGGGCAGCAGGGCAGCAGGGCGGCAGGGCAGCAGATTGGCAGGGCAGCAGGGCAGCAGGGCGGCAGGGCGGCAGATTGGCAGGGCAGCAGGGCAGCAGGGCGGCAGGGCAGCAGATTGGCAGGGCAGCAGGGCAGCAGGGCGGCAGGGCAGCAGGGCAGCAGGGCGGCAGGGCAGCAGGGCAGCAGGGCAGCAGGGCGGCAGGGCAGCAGATTGGCAGGGCAGCAGGGCAGCAGGGCGGCAGGGCAGCAGATTGGCAGGGCAGCAGGGCAGCAGGGCGGCAGGGCGGCAGATTGGCAGGGCAGCAGGGCAGCAGGGCGGCAGGGCAGCAGATTGGCAGGGCAGCAGGGCAGCAGGGCGGCAGGGCAGCAGGGCAGCAGGGCAGCAGGGCGGCAGGGCAGCAGATTGGCAGGGCAGCAGGGCAGCAGGGCGGCAGGGCAGCAGATTGGCAGGGCAGCAGGGCAGCAGGGCGGCAGGGCAGCAGGGCAGCAGGGCAGCAGGGCGGCAGGGCAGCAGATTGGCAGGGCAGCAGGGCAGCAGGGCAGCAGGGCAGCAGGGCAGCAGGGCAGCAGGGCAGCAGGGCAGCAGGGCAGCAGATTGGCAGGGCAGCAGGGCAGCAGGGCAGCAGGGCAGCAGGGCAGCAGGGCGGCAGGGCAGCAGATTGGCAGGGCAGCAGGGCAGCAGGGCGGCAGGGCAGCAGGGCAGCAGGGCAGCAGGGCAGCAGGGCAGCAGGGCAGCAGGGCAGCAGGGCAGCAGGGCAGCAGGGCAGCAGGGCAGCAGGGCAGCAGGGCAGCAGGGCAGCAGGGCAGCAGGGCAGCAGGGCAGCAGGGCAGCAGGGCAGCAGGGCAGCAGGGCAGCAGGGCAGCAGATTGGCAGGGCAGCAGGGCAGCAGGGCAGCAGGGCAGCAGGGCAGCAGGGCGGCAGGGCAGCAGATTGGCAGGGCAGCAGGGCAGCAGGGCGGCAGGTCAGCAGATTGGCAGGGCAGCAGGGCAGCAGGGCGGCAGGGCAGCAGATTGGCAGGGCAGCAGGGCAGCAGGGCGGCAGGGCAGCAGGGCAGCAGGGCAGCAGGGCGGCAGGGCAGCAGATTGGCAGGGAAGCAGGGCAGCAGGGCGGCAGGGCAGCAGATTGGCAGGGCAGCAGGGCAGCAGGGCGGCAGGGCAGCAGGGCAGCAGGGCAGCAGGGCAGCAGGGCAGCAGATTGGCAGGGAAGCAGGGCAGCAGGGCGGCAGGGCAGCAGATTGGCAGGGCAGCAGGGCAGCAGGGCGGCAGGGCAGCAGGGCAGCAGGGCAGCAGATTGGCAGGGCAGCAGGGCAGCAGGGCGGCAGGGCAGCAGATTGGCAGGGCAGCAGGGCAGCAGGGCGGCAGGGCAGCAGATTGGCAGGGCAGCAGGGCAGCAGGGCGGCAGGGCAGCAGATTGGCAGGGCAGCAGGGCAGCAGGGCGGCAGGGCAGCAGATTGGCAGGGCAGCAGGGCAGCAGGGCGGCAGGGCGGCAGATTGGCAGGGCAGCAGGGCAGCAGGGCGGCAGGGCAGCAGATTGGCAGGGCAGCAGGGCAGCAGGGCGGCAGGGCAGCAGGGCAGCAGGGCGGCAGGGCAGCAGGGCAGCAGGGCAGCAGGGCGGCAGGGCAGCAGATTGGCAGGGCAGCAGGGCAGCAGGGCGGCAGGGCAGCAGATTGGCAGGGCAGCAGGGCAGCAGGGCGGCAGGGCGGCAGATTGGCAGGGCAGCAGGGCAGCAGGGCGGCAGGGCAGCAGATTGGCAGGGCAGCAGGGCAGCAGGGCGGCAGGGCAGCAGGGCAGCAGGGCAGCAGGGCGGCAGGGCAGCAGATTGGCAGGGCAGCAGGGCAGCAGGGCGGCAGGGCAGCAGATTGGCAGGGCAGCAGGGCAGCAGGGCGGCAGGGCAGCAGGGCAGCAGGGCAGCAGGGCGGCAGGGCAGCAGATTGGCAGGGAAGCAGGGCAGCAGGGCGGCAGGGCAGCAGATTGGCAGGGCAGCAGGGCAGCAGATTGGCAGGGCAGCAGGGCAGCAGGGCGGCAGGGCAGCAGATTGGCAGGGCAGCAGGGCAGCAGGGCGGCAGGGCAGCAGATTGGCAGGGCAGCAGGGCAGCAGGGCGGCAGGGCAGCAGATTGGCAGGGCAGCAGGGCAGCAGGGCGGCAGGGCAGCAGATTGGCAGGGCAGCAGGGCAGCAGGGCGGCAGGGCAGCAGGGCAGCAGGGCAGCAGGGCGGCAGGGCAGCAGATTGGCAGGGCAGCAGGGCAGCAGGGCGGCAGGGCAGCAGATTGGCAGGGCAGCAGGGCAGCAGGGCGGCAGGGCAGCAGGGCAGCAGGGCAGCAGGGCGGCAGGGCAGCAGATTGGCAGGGAAGCAGGGCAGCAGGGCGGCAGGGCAGCAGATTGGCAGGGCAGCAGGGCAGCAGGGCGGCAGGGCAGCAGATTGGCAGGGCAGCAGGGCAGCAGGGCGGCAGGGCAGCAGATTGGCAGGGCAGCAGGGCAGCAGGGCGGCAGGGCAGCAGATTGGCAGGGCAGCAGGGCAGCAGGGCGGCAGGGCAGCAGGGCAGCAGGGCAGCAGGGCGGCAGGGCAGCAGATTGGCAGGGCAGCAGGGCAGCAGGGCGGCAGGGCAGCAGATTGGCAGGGCAGCAGGGCAGCAGGGCGGCAGGGCAGCAGGGCAGCAGGGCAGCAGGGCGGCAGGGCAGCAGATTGGCAGGGCAGCAGGGCAGCAGGGCGGCAGGGCAGCAGATTGGCAGGGCAGCAGGGCAGCAGGGCGGCAGGGCAGCAGGGCAGCAGGGCAGCAGGGCGGCAGGGCAGCAGATTGGCAGGGCAGCAGGGCAGCAGGGCGGCAGGGCAGCAGGGCAGCAGGGCGGCAGGGCAGCAGATTGGCAGGGCAGCAGGGCAGCAGGGCAGCAGGGCAGCAGATTGGCAGGGCAGCAGGGCAGCAGGGCGGCAGGGCAGCAGATTGGCAGGGCAGCAGGGCAGCAGGGCGGCAGGGCAGCAGGGCGGCAGGGCAGCAGGGCAGCAGGGCGGCAGGGCAGCAGGGCAGCAGGGCAGCAGGGCAGCAGGGCAGCAGGGCAGCAGGGCAGCAGGGCAGCAGGGCAGCAGGGCAGCAGGGCAGCAGGGCAGCAGGGCAGCAGGGCAGCAGGGCAGCAGATTGGCAGGGCAGCAGGGCAGCAGGGCGGCAGGGCAGCAGGGCAGCAGGGCGGCAGGGCAGCAGGGCAGCAGGGGCGGCAGGGCAGCAGGTTGGCAGGGCAGCAGGGCAGCAGGGCAGCAGGGCAGCAGGGCGGCAGGGCAGCAGATTGGCAGGGCAGCAGGGCAGCAGGGCGGCAGGGCAGCAGGGCAGCAGGGCGGCAGGGCAGCAGATTGGCAGGGCAGCAGGGCAGCAGGGCAGCAGGGCAGCAGGGCAGCAGGGCAGCAGGGCAGCAGGGCGGCAGGGCAGCAGATTGGCAGGGCAGCAGGGCAGGAGGGCGGCAGGGCAGCAGGGCAGCAGGGCGGCAGGGCAGCAGGGCAGCAGGGCAGCAGGGCAGCAGGGCAGCAGGGCAGCAGGGCAGCAGGGCAGCAGGGCAGCAGGGCAGCAGGGCAGCAGGGCAGCAGATTGGCAGGGCAGCAGGGCAGCAGGGCGGCAGGGCAGCAGATTGGCAGGGCAGCAGGGCAGCAGGGCAGCAGGGCAGCAGGGCAGCAGGGCGGCAGGGCAGCAGATTGGCAGGGCAGCAGGGCAGCAGGGCGGCAGGGCAGCAGATTGGCAGGGCAGCAGGGCAGCAGGGCGGCAGGGCAGCAGGGCAGCAGGGCAGCAGGGCAGCAGGGCAGCAGATTGGCAGGGCAGCAGGGCAGCAGGGCGGCAGGGCAGCAGGGCAGCAGGGCAGCAGGGCAGCAGGGCAGCAGGGCAGCAGGGCAGCAGGGCAGCAGGGCAGCAGGGCAGCAGGGCAGCAGGGCAGCAGGGCAGCAGGGCAGCAGGGCAGCAGGGCAGCAGGGCAGCAGGGCAGCAGGGCAGCAGGGCAGCAGGGCGGCAGGGCAGCAGATTGGCAGGGCAGCAGGGCAGCAGGGCAGCAGGGCAGCAGGGCAGCAGGGCAGCAGGGCAGCAGGGCAGCAGGGCAGCAGGGCAGCAGGGCAGCAGGGCAGCAGGGCAGCAGGGCAGCAGATTGGCAGGGCAGCAGGGCAGCAGGGCGGCAGGGCAGCAGATTGGCAGGGCAGCAGGGCAGCAGGGCGGCAGGGCAGCAGATTGGCAGGGCAGCAGGGCAGCAGGGCAGCAGGGCAGCAGGGCAGCAGGGCAGCAGGGCAGCAGGGCAGCAGGGCAGCAGGGCAGCAGGGCAGCAGGGGCGGCAGGGCAGCAGGGCAGCAGGGCAGCAGGGCAGCAGGGCAGCAGGGCAGCAGGGCAGCAGGGCAGCAGGGCAGCAGGGCAGCAGGGCAGCAGGGCAGCAGGGCAGCAGGGCAGCAGATTGGCAGGGCAGCAGGGCAGCAGGGCAGCAGGGCAGCAGGGCAGCAGGGCGGCAGGGCAGCAGATTGGCAGGGCAGCAGGGCAGCAGGGCGGCAGGTCAGCAGATTGGCAGGGCAGCAGGGCAGCAGGGCGGCAGGGCAGCAGATTGGCAGGGCAGCAGGGCAGCAGGGCAGCAGGGCAGCAGGGCAGCAGGGCAGCAGGGCAGCAGGGCAGCAGGGCAGCAGGGCAGCAGGGCAGCAGGGCAGCAGGGCAGCAGGGCAGCAGATTGGCAGGGCAGCAGGGCAGCAGGGCGGCAGGGCAGCAGATTGGCAGGGCAGCAGGGCAGCAGGGCGGCAGGGCAGCAGATTGGCAGGGCAGCAGGGCAGCAGGGCAGCAGGGCAGCAGGGCAGCAGGGCAGCAGGGCAGCAGGGCAGCAGGGCAGCAGGGCAGCAGGGCAGCAGGGGCGGCAGGGCAGCAGGGCAGCAGGGCAGCAGGGCAGCAGGGCAGCAGGGCAGCAGGGCAGCAGGGCAGCAGGGCAGCAGGGCAGCAGGGCAGCAGGGCAGCAGGGCAGCAGGGCAGCAGATTGGCAGGGCAGCAGGGCAGCAGGGCAGCAGGGCAGCAGGGCAGCAGGGCGGCAGGGCAGCAGATTGGCAGGGCAGCAGGGCAGCAGGGCGGCAGGTCAGCAGATTGGCAGGGCAGCAGGGCAGCAGGGCGGCAGGGCAGCAGATTGGCAGGGCAGCAGGGCAGCAGGGCGGCAGGGCAGCAGGGCAGCAGGGCAGCAGGGCAGCAGGGCAGCAGGGCAGCAGGGCAGCAGGGCAGCAGGGCAGCAGGGCAGCAGGGCAGCAGGGCAGCAGGGCAGCAGGGCAGCAGGGCAGCAGGGCAGCAGGGCAGCAGGGCAGCAGGGCAGCAGGGCAGCAGGGCAGCAGGGCAGCAGGGCAGCAGGGCAGCAGGGCAGCAGGGCAGCAGGGCAGCAGGGCAGCAGGGCAGCAGGGCAGCAGGGCAGCAGGGCAGCAGGGCAGCAGGGCAGCAGGGGCGGCAGGGCAGCAGGGCAGCAGGGCAGCAGGGCAGCAGGGCAGCAGGGCAGCAGGGCAGCAGGTCGACAAATCAGCAGGGCATCAGGTCGGCAATGCAGCAGGTTGGCCACTTAACAGCAGGCTGTTGTCACTCGGGGTTGTAGTTCAAGCAGCAAGGAAGCGGTGGGGGCACGTCTGTTGCTGTGCTCAGCGCTGCTGCTGCTGCTCAACCTGCTCCAGTGGTAGCTGGGCCTGCTGGGAGGCAGTGTGGTGGAAGCTGCAGCTGCAGCAGCCTGCCACACCCCGCATGACACCCTTTGGCACCCACACTGCCCACTAACATGCTCAGCGCCAGTGCAGTGCGCTTGCCACAGCCACTGGCAGTAAGCACCAAACACTACCTTGATGCGGCCCGGCTGAGAAGAGTTGTGGAACACCTTTTCCATGTCCAGGCAGCATGCAGGCAATGGCCGCCCTGCAGCACTGACCTTGTTGTCCAGCCACCTGGCCCAGGGCTGCACAGCCATCAACCTCAGTGACTCGCACATGGCCTCGGTGGGCAGCACCTGCCACAGACCACAAAGTGACCTGCTGCACTGCAGGCATGAGCTGCACCAGCTGCTGCCAGAAGTTTAGCGAGGCGCGGGCGCTGCCACCGTGGAACCTAAGGCGGGTGCAGGCCTGGCGCAGTGGAGTGCCGTGAGGTTGGCTCTGCTGGCAGCAAACATACTAGTGACCGCAACCATGTCTTACGTCCAGGCTGGCCAGGTCACTAGGTGGCGGAGCCCATGCCTGTCCCCTCACCTCTGGCAGCTGCTCAAGCTTGTTGTTGTCCAGCACAGTGGTGGTCAGGCCTGAAAGGGAGTGGGTAGGATTGGTTTGTGTTGCCAGGCTGTCAGCCTTCAAGCATTAAAACTGTTAGTTTTGATGAGGTGCCCAGTGGTCTGTCCCTGGAACGTGCCATCGGAATGGGGTTGGTAGTCATCAAGGGTGCGACCGAGGATGCTACAACTTGTTTGTAGTAGCTGAGTGAGATTACCCACAGGCCGACATGTTGTTCCTTGTTGAATGAGTTATGTTGGGCCTGAAAGGGAGTCCAGCTGCGGGGAGAGGCTAGCCAGCTGGGTGGTGGCTGGGACAGCTGCCCACCAGGTGCTAGGCAAGGTCAGGTGTGCAGTCCAAACGCCATGGTGAGATCAGTATAGGACTGTAGCAGGAGAGTAGTTGCGTTGTCCTCACCCCACTGTAGCAGGAGAGTAGTTTGGGGTCACAAACTGTGAAAAGGAATAAGTAGCAACCGAACCGCCATCCCACACCTCGTGTGACCTCCTATGCGCCGCTCAGAAGACTGTTATGACAGCCATTGCTCCCTAGCAGCAGCAGCAGGCTGTGGCGTTGCATGCGGGTTGGTGAGCTTCATGCAGACATGTGCCTTTACAATACTTTTCTCATGTTGTCTAGGGTTATTTCCATGCAATTTCCCAGCCAACATCAGCCTGAACACCAGAAAACGTATTCTAAGCTACAATACCGACCTTGCCTGGCCACTACTGTCACACATAGTGCCATGCTCAACGTGAGTGGTGACAAAGCTGCTGTCATCAAGTCCCTGCCAACCACTGTCAGTTGCTGCATGGCAGCACTCAGTACTGTGGCATGCATGAGACATCACAAAGCATCAATGCCCTGCCACCCACTGTCAGTTGCTAGATCAATGACGAAAACATGTTCACTTTGAAAATGCCGGCCTTCACCCAGCTGCCAGCCTGCCAACAGGGAGGCACCTTGCTGCCAGTGATGCAGCGTTCGCAAATTGTGATGTCCAGCCACCGTGCCCAGGGCTGCGCAGCCATGAGCTGCAGCGACTCATGCATGGCTGCAGAAAAACATCCCTCTTCAAGGTTGAAGGTGACCTTCTGCACAGCAGGCATGAGCTGCACCAGCTGGTGCCAGAAGTCTAGTGAGGGCTCTATGTTGCCGCCCCACACCTCAAAGTGGGTGCAGTCCCTGCACAATGGAGCCAGTGCCAGGATGTCAGCGGTTGTGACTACATGCAGGCCCAGGACTAGCACCTTGCCCATGCAGCAACACTCCAGCGGTTGCAGCAAAGCTTCCAGCTGCGCCAGGTCCACCCTCTGCTGCTGTAGGAGTGCGGGAGTGGAGCCCTCTTGCGCATGGCTCCGCATGATCAGCTCCACCTTAATGATCTTCACTGGCACCTTGATCGCTTCTGCCAGGAGGTGGAGTGCCGCTGCCACCCTAGGGTTGGAGATGTCCTCCACACCAATGTTGACTCTCCCCAACACTAGAGGTTGGGAGAGGGAGTGCAGGGGCAGGTGCGCAATGTCGCCCCAGTCAATCTTTTCAGTCAGCTCCAGCCGCTGCCAGCTGCAGGGCACATCTGCACGTGTGGCGTCCAGCATTTTGACACCTCCTAGCTGGAGGCTTGTGATCTGGGTGGCTGCCAGGAGTGTGTTGAGCTCCTGCTGGCCCCGGACTCCTGCGTCAGGCAGCTGCAGGGTGTGGAGGTGAGGCAGCGCTTGCAGCAGCTCAGTCAGGCCCTCCAGGCCGTAAAGGTTGGATATAGTCAGCACCTGCAGCTGAGCCACAGGTTGCAAATACTCCCTAAAGAAGCCCAGACCAGTGGGAGAATTGCGCTGAATCACGTGCAGCTGGGTTAGGTGTTGCGCCAGGGGCTGAAAGCTAGGCAACGGCGGTGTGCCAGGCGGTATGGGGTGTGCGGCTTCTATGCTGAGCTGCTTCAACTGTAGACCCTGGAACAAAAGGCCCACTGCTCCAGGCGCTTCACCAATTGGGGCGCTGCTATCGGTGAGGTGTAGCTGCTGCAGCTGCAGGGCCAGCGGCGGGTGGGAGAGCAGGCTGGCAAGCGCATCGCTTGGGACACAGAGCCCCTGCAGGGTCAGGGCAGTCAGGCTGGGGAAGCAGTCCAGCAACTGCTGGGCAAGACCAGGTGAGCAGCGCAGATGACTGCGCTTGTTGGGGTGATATGTTCCACTGCTGACCAGCTTGCAGACCTCCACTGCTGCACATTTGCCCAGCTTTGCCAGGGCATGGGCCAGCAGGTAGGTGAAATGTTTGGTGTACTCTGTCTGCAGCAGCTGCAAGGTGGGAGCCAACTGCTGCTTGTAGCACTCGCTGTGCTTTGTCTCTGGCTGCCACAAGGTGAGGGACAGCTTGCTCGTCCTCGCTTGCAGGGCTGCAACAACTCGGGGCGTGAGCAGCAGGTCGCAGCACTGCCTGCCCAGCTGGATGCGCAAGGCTGGGATGTGCAGCAGGCGGGCCAGTGAGAAGGCGCGGCAGGTCAGGGGCAGCTGGATCCCGGCCTGAAGCTGCATGACCCGGCAAGCGATGTCATCCAGCAGCGCTGGCGGGAGGTCCAGCAGCCTAGTGGCAGGAGGGGGTGCCTTGCGAGCTGGGCTGTACCCATCTGTTGCTGAGGCACTGCCATCCACTGTGACTTGCTGTTGCATGGCACGCTGGCTCATAGCTGGGACTGTGTTAATCTGCAGAGTGGGTGGAGCAACAAGGCTGTCAGGGTGTAAGGGCGCCAGTAGCAGCAGCAGCGTATGATTGGGTGGGTGTGGGTGTAGGTACGCACCTGTCTGTCCCTGGCTGCTCTCAGCTCACTTATGTCAGCGATGCCTTCAAGTTAGCCTACAGAGCAGAAAGAGGGCAGCAGCGTGGACCTCGAACATTTGCCAGTATATCACAGCTGCCGAGAAACACTACTCGCTGGCTACTCCCACAGGCGCTTCTGATGACTTACGAGCGGTTGGTCAGGCAGGCCCGTGCGCCTGTGGGATGTGCGGCCCGATGTTACAGCCAGCTGGGCCACGCAGCCCGCCGAGCTGGGTTTATGTTAGCTACGCACGAAGCCGAGGGCGATGCGCCTAAGCGACACTTATCGGTGGATGAGCCAGACTGCGAATACTGGCAGTTGCATTCGAGGCAGTCACCATTGCTGCGAACAAGTCGATACTCCGTCGATAAACGTCGATACACAGATTGATATGTTCGACCTGTTTATCCCTTTTGTATTACTCCCCTAAATCTGAAACCCCATTTTTGTGTAGAACTGGCAATTCATCATTTGACATCCTGGTTGGACAGTCATGGCGGCCGGAAAAGAGCCCATTTCGAGGACACGAGTTGCACGCTGTTCGGGTGCAGGGACAGGCCACACGCCATACAAACACCCCTTAACATGTCATCAGCACTAGCACTAGCACTAGAACACATGTCAGGGGGGGTACTGCGCCCGACCAATAATTCAAAAGTTGAAAAGTTGGGCCGCTGAGCGCGATAGCTGTTCGCCGATCCCAGCCCCACTAAGCAGGCCGTTCCCGGCACAACGCGACTCGATCTCCCAACACCACCGCCCGCCCCGGCACAGGTGCACATCAGCCCGAGCATCCCGCTAGCTTCGCTCTAATGAGCTGCATCGCCCTGCGCAGGAATCGTTGTGAAACTCGTAAAGACCAGTAAGATTTTATCAGGGGGTCCGCCAATGGCGGGGGTGACCAGCCCTCCTTAGAGCTCCCACTTCGAGCCTCCTCTCCTGTGAGGAGCCAGATTGTGTAGGGTTGTCAGGGGCCAGGCTGGGCTGCCTGGGTGGCTGGGCTGCGTGGGGGTACTCAGGGGCACAACACCAGGCCCTGATCAGCAAGGCCCAGCAAGGCAGCTGGAGGTGGAGCCCCAGACCAAGCTACCACAGGGGCTGGTTGCCGGACACCCTCCAGCACTGCTGCTCTGCTCTGACACTGCCCTTTATGGTAGCAGCCTGAGTCAGCTGCGCTGATGATCAGCTGCTTAACAGGGCCAGGGGATGATCGCATGTCAGGGCATGCACAGCACCCTGCTGGATCACCCTTCAGCCTTGCCAGCTGTCCCCGCCTTCCTCCAGCCAGCCCCCTCACGCCACTAGAGCAGCAGCCTGCTAGGGTCCCTGACGACCTCGTAATGCTGGCAGGCAGGATGGAAGGATGGGCAAGCGGAGGCAGAGTCAGCCAAAAGACTGCCTGCCACTGCCTCCCACTGCCTGGCCATCCAGGTCACCTGTCAGGGTCAGGGCTGCAGCTGGCTCAGGAGGAGGTGTGGGTCAGGAGGTAGGGGGCAGCACCAGGGGCCGCCACCAGCAGCGGTGCAGGCAGAGCTGCCAGGCAGCAGCCCTGAATCTGGCTGGCAGCAAGGCAGAGGACAACACAGTAGGGCTCACCTTACCCTAACCTCAGCTGTGCTGGCTGGTTACACATGGTGAAACGGAATGAAGAGCAACTGAACAGTCACCCCACCCCTCGTGTTGCCTCCTATTCACCACCCAGCAGACCATCATGACAGCCATGGCTCCCTAGCAGCAGCAGCAGCAGCAGGCTGTGGCCGAGCTATCGCACCCTTCATGGAGCCATGTGCCTTCACAATGCATTTCTCATTTCGTCCTAGTTTCTTCCCATGCAACATCCTAGCTACTGTCACATCAGCCTCAACACCTGGAAACTCAGTCTTAGCTACAATACCGACCTTGCCTGGCCACTACTGTCACGCATGGTGTCAGGGCAAGCCCAATGTTTGTTGTGACAAAGCTGCTGTCATCAAGGACTAGTACAGTAGGCCCGTCCCACATCGGACGGACAGAAAGACATGGCTGCCATGCATGGCTGGGAAGGCCGTAAAGCTACAACATGTTGAAGGCCCAATGCAACATGTTCATAGCATCAACAGCAGTAGAATTTAGATTTAGATTTGTTATGAGCCACTGCGGGACTGTGACGATGACCACAATGTACAGTCACAGTGTCGTTGGTTGTGCCATGCGGGCGTGGTGCATGACATGTGCTTCTACCAATTCTAGTCAGTGTCGGCGGGGCTGCTGCCCCTACTGCTGCTGCCCCTGCTACTGCTACCCCTGCTGCTGCCCCTGCTGCTGCTGCCCCTGCTGCTGCTGCCCCTGCTGCTGCTACCCCTGTTGCTGCTGCCCCTGCTGCTGCTGCCCCTGCTGCTGCTGCTGCCCCTGCTGCTCCTGCCCCTGTTGTTGCTGGCCCCGCTACTGCTGCCCCTGGTGCTGCTGCCGCTGCCGCCGCCGCCGCTGATGCCGCTGCTGCTGCTGCTCCTGTTGCCCCTGCCCCTGCTGCCCCTGCCCAGTTGCCCTGGATATGTAGATGATGCAAGCGCTGAAGCTATGATGCAGTAAGCGATGATGCAGTAATGATGCTGCGGACATCGTCGGCATACCCCTATTACTTTCTCAAACATGTGCCGCTATCCAACATCCCACGGTACACATCATGTGTCCGTGCTATTGCCCTTCTCCACGACTCCTGGGCAATTGATCAGACAAGCAGGTACAGGGCCTCTCCTCAATCTGAAGACATGCTTCCGTTGACCTGCAGTGGGTGGAGCAACAAGGCTGTCAGGGTGTGAGGAGGCCAGTAGCAGCAGTCGGCTGAGTCCTGCTGCTGCTGCTGCTGCTGCTGCTGCTGCTGATGATGATGATGATGATGGAGGTGATGGGACGAGGAATACATCCCGCGTGCCTACAGCAGCCCACAGCAGCCCATCACCATTCTCCGACTATCATGTAGCACTCCTTCTACAGCTCTCTGACGTAGAGCCGCCCTTCAGCCCAGCGCTGCACAGGGCGGCAAGGTTGCTACTGCCACCCATCAGCAGGCCCTTATCAATTGGGGTTGTAGCGCAAGC
Source organism: Haematococcus lacustris (assembly GCA_030144725.1). NCBI lineage: Eukaryota > Viridiplantae > Chlorophyta > Chlorophyceae > Chlamydomonadales > Haematococcaceae > Haematococcus > Haematococcus lacustris. Next base: position 89,976 of record JASKMD010000004.1, on the reverse strand, counting down.
TGCAGTGGCAAGTGGTGGCATGGGGGCTGCCAGCCGCTGCTCAGCACCACCTTCTCTCGCCACCACTACGGCCAGCCCCTGCTGCTGTGCTCCGGTATCTAAGCCTGCTGGAAGGCAGTGTGGTGGGGGCTGCCAGGTGCAGCACAATAGCCGCAGCAGCCTGCCACATGCCCTCAGGGCAACTACACTGCCCACACTCACCCCACCACTCCACAATCAGCTGCCAAACCTGGCCAAGACAATCATCAAATGGCCACTCCGCTCTGACTGTACCCCCTCAGCAGCAGCAGCAGTGTCAGTGGGTGTCAGGTCAGGGTAGGTGTAGAACAGGTGGCTCAGCCCTGGGCCTGCTGCAGCCAGAACTTGCCTTAGTCAGCTGCAGTTGCACCACACAGCACTGCCCAGTAGCAGCAACAGTAGCAGCAACTAACCCCCAACAACAAACATGCAAACCCACGGCAGCATCAGGTAACGATGCAGCCCCACACCACACCACCAGCGCCCACAACCTGCATCATGCCACTGCAGGGGCCAGTGCAAGCACCCTTGCTGCAGGTGCTGTTTGGCCTCAGCCTGGCAGCTATGTTCAGGAAGTGCAGGTGTCAGCCTGGCTGACTGGCAGCAGCACTGACCAGGCTACCACAGGGGCTGAGTGCTGGCAGCAGTGGACACCCTCCTCCAGCACTGCTGCTCTGCTCGGACACTGCCCTCTGGGGCAGCAGCCTGAGTCATACCCTCTGCTGCTCTGCAAGGCGACAGGGCGGCGGGCATGAAGGATAGGTTATACGTGTTTGTGAATGAGTTAGTGCTGCGTCAATGCAACCCGGTTTGGGTTCATCTGGGTGCCAACAGCCTGAGTCAGCTGCTCTGATGATCAGCTGCTAGACATGGCAAGGGGATGACCCCACCTCACGGCATGCGCAGCATTGGAGCAGTGAGCTCACCCCTGGCTGTAGCCCAGCACCAGCTCCAGCACCCTTCAGCCTGGCCAGCTGTCCCCGCCTCCCCCCAGCCAGCCCCTCCCAGCCACTAGAGCAGCAGCCTGCAAGGGTCACTGACGACCTCGTGATGCAGGCAGGCAGGCAGGCGGGCGCTTACACAATGGGCGAGCGGGGGCAGCGTCAGCCTAAAGACTGCCTTCCACTGCCTCCCACTGCCTGGCCCTCTAGGTCACCTGGCAGGGTCAGGGCTGCAGCTGGCTCAGCAGGAGGGGTGGGTCAGGAGTCAACGGGCAGCACCAGGGGCCGCCACCAGCAGCAGCGCAGACAGAGCTGCCAGGCAGCAGCCGGCCACCAGGCATCCCTGTAGCTGGCTGGCAGCAAGGCAGAGGGCAACGCACAGGGCTGAGGCTGAGAGCAGTGGCAGCTGGGCCAGAGCAGTCAGTGGGGAGGTGATGTCGCGATGCTGGCTGGTCACAAACTGTGGAACGGAATGGAAAGCAACTGAGCAGCCATCCCTCTCCTTGTCTACATCCTATTCACCGCCCATCAGACTATCATGACAGCCATTGCCCCCTAGCAGCAGCAGCAGCAGCAGGTTGTGGCGTTGAGTGGCTGTGGCCGAGCTATCGCGCCCTTGATGGAGCCATGTGCCCTCACAATGCGTTTCTCATGTTGTCTAGGGTTCTTTCCATGCAACCTCCCAGCCACTGTCACATCAGCCTCAACAGGTGTCATCGATCCTGGGTCTTCCAGCATGGTCAACACAATCACATGCATGGGACATCACACAGCATTGAGGCCTTGCCAGCCACTGTCAGTCGCCAGATCAAGTACCCAACACGGTCACTTTGAATATGCCAGCCTTTAACCAACTGCCAGCCTGCCAACATGCAAGGGGCTGAGGGGCAGTGTAGTGATCTTGCATTGTGATGTCAAGCCACCGTGCCCAGGGCTGCTCAGCCATGAGCTGCAGCGACTCATGCATGGCTGCAAGAAGACATCCCTTTACACGGATAAAGTTGACCTTGTGCACTGCAGGCATGAGCTGCACCAGCTGGCGCCAGAACTCCAGTGAGGGCTCCATGATGCAGTCCCCCAGCACAAAGTGGGTGCAGTCTTGGCACAATGGAGCCAGTGCCAGGACATCAGCGGCTGTGATTTGATGCAGGTCATGGACCTTCACCTTGCCCACGCAGCAGCACTGCAGCGGTTGCAGCATAGCCACCAGCTGCGCCAAATCCACCCTCTGCTGGTGCAGGAGTGTTGGAGTGATGCGGAGTGCAAGGCTTTGCTCAACGCTCCTCAATCTCAGCTGCAGCTCCTTGATCTTCACTAGCACCTTGCACGCTTCTGCCAGGCGGTGGAGTGCAGCTGCCACCTCAGGGTTTGGGATATTCTCCACACTCATTGAAAGTGTCCCCAAGGATAGACACTGGGAGAGGGAGTGCAAGGGCAGGTAAGCGAGTACCTTCCAACCGATGCCCCCGGAGAGCTCCAGCCGCTGCCAGCTGCAGGGCATATCAGCATGTGAGGTGTGCAATGCATCGACTGTGCGCAGCTGGAGGCTTGTGATCTGGGTGGCTGCCAGGAGTGTGTTGAGCTCCAGCTGGCCCTTGATGCTGGTTCTTGGCAACTGCAAGGTGTGGAGCTGAGGCAGTGCCTGCAGCAGCACCTCAGTCAGGCAATTCAGCCTGTAAAGGTTGGATAGAGTCAGGACACGCAGCTGAGCCAGAGGTTGCAAGTACTCTCTAAAGAAGCTAGGGCCAGTGTCAAGATCGCACCCAACAACGAGGTGCAGCTGGGTCAGGTGTTGCGCCAGGGGCTGAAAGCTAGGCAGCCGTAGAGTGCCAGGCTGTTTGGGGTGTACGGCAGCTATGCTGAGCTGTTTCAACTGCAGACCTTGGAACACAGGGTCCACTGCTCGAGGCTTATCTGGGACACTGGTTTTGGCGATGTCTAGCTGTTGCAGCTGCAGGGCCAGCGGCGGGTGGGAGAGCAGGCTGGCTAGCGCATCGCTTGAGACACAGAGCCCCTCCAGGGTCAGGGCAGTCAGGCTAGGGAAGCTGTCCAGCAGGCGCTGGGCAAGGCCAGGTGGGCAGCGCAGATGTCTGTGCTTGTGGGGGTGATATACCCCACTGCTGACCAACTTGCAAACCTGCACTGCTGCACAGTTGTCCAGCTTTGCCAGGGCATAGGCCAGCAGGTCGGTGTAATGTTGGGTGTACTCTGTCTGCAGCAGCTGCAAGGTGGGAGCCAACTGCTTCCTGTATTGCTCCCTATCCCTGGTGTCCTCTGTCTCTGGCTGCCACAAGGTGAGGGCCAGCTTGCTTGTCCTTGCTTGCAGGGCTGCAACAACTCGGGGTGTGAGCAGCTGGTCGCAGCACTGCCTGCCCAGCTGGATGCGCAAGGCTGGGACGTGCAGCAGGCGGGCCTGGGAGAAGGCGCGGCAGGTCAGGGGCAGCTGGGTCCTGGCCCCAAGCTGCATGACCCGGCAAGCGATGTCATCCAGCAGTGCTGGGGGGAGGTCAAGCAGCCTAGTGGCAGGAGGGGGTGCCTGGCCGGCTGGGCTGTACCCATCTGTTGCTGGGGCACCACCATCCACTGCAGCTTGATGTTGCATGTCACGCTGGCTCATAGCTGGGACTGTCTGTTGACCTGCAGAGTGGGTGGAGCAACAAGGCTGTCAGGGTGTGAGGGCGCCACTAGTAGCGCCAGTAGCAGCAGCAGCAGTGTATGATTGGGTGGGTGTGGGTGCGGGTACGCACCTGGCTGCTCCTGGCTGCTCTCAGCTCACTTCTGTTCCGATGCCTTCGAATAAGCCTGCAGAGCAGATAGAGGGCAGCAGCGTGGACCTCGGACATGAGCCAGTAGAACACAGCTGGCGAGAAACACTACTCGCTGGCTACTCCCACAGGCGCTTCTGATGACTTACGAGCGATTCGGCTTGTGCGGCCCGATGCCACAGCCGGTATCAGCTTCGTCTTTCGCGGCCCGATATTACAACGCAGTTACGGCTGGACGATGCAAGTCGCCGAGCAGAACCATATTAGCTTCGCACTGAACCGAGGGCGATGCGCATAGGGTTTGTCCCATGCAATCGTGTTCGCCCCCCCCCACCTCCCCCACCAGAGTGGGAATGTGTGAGAGGGGGCAAATGTTTCCTCAGACAGTGCTTCTGCCCTATGTCCTTCTTATCCTTCCTTTCTTTCTCTTCTTTGTTTCTACAACCCACGTGTACTTCGGGGGTAGAACCCTCCATCCAGGGCATGCACAGCATTGGAGCAGTGAGCTCACCCCTGGCTGCAGCCCAGCACCAGCTCCAGCACCCTTCAGCCTGGCCAGCTGTCCCCGCCTCCCCCCAGCCAGCCCCCTCCAGCCACTAGAGCAGCAGCCTGCCAGGGTCCCTGACGACCTCGTGATGCAGGCAGGCAGGCAGGCGCTGACATAAGAGCAGGGTGGGCAAGCGGGGGCAGCGTCAGCCTAAAGACTGCCTTCCACTGCCTCCCACTGCCTGGCCAGTTAGGTCACCTGTCCGGATCAAGGCTGCAGCTGGCTCATGAGGAGGTGTGGGTCAGGAGGTAGGGGGCAGCACCAGGGGCCGCCACCAGCAGCGGCGCAGGCAGAGCTGTCAGGCAGCAGCCGGCCACCAGGCAGCCCTGCAGCTGGCTGGCAGCAAGGCAGAGGGCAACACACAGGGCTGAGGCCACAATGGGTTGTGTTGCAGCCCAAGCACCTCTTGAGCAGGGCTGATGTGTATGGTCTGGAGCAGGGTGTGGAGCTGGGGCAGCGCTTGCAGCAGCTCAGGCAAGCCCAAGAGCCTGCCACTGCTGCTCCCCAGCTCAGGGTACAGATCAGGTCTGCCTGGTCTGGCCACCAGCACGGCTCCAGTGGGCGCCATCTGCTCTCCCCAATGAGCTGCATGGTCAATGTTGCATTGGAGTCCCCGTCCAGCCACCTGCCTGGCTGTTGTGCCTGCTTGGATTAGCAGCCTTGCCCTTGCCTCTGCCATGGCCCTTGGTGGGCTGGGTGGGGTCAGCTGCCTGCTCAGCCTAGGTGCGCTTGCTGCGCTTGGCTGGCGAAGGAGTGCTCTGGCCCTGGCTCTGAGGCTGCTGGCTGTGAGGCTGCCTGGCTGCTGCATGGGGCCTGTGGAGGCCTGAGGGGGGCCACAACTGGGCACCACATAAGGCCCCGCACTGGCTGGTCACGCTGCTGGCTCCATGCTAGACGCAACAGGTGGGGATCCACCTGCCCTGCTGGGGGCTTCCAGCCTGCAGGGCTGGTATGCCTGCATTTGATTAGCATGCTTCCACGGGGCTGCTGGTTATTCACTGCCAAGCTGACCCGGCTGGTGTAGAGCTCATCCACTGGCACCACCCTGCCCCGCTGCTGGTTTGTGCCCCTGGGCCTGCACACCACATTGCAGCAGGCTCGCAGCACCGCATCAGCACCCCAGCCTACCCTGGTGCAGATGCCAGCCATGCCAAAGAAGACCACCAGCTGCTTGACACGCTTGTGACGCTCCATGGACACCTCCGCCATCCCCTCCTCCAGCTGCAGTCATGCACACGAGGCACACAGGGTGGCTGACATGGTGGCACCAGGTTAGGCATGGCAGTGCCAACTAGTCTTTCACTTCATGCCCACTCACCACTTCCCAATACATAGCCCACCCACCCACCCACTGTCACCTTCTCAAACAACCGCTCCAGCCTCAGCCGCTGCCATGCCCACTTGGGGTCCAGGCACACCTCCCTCTTGGCACCTGCCTCCCTGCTTGCCTTCCCCTTGCTTCTGACCGGAGGCTTGTCATCATTGGGGGGGGTCAACTGTATTCTCCCCCCTGAGGACAAGGTGGGATCACCACGGGAAGGGGGGCCTCTCACCCAGTGGGCTGGTTGGGCAGCAGGGGCCAGGGGGCCCAGCAGCTGCAGGAGCTCGTTGCATAGCGGGGCCTGGTCGATGCCTGACGTGCAGGGCTGAGGCGTGCAGGAAATTAGTTTGGGAGAAGGTGCGGCACGTGAGCGACGCAAGGGCACGCCTCGCCCGCACCCAGCTGCACGGTCGTCCACCAGTCCCGCAGGCAGACTCAGCAGCGGGAAGGGCGCACCCGCTGCTGGGCACGCCTCGAGAGAAGCAGTTGCAGGCATACGCCGCATGCTCGTAGCTGTGGCTGCATGCAATGCTGCCGGTGACAGCGACGGACTTGTGACATGGCAGAGCCGGCGTTGGTGCAGCATGTTACAAAGCGCCACAACCTTCACCACAGCTAGTGCTGAAAGGTACAACAGGCAAGAAGTTCAACATCACCTCTCACTGCTCAGCAGTTTGCCACAGCACAACAGACGCCACCATTAGCCCAAAGTGTTTGCATCACTACCACGATGCAATGGCGCGCTGGCAACAGAAATGTTATCATCAACGTCAAAATGTCATCACCGATGCTTTGCCCACCGACCTGCAACAACGGCCTGCTTGGATCCCGACATTACGTCAGGCCACGGTTGCGCCATCTTCCCTTACTGTATCGACAGCCACTCATCAGGTTTGTCAGCAGGCCAGCACTAGTTCAGAAACCCGGGCGTCAGGCACAAAGAGGCCGGCAGGAAGGCAAGCAGAGGCTGATGAGAAAGGGGTGCGCAGATCTTGTCACATCGCCAGCAAGGCACACGCTGCTATTGACACACATGCTTGAGGCCGTCCATGCGCCTGCATGCAAAGCATATGTGGTTGCTGCTGCACACACTCGTGGCTCATGCGCTCATGACTTAAACCACACCCTGAGCTTGCCTGGCTGGGTGAGGGGGTTGGCCTGCCAGCATTCAGGCAAGCTATCAGAGCGAGACCTAATGCAAATGTCCAGCCACCTTGCCCAGGGCTGCTCAGCCATGAGCTGCAGTGACTCATGCATGGCTGAGCTTGTGCTCCCCATACAAAAGGTAGAGCGGATAGCAGAGAAGGTGAGGTGGGTGACGGTGGGCATGAGCTGCACCAGCTGGCGCCAGAACTCCAGGGAGGGGCTCACGCTGCCATCTTCAAACTCGAGGTGAGTAGAGCCCTGGCACAGCGGCGCCAGTTTCGAGACATTCTGCGCGCCCACATCCCACTGGGACACGCACACCATTTCCCAGCTGCAATTGTGCAGCCCTTGCAGCAAAGGCACCAGCTGCTGCACCTTCACATGCTGCTGTCTTGCCATGCCCAGCCGCAGGACATTGATCCTCACTGGCACACTGCAAGCCTGTGTCAGGTTATGGACTGCAGCTGCCACCCGATCGCAGTTGTCACCTTGGTCAGTCCGTATGAGAAGCTCTCCAAGCACCAGGGGGTGGGTGAGGGTGTGCAGCGGTAGGTGTGCCGCAGAGGCGCAGTCAGCATAGCCAGTGAGCTCTAGCCGCTGCCAGCTGCAGGGCAGATCTGCACGTGAGCTGGTCAGACCCTCCAGTGAGCTCAGCTGAATGCTGGTTAGCTGTGTGGCTGCCAGCAGAGAGGTCAGCTCCTCCTGCCCACTGACAACTGCACAAGGCAGCTGCAGGGTGTGCAGGTGAGGCAACCCCTGGAGCAGCTTAGGCAGACCCCCCAGGTACGAAAGGCGGGTGATCGTCAGCACCTGCAGCTGAGTCAGGGGCTGCAGTGCTGCAATGAACTTGCCAGGGCTGCGCACCACACCACTCTGCAGCATGAGGCACAACTCTGTCAGGTGCTGGGGCAAGGGCTGCAGGTTGGGCAGCAAACTGGTGTTTCCTGCCATGTCATTGATCAACAAGCTCAGCTGCTTGAGCCTGGATGCATGGAACAGGTTGGCCAGGGTGGCTGCCCCTGGCTCAGGCCGCTCAGGCTTGAGGATATTGGTGCTGCTGAGGTCCAGCTGCCGCAGCTGCAGGGACAGCTGTGGGTGGGAGAGCAGGGCGGCCAGATCACTGCAGGGGATGGTGTAGCCGCAAAGGGCTAGGGAGGTCAGGGATGGGAAGCTGTCCACGAGGCACTGGGCAAGGCTGGGGCTGCAGTCCAGGGGCGTGCGACGGACTAGGGAAGGGTCCTGGAGGCTGCTTAGCTTGCATGCTGTCACAGCTGAGCAGATGCCAAGCTTCTCAAGCACCTCGGCCACCAGTCTGCTGCCCTGCGCCTGCGGTAGCTCCAGGGTTATGGCCAGCTTGCACTTTCTGGTGCGCAAAGCTGCAATGACGCGGGGAGAAAGCAGCCGGTCGCAGCATTGTCTGTCAAGCTGCAGCCGAAAAGCTGGAGCGTTCAGCAGGCCTTTCTCAAACACGCCGAAGCAAATGCGGGGCAGAGTTTCTCTTCCCCTCGGTAATCGATGGGCGATGTTATCCAGCAGCTCTGGGAGCAGATCCGGCAGCGTGGTGGCAGGAACGAACTTATCCACTGCTGGTGGTGCCTTTACTGGCACGCCACTGACGTCGGCATCGCTACGACGTTTCGGGTTGTTCATAGCCTAACCCACCTCCTCTTGCGCACAAGTTCCTGCCTGTGGTAAGGCATTTTTTTCCGGCAGGTATGTACCTTGCCATGCGCCAAGCCTGCAAACGGGCCAGACAGTTGGGCGTTCTGTAGGATCCGTATGCTTCGTAACACCCCACTATAGTTTATGTGCTCTCCTTGGGGCTATATACCTCCTGGTCTCTCTGGTGGATGACCTGATGAGACAACGCTGGGATCAGTGAGGTCTAGCTGCTGCAGCTGCAAGGCCAGCGGCAGGTGGGAGAGCAGGCTGGCTAGCGCATCGCTTGAGACACGGAGCCCCTGCAGGGTCAGGGCAGTCAGGCTGGGGAAGCTGTCCAGCAGGTGCTGGGCAAGGCCAGGTGAGCAGCGTAGATGTCTGTAGTTGTTAAAGTTGTATGTTCCACGGCTGACCAAACTGCAGACCTCCACTGCTGCACAGTTGTCCAGCTTTGCCAGGGCATAGGCCAGCAGGTCAGTGTAATGTTGGGTGTACTCTGTCTGCGGTAGCTGCAAGGTGGGAGCCAACTGCTTGCTGTACCACTTGCTGTCCACTGTCTCTGGCTGCCACAAGGTAAGTGCCAGCTTGCTTGTCCTCGCTTGCAGAGCTGCAGCAACTCGGGGCGTGAGCAGCTGGTCGCAGCACTGCCTGCCCAGCTGGATGCGCAAGGTTGGGACAGCAGGCGGGCCTGGGAGAAGGCGCGGCAGGTCAGGGGCAGCAGGCTCCTGGCCCCAAGCTGCATGACCCGGCCAGCGATGTCATCCAGCAGCGCCGGCGGAAAGTCCAGCAGCCTAGTGGCAGGAGGGGGCGCCTCGCCAGCTGGGCTGTACCCATCTGTTGCTGAGGCACCGCCATCCACTGCGGAATGATGGTGCACGTGACGCTTGCTCATAGCTGGAATTATCTGTTGGCCTGCAGAGTGGGTGGAGCAACAAGGCTGTCAGGGTGAGAGAGGCACCAGTAGCAGCAGCAGCGTATGATTGGCCGGGTGTGGGTGCGGGTACATGCCTTCGAATAAGCCTGCAGAGCAGAAAGAGGGCAGCAGCGTGGACCTCGGACATAAGCCAGTAGAACACAGCTGGCGAGAAACACTGTTCCATGGCTACTCCCACAGGCGCTTCCGATGACTTACGAGCGGTTGGTTGGGCAGGCCTGTGCGCCTGTGAGCTGTGCAGCCCGATGTTACAGCCAGCTGGGCCACGCAACCCGCCGGGCAGGATTATCCTAGCTTCGCTCGATGGGTGATGCGCACATGCTGATGGTCACATCACACCAGACTGACCGTTTCGCCTCATAACCCTCCTCATGCTGCCATTATCCAACACGCCCCTGTGCACATCATGTGGCCGTGTTACTACCCTTCTACACACGACTCCTGCGCACAGTGGACCGGACGAGCAGGTACGACAAGGGCTGCTCCACATTCAGAATCCAGCCCACTGGCAGAATCCAGCCCACAGCAGCCCATCATCATCCACCAACAATCATGTAACATTTCATATTGAGCTCTCTGATGTAAAGACCACGCCAGCAGCAGGCCATGCAGATTCACACCATAGGCGATTGGCTCTGGTTGTGGCCCTACTCCCACACCCTCTTAGCCAGCTGGCGATACAGCGCTGCCGCAGGGCGCTGGTACACTGGCGACAGCTTGATTTTGATCAGCATGGCTCCGTCGTCTAGCAGCGTGCGTATAAACCTGACAGCAGCTCCCACCAACACTCATATCCACGGCAGCATCAGGTGACGGTACAGCCTACAATACCAACACACAAGCTGCATCTTGCTGCTGCAGGTGCCAGTGCAGGCACTCTTACTGCAGGTGCTGTGTGGCCCCCGCTTGGCAGCTATGTTCAGGAAGTGCAGGTGTCAGCCTGGCTGGCTGGCAGCAGCACTGACCAGGCTACCCCAGGGGCTGGCAGCAGTGGACACCCTCCGCCAGCACTGCTGCTCTGCTCTGACACTGCCCGCTGAGGCAGCTGCCTGGGTCATACCCTCTGCTGCTCTGCAAGGCGGCAGGCCAGCAGGTCGGCAGGGTGGGTGTCGGCTGGGTGCCAACAGCCTGAGTCAGCTGCTCTGATGATCAGCTGCTAGACAGGGACAGGAGGAGCTGTGAGATCCCATGTCAGGGCATGCACAGCATTGGAGCAGTGAGCTCACCCCTGGCTGCAGCCCAGCACCAGCTCCAGCACCCTTCAGCTTGGCCAGCAGGCCCGCCCGCCCTCCAGCCAGCCCCTCCCAGCCACTAGAGCAGCAGCCTGCAAGGGTCACTGACGACCTCGTGATGCAGGCAGGCAGGCAGGCGGGCGCTTACACAATGGGCGAGCGGGGGCAGCGTCAGCCTAAAGACTGCCTGCCACTGCCTCCCACTGCCTGGCTATTCAGGTCACCTGGCAGTGTCAGGGCTGCAGCTGGCTCAGGAGGAGGGGTGGGTCAGGAGGTAGGGGGCAGCACCAGGGGCCGCCACCAGCAGCGGCGCAGGCAGAGCTGCCAGGCAGCAGCCGGCCACCAGGCAGCCCTGAAGCTGGCTGGCAGCAAGGCAGAGGGCGACACACAGGGCTGAGGCAGAGAGCAGTGGCAGCTGAGCCAGAGCAGGCAGTAGTGGGGTGATGTCATGATGCCATGGTAGCAACAAGCACATGACTGCGTCCAGGTGTTGCTGTGCCACTATCATCGCCCTGCCAGGCTTATCTAGGACACAGTAGTAACCATGCTACTCTGCCTGGGGCAACCAGATTGGCCATGGGAGGAAGTGTTATGTCGCATGCAAGCCGCAGTGACCCATACATGGCTGTCACCCGCACGCTGCTGGCCTTGCCTTCCTGCCCTCCCACACGCCTCATCACACTGACCTGGCTGCAGGTGGCTGCTGGCTCACTACCGCCTGCCATGATCCAGCACCACAACATGCGTAAGAGACGTCATCTACACCAATGCAGAGGCGCTGCACTTTGTGGGGCTGGGTCAGGGAGTGCAGCGGCAGGCAGGCGGCAGAGAGGCAGTCCATGATGCGTGCCACGCACCCCTGCTGCCAGCTGCAAGGCGCATCTGCGCATGGGGCATCCAGCCCGTGCAGTATGACGGTGCAGCAGACGCTGGTGTGCCGCATCGCAGCCACCAAGGTGTCCAGCGGAGCCCCTGGCTGCTGCAGGGTGAGGAGCGGGGCCGCGCTGTCAGCAGCTCAGTCAAGCCCTGCAGTACGCCGCTGCTGCACACACACAGCTCTCTCAGGATAAGCCAGCTGTTGTGATGACACTGTGAGGAAGCTCAAAGTGTGTGTTTGGGGCATGGCATCAAGCAGACTCAAGTGCGTCAGGTGCTGCGCCAAAGGCTGCAGGGAGGGAGACAGCACCACCTCTTCGCCACCGTCTTTGTCATTGTCACAATAAAACAAGGTCAGATGGTTCAATCAAGCACCTTAAAGAGGTTGTCCAGGGTCACTGGCCCATGCCCCACCCTCCAGCTGCTGAAGGATGGCGGTGCCAGTCAGGTCAAGCTGCTGCAGCTGCAGGGATAGATGCGGGGGGTCGAGCATGGCGGCCAGCCCACTGCAGGGAATGGAGTAGCCGTGGAGGTCAGAAAGGTCAGGCCTGGGAGTCTGTCAGGCCTGGGACGGCTGTCAGTCCAGTGCAGAGCGAGGCTGCTGTGGCTGGACGACAGTTCTGGTGAGGTCTAGCTGCTGCAGCTGCAGGGCAGGCTGGCCAGACCATTGCAGGTGACGAACTAGCCATGAAGGCCCAGGGCTGGCAGGCTCAAGAAGCTGTGTTCATGCAGTCCAGCGGTAGGTGTTTAGCCCAGAGGCCATTCTGAGAAAAGGCTGGAGTACCGACGGAAAGTCAGCTTTAATGGCATCCACTGGCACACAACTGCCAAGATGTGCAAGGACGAATACAAGCGCCCCAATAAGCTGCCGGATGTTTGAGGCTATGCGTCTGTGTCTCCGTGTCTGTGGCTATGTGGCGGCAGCAGGCGGGCCTGGGAGAAGGCGCAGTAGCAGTGGTAGTAGTAGCAGCAGTAGCAGTAGTAGCAGGGCGACAGCAGTAGTAGCAGCAGTGTATGATTGGCTGGATGTGGGTGCGGGTACGCACCTGGCTGCTCCTGGCTGCTCTCGGCTCACTGCAACGCTCTGTGCTACCGGTTGTGGGCGTACGAAGCGGATGAAGAGCAGCAGGATGCTCCTCAGGCCCTGGTCAGTAGAGCAAAGTTGGCGGTGATCAAGTTGTCCAGGTGGGCCCCACACAACGCCGGGCAGGGTTGCGCTTGCTTCGCACAATGCCGAGGGCGACGTGTCTAGGCGACACTGGCATCAACGGTGTAAGAGCCAGACAGCCATGGTGGTCATGGCATTTAAAGCTTGCAGTCGCATGCTGCGGACATGTCGGCACGCCCAGACTTAAATACACGATCTCGATCACCCTGATATGACACTGCTACTGACTGTGATAGTATTGAGTCACGGTGATGGTCTGGCCATCTACCCACAGCCACTGTGTTGTAGTGCGGGTGGGGCGGCGGAGAAGCAGGGTGGCAGAGCAGCAGGGCGGCAGGGGAGCAGGGCGGCAGGGGAGCAGGGCAGCAGGTCGGCAGGTCGGCAGGGCAGCAGGGCAGCAGGTCGGCAGGTCGGCAGGTCAGCAGGTCAGCAGGTCAGCAGGTCGGCAGGGTATCAGGGCATCAGGGCAGCCGGGCAGCAGGCACACGCTGCTGTTGCCACACATGCTTGAGGCCTCTCATGCGCTTGCATGCAAGACGTATGTGGCTGCTGCTGCTCACACTCGTGACTCATGCGCTCATGACTTACACCACACCCTGAGCTTGCTCGTCTGGGTGAGGGGGCTGGCCTGCCAGCATGTAGGCAACCTATCAGAGCCTGATGGCCGCAAAATGCAAATGTCCAGCCACCGGGCCCAGGGCTGCTCAGCCATGCACTGCAGTGACTGGTGCATGGCTGCCGAGGCTGAGCCGTTAGTAGAGTAGTTTGTAGTGAGAGTATGAGAAATTGAGGTGGGTATGAGCTGCACCAGCTGGCGCCAGAAATCCAGGGAGGGACAGGAGACATTTGCCGCTCCCGCATCGAACTTGGACTCGCACACCATTTTCCAACTGCAATTGTTCAGCGCTTGCAGCAAAGCCTCCAGCTGCTGCAACTTCACATGTTGTTGTCTTGTCATACCCAGCCGCAGGACCTTGATCCTCACTGGCACACTGCACCCCTGTGTCAGGTTATAACTGCAACTGCCACTAGGGCGCAACCGTCAGTGTTCTACTTCTCCCTACAGCTTGCGCCTCATACACCAGTAGATCAGGCAGACTTGCATGCCTTTGCACTCACATCAACTACTGCCTGCCACAAAGCGTTAAGCGACGGACACAACACGACGAACACCACGCTCTTAGCAATCTGCCTAGCCAAGATGCACGTGGGCCTCAGCTGTGCCCCACTACCACCTGCACTCTGCACAGACATTCCGCAGCAGACATGGTTTTAACAGGTGCTAAGCAGGTGGCAGCGTAGCAATGATGTGACCGACCATGCTCTCTCCTCAAACTCTCATGCAGGCCATCCATGTGAGCATCGAGCTTTGGCTGGCTAAGCTTCCAGCGCACTCATCACAAGCAATCCCACACATCCCCGCTCATGCCTTCATGCCTTAACCCGCACCCTGAGCTTTCCAGGCTTAGAAGGGTTATCATACAACCAGCATGCAGGCAACTTAGGTGAGAAAGGCCGGGGAGAAATGCAGATGTCCAGCCACCGTGCCCAGGGCTGCTCAACCATGAGCTGCAGCGACTCATGCATGGCTGGGCTTGTGCTCCCCTTAATGCAAGTGAAGACCAGATCAGTGATGGTGGGCATGAGCTGCACCAGCTGGCGCCAGAACTCCAAGGAGGGGTCCAGGCTGCCATACTGAAACTCGAGGTGAGTGCAGGCCTGACACAATGGCGCCAGTGTTGAGACATCTGCCACGCTCACAATCATGCCGGACATGCACACCCTCCCCCGGCTGCAATGGTTTAGCGCTTGCAGCATAGCCACCAACTTCTGCAACTGTACATGCTGATCTGCTGCCGTGTGGACCTTAGACATGTACAGATGCAACTCTTGGATCCTCACTGGCACGTAGCAAGCCTGTGTCAGGTTGTGGACTGCAGCTGCCACCAGAGCACAGTTGTCACCTTCGTCAATACGTATGGAAAGAACTCCCAGCACAAGGGGCTGGGTGAGGGTGTGCAGCGGTAGGTGTGCCGCAGAAGAGCATGCAACAAGGCCCATGAGCTCTAGCCGCTGCCAACTGCAGGGCGCATCTGCACGTGAGCTGGTCGGCCCCTCCACTGATCCAAGCTGGATGCTGGTAAGCTGGGTGGCGGCCAGCAGAGTGTTCAGCTCCTCCTGCCCCCTGACTACGGCGCAAGGCAGCTGCAGGGTGTGCAGCTGAGGGAACCCCTGGAGCAGCTTAGGCAGACCCCCCAGGTGCGAAAGGCTGGAGATCATCAGCACCTGCAGCTGAGTCAGGGGCTGCAGTGCTGCAATGAAATTGTCAAGGCTGAGCACCACATACCCCTGTTGCACCAGGCACAACTGTGTCAGGTGCTGGGACAACGGCTGCAGGTTGGGCAGCAGACGGTTGTTTCCATCTTCAGCCATGTTATTGAACAGCAGGCTCAGCTGCTTGATCTTGGATACATGGAACAGGTTGGCCAGGGTGGCTGCCCCTGGCTCAGGCTGCTCAGGCTGGAGGATGGTGGTGCTGCTGAGGTCCAGCTGCTGCAGCTGCAGGGACAGCTGTGGGTGGGAGAGCAGGGTGGCCAGATCACTGCAGGGGATGGTGTAGCCGCAAAGGGCTAGGGAGGTCAGGGATGGGAAGCTGTCCACGAGGCACTGGGCAAGGCTGGGGCTGCAGTCCAGGGGCGTGTGAGGGACTAGGGAAGGCTCCTCGAGGCTGCTTAGCTTGCAAGCTTCCACAGCTATGCAGATGCCCAGCTTCCCAAGCACCTCGGCCAGCAGCTTGCTGCCCTGCGCCCGCGGTAGCTCCAGGGTTATGGCCAGCTTGCACGTTCTGGCGCGCACAGCTGCTATGACGCGGGGAGAGAGCAGCTGGTCGCAGCACTGCCTGGCAAGCTTTAGCCTGAGAGCTGGAGCGTTCAGCAGGCCTTTCTCAAACAGGCCGAAGCAAATGCGGGCCAGGGTTTCTCTTCCCTTCACTAATCGATGGGCGATGTCGTCCAACAGCGCTGCGGGCAGATCCAGCAGCGTGGTGGCAGGAACGAGTTCATCCACTGCTGGTGGTGCTGTTACTGGCACGCCACTGACGTCGGCATCGCTACGTCCTTGTAGGTTGTTCATAGCTGAACCAATCCTCCTCTCCACTCGCACCAGGGGTCGTTTTCTGTTAGTTGGGGATGCCCGACTTCAAGTACTTGGGCATGGAGGTATGTCTCTCACAGGGCTGCTGGCCCTTCAATACTGGCCCTTCAATACTGACCATTCACTGCAGAGCTGACCTGGCTGGCGTGGAACTCATCCACTGGCACCACCCTGCCCCGATGCTGGTTTGTGCCCCTGGGCCTGCACACCACCTTGCAGCAGGCTTGCAGCACCGCATCAGCACCCCAGCCTACCCTGGTGCAGATGCCAGCCATGCCAAAGTAGACCACCAGCTGCTGGACACCCTTGTGGCGCTCCATGGACACCTCAGCCACCTCCTCCACCTCAGCTGCAGTCATGCACACGAGGCACACAGGGTGGATGGCATGGTGGCACAAGGTTATGCATGGCACAGTCATCTACTTATTCACTTCATGCCCAACCACCACCTCCCAATATGTAGCCCACCCACCCACTGTCACCTTCTCAAACAACCGCTCCAGCCTCAGCCGCTGCCGTGCCTACTTGGGGTCCAGATACAACTCCCACACCGCATCCCAGGTGGCCAGGGTGACGGTGATATGCTCCAGGTTGGCCTCCAGGGAGGTGCCGGCTGAGCTGGCTGCTGCCAGGTGCAGGAGGTGGGGCTGGGTTGGTGCCAGCCACCACTGGGTGTTGCGGCGGGCATTAATCAGGCCACTGGCCAGCCGCACCAGTCCCTCAGTAAGCTTCCTGACTTCTCGTCCCACACCCCTAAGGCTGCACTGACTGCCTGGGTGACGCCGGGGTTGATGCCCACTGAAATTTGTGTGGCTGAATCCAACACACAACTCACACTTTGCAGCTAGGCCTGCTGATGGGGGTGGGGAACGAGGGTTGCAGAGGAGGCGTGTGTAGTACACACACGCACTGACACTGTCCATCAAATCATAGCCCATGATTGACCAGCTTGCCTGTGCCAGTGCTGGCTCAGGGCTGGCTCCTTGGTGAAGGCTGCTGGCCTTGCCTTCCTGCCCTCCCACACGCCTCATCACACTGACCTGGCTGCAGGTGGCTGCTGGCTCACTACCGCCTGCCATGATCCAGCACCGCCAACATGCTCAGCGCCAGTGCAGTGACCTAGCCACAGCCACTGGCACTGAGCACCAAACACTGCCTTGATACGGCCCGGCTGAGAAGAGCTGTTGAACACCTTGTTCATGTCCAGGCAGCATGCAGGCATCAGCCGCCCTGCAGCACTGACCTTGATGTCCAGCCACCTGGCCCAGGGCTGCTCAGCCATCAACCGCAGTGACTCGCACATGGCCTCGGTAGCAGCACCTGCCACAGACCAGAGAGTGAACTGCCGCACTGCAGGTGACCTGCTGCAGGGCCAGCGGCGGGTGGGAGGGTGTGTGTGAAGTCTGGGTGTGAAGAGTCCATGCCGCGGGTGCAGCTGGTGCAGCTGAGCCACAGGGTCGTCAAGGAGAGTGCCCTCCTCTGCCCACCCATCTGACCTGACATCCACATCCACACTCAACACAGCAACAGTCACGGGCACCTGGCAAGCCTATGACAAGTTGTGGACTGCAGCTGCTGTGTCAGAGACGTCATCTACACCGATGCGGAGCCGCTTCACGTCCAAGGGCTAGGGTTAGGGTATGCCGCAGTGTGCCGCACTGGTGCGCCGCATTGTTCCCCAGCAGGGCGTCCAGGCCCTGCTCCCGGAGTGTTGCCCCTGGCAGCTGCAGGGTGTGGAGCTGGAGCATAGCTGTCAGCAGCTCAGTCAGGCCCTCCAGGATGCCGCTGCTGCACATACACAGCTCTCTCAAGTGAGCCAGCAGTTATGATTGCACTGTGCGGAAGCTCAAGGTGTGACTGTGGGGGTGGCATCAAGCAGACTCAACTGCATCAGGTGCTGTGCCGGAGGTTGCACCTCCTCTTCGCCACTGTGGCACCGTGGCACCATGAAAGAGGTTGTCTAGGCTGCTGTGGCTGATGGATGACAGTTCTGGCGAGGTGCAGCTGCTGCAGCTGCAGGGCGAGCGGCAGGGTGAGCAGGGTGGCCAGGCTTCTGCAGGTGACGAACTAGCCATTCAGGCCCATGGCAGATGGCCTGGCATGGCAGACAGTGCTGGTGAGGTGTAGCTGCTGCAGCTGCAGGGCCAGCGGTGGGTGGGAGAGCAGGCTGGCTAGCGCCTTGTTTGAGACACAGAGCCCATGCAGGGTCAGGGCAGTGAGGCTGGGGAAGCTGTCCAGCAGGTGCTGGGCAAGGCCAGGTGGGCAGCTCAAATATTTGGGATAGTCATCATATGGTGACCCGCTGCGGACCAACTTGCAGACCTCCACTGCTGCATAATTGTCCAGCTTTGCCAAGGCATAGGCCAGCAGGTCAGTGTAGTCTTGGGTGTACTCTGTCGGAGGCAGCTGCAAGGTGGGAGCATATTGCTTCCTGTATTGCTCCAAATCCCTGGCGTCCTCTGTAGCTCGCTGCCACAAGGTATGAGCCAGCTTGCTTGTCCTTGCTTGCAGGGCTGCGACAACTCGGGGCGTGAGCAGCTGGTCGCAGCACTGCCTGCCCAGCTGGATGCGCAAGGCTGGGACGTGCAGCAGGCGGGCCAGGGAGAAGGCACGGCAGGTTAGGGGCAGCAGGCTCCTGGCCCCAAGCTGCATGACCCGGCAAGCGATGTCATCCAGCAGCGCTGGCGGGAGGTCCAGCAGCCTAGTGGCAGGAGGGGGCGCCTCGCCGGCTGGGCTGTACCCATCTGTTGCTGAGGCACTGCCATCCACTGCGGCTTGATGTTGCATGTGACGCTTGCTCATAGCTGGAACTATCTGTTGACCTGCAGAGTGGGTGGAGCAACAAGGCTGTCAGGGTGAGAGAGGCACCAGTAGCAGCAGCAGCGTATGATTGGCTGGGTGTGGGTGCGGGTACATGCCTTCGAAAAAGCCTGCAGAGGAGAAAAAGGGCAGAAGAGGGGGTATGGGTACACAGATAAATGCCTAAGTTGAGCCACTTTGTTCCAGAAAACAGTGTAGTCTCACAACGGGGTGGCTGCTCGGCAAGCAACTCATACCTACGTGTAGCGCTTGGAGTCTACTACCCGTCAGTGCCCATGTTGGTTTACGAGTCAAAGTGGTTGGGCAGCTGCAGCCCGGAAAGTGGAGCCCACCCGAAAATATGGGTTTTCAAACTAAAGTAACCTAAGTTGAGTCAGCCCCGTCACAGCCAACTCCCACAGACACTTGCTACCCCCCACTTCAGGCATGTCATAACTATGGGGTTGAGGCCCTGATGGCACCAAAAATCCACATAAAAGCTGTGTTGCGAGTCGACAATCAAAGCATCACGATGTGCCCCCCCCCCTACACGCGAGCCCCTCCGCCATACTTAGCTGCCCTCATGGAAACCTGCTCTTTCAGCTCCTGCCTGTTGTAGCATTGGTCTACTGCCCGGAAATACAACGGAGGTTGCTTCTCCATTGAGCAACTAACAGCTGCATCCATCATATCGTTGGTGACATTTAGGCAATTCCATGGTATTAGAGTCACCATGCTCTTGCCAGCTTGGATGGGGGCTTTGGCAGATGCCAGCAGCTGCTCCTTGTTGGGGGGTTATAGGCCCGTCTTGGCAAACGCACGCTTCAATGGCTTCGTTTAGTACGGTATTATTTCAATATTAATTCATATTAGTAATTTCATTATTATTCCAATGGCTTCATTTGCTGCTCGGGCTTGCATTAGGGGAGAAGTGTGGCAGGCCCTTGCTCACACGGACCTCGCAGGCCCACTGCACTGCTCCAAGGAGGTCCAATCTGGTCACCCCCCTACCCTGCGCTTGGGCCCCCTTGACAATGCTGACCAGCTGCATCTCCTCTGCCTCAGTCAAAGCTGTCGGTCTTCCCCTTGTAGCAACCCTACCCCCCATATTGATAAAGTCACTGAGGGTGGAGCGGGGTACGCCATGCTGTTTAGCCACAGCACGCACAGAGGGGCGCGCAACCCCCCTCTTGTACTTGAAGAGGGCCTGAGCGGCGGCTGCAAGCATGCTAGCCCTGTGGCGTGCCCCGTTAGAAGCTCTGCTGGACCTCCTAGCGCGTGTGGCAGAAGCGGTGATTATCTGAGCAAGGGCCGGGGCCTGAGCTCTGCAAGTAGAAAAGCCATCTCTTGTTACTTGCAAAAATTTCCGCCCAACATGGCAAGCGCTACCGCCGGACAGCCGCACATTTGACACAGCGCACCGACTGCACCATCTTTGTTACCCACCAAGGTATCTAGGAGCGTTGAGGAAGCTTCCCGAAACGCTCCTGGTAGTCGCGGCCGGGACTTAACTCCGGATGATATGAAAACGGCGGTCCCGGCAGTGTTGAGATCTCTCCTCCCACAACGCGCAAACGTGACGCGGCCCGACAACCACCCTAGTAACCCGACAACCACCCTAGTGTACGCACCTGGCTGCTCCTGGCTGCTCTCAGCTCACTTAAGAATAAGCCTGCAGAGCAGATAGAGGTCAGCAGCGTGGACCTCGTACATAAGCCAGTGGATCACAGCTGGCGAGAGACACTACTCGCTGGCTACTCCCACAAGCGCTCCCGATGACTTACGAGCGGTTCGACTTGTGCGGCCCGATGTTACAGCCGGTATCAGCTTCGTCTTTCGCGGCCCGATGTTATAGCGCGAGTGCAGCTGGACGAGGCAAGTCGCCGAGCACAACTACGTTAGCTTCGGACGAAACCGAAGGCAATGCGCGTAGGGTTCGTCCCGTGCAACCCTATTCGTCCCCCCCACCCCCCACCAGAGTGGGAATGTGTGAGAGGGGGCAAATGTTTCCTCAGACAGTGCTTCTGCCCTTTGTCCTTCTTATCCTTCCTTTCTTTCTTTTCTTTGTTTCTACGAGCCTTGTGTTCTTCGGGGGTAGAACCCTCTAGCCAGGGCATGCACAGCATTGGAGCAGTGAGCTCACCCCTGGCTGCAGCCCAGCACCAGCTCCAGCTCCCTTCAGCCTGGCCAGCTGTCCCAGCACCAGGGGCCGACACCAGCAGCGGCGCAGGCAGAGCTGCCAGGCAGCAGCCGGCCACCAGGCAGCCCTGAAGCTGGCTGGCACAAAGGCAGAGGGCAACACACAGGGCTGAGGCAGAGAGCAGTGGCAGCTGGGCCAGAGCAGGCAGTGGGGAGGTGATGTCGTGATGCCATGGCAGCAACGAGCACATGACCGCGTCCGTGTGTTGCTGTGTCACTATTGTAACCCTGCCAGGCTTCCCTAGTCAAGTCAAGTCTAGACAAGTCAAGACCGCCATGGTGGGTTGCACGCATGTTGCCAAGGCAGTGGACATACCTGTGGAGGCACAGCGATCAGCAAACCACCAACAGTGCGATACAAAGTCACACCCATGACTGCTGGCACACAATGCTGCCCCTCATTCCCTCGGCACCCCGCCTTGGCCTGGCCCCCGGCACCACATCTACCGTCCCTGGCGCTGCCGCCAGCAGTGGACACCCTCCGCCAGCACTGCTGCTCTGCTCTGGCACTGCCCTCTGGGGCAGCAGCCTGAGTCAGACCCTCTGCTGCTCTGCAGGGCGGCAAGGCCGCAGGCCAGCAGGGCGGCAGGGCAGCAGGGCAGCAGGGCGGCAGGGCTGCAGGTTCGGAGGACAGGAGGGTGACACGAGTTAATGGCTGGGGGCAGGAGGAGGAAAGGGCCCACAGAAGGTGGCCGGAGGAGGAGTGCCAACGAGTTTGGCAGGGGAGGGCAGGTCAGGGCAGAAGGGAGGGTGCCCCACAAGGGCAGCCTGGCCCATACCCTGCCCTGCCCTGCCATCCCCAATGCACAGACCCTGCATGACAGCTCAACAGTGAGGGCATTGACATCACTAGAGACGCCTCCAACGCAGCAGCCAGCAGCAGCAGAGGCTGAAGGCAGAGTGACTGGCGCAATGGGCTAGGGTGGAATGAGTGAGGAGACAGCCCACAATGAGTTGCCTAGTAGGCCAAGCAACCCATGAGCAGGAGCTGACTGGGTCCAGGGCGTAGGGATGGAAGGGTTTAGGTGGGCAGGCTGCAGTGCAAGCCCCTCCCACACCCCTGCCCCACAAGTGCAAGTCCCTCCCTGCTGCTTCGTGACCTGCATGAGAGCTGACAGCATAACCCTTGAGCATTGCAAGCCACAGTCTGGTCAGCATGAATAGCTGTGCGGCCGCCCCGCCCCGCCCCGCCCCGCCCCGCCCCGCCCCGCCCCGCCCCGCCCCGCCCCGCCCCGCCCCGCCCCGCCCCGCCCCGCCCCGCCCCGCCCCGCCCCGCCCCGCCCCGCCCCGCCCCGCCCCGCCCCGCCCCGCCCCGCCCCGCCCCGCCCCGCCCCGCCCCGCCCCGCCCCGCCCCGCCCCGCCCCGCCCCGCCCCGCCCCGCCCCGCCCCGCCCCGCCCCGCCCCGCCCCGCCCCGCCCCGCCCCGCCCCGCCCCGCCCCGCCCCGCCCCGCCCCGCCCCGCCCCGCCCCGCCCCGCCCCGCCCCGCCCCGCCCCGCCCCGCCCCGCCCCGCCCCGCCCCGCCCCGCCCCGCCCCGCCCCGCCCCGCCCCGCCCCGCCCCGCCCCGCCCCGCCCCGCCCCGCCCCGCCCCGCCCCGCCCCGCCCCGCCCCGCCCCGCCCCGCCCCGCCCCGCCCCGCCCCGCCCCGCCCCGCCCCGCCCCGCCCCGCCCCGCCCCGCCCCGCCCCGCCCCGCCCCGCCCCGCCCCGCCCCGCCCCGCCCCGCCCCGCCCCGCCCCGCCCCGCCCCGCCCCGCCCCGCCCCGCCCCGCCCCGCCCCGCCCCGCCCCGCCCCGCCCCGCCCCGCCCCGCCCCGCCCCGCCCCGCCCCGCCCCGCCCCGCCCCGCCCCGCCCCGCCCCGCCCCGCCCCGCCCCGCCCCGCCCCGCCCCGCCCCGCCCCGCCCCGCCCCGCCCCGCCCCGCCCCGCCCCGCCCCGCCCCGCCCCGCCCCGCCCCGCCCCGCCCCGCCCCGCCCCGCCCCGCCCCGCCCCGCCCCGCCCCGCCCCGCCCCGCCCCGCCCCGCCCCGCCCCGCCCCGCCCCGCCCCGCCCCGCCCCGCCCCGCCCCGCCCCGCCCCGCCCCGCCCCGCCCCGCCCCGCCCCGCCCCGCCCCGCCCCGCCCCGCCCCGCCCCGCCCCGCCCCGCCCCGCCCCGCCCCGCCCCGCCCCGCCCCGCCCCGCCCCGCCCCGCCCCGCCCCGCCCCGCCCCGCCCCGCCCCGCCCCGCCCCGCCCCGCCCCGCCCCGCCCCGCCCCGCCCCGCCCCGCCCCGCCCCGCCCCGCCCCGCCCCGCCCCGCCCCGCCCCGCCCCGCCCCGCCCCGCCCCGCCCCGCCCCGCCCCGCCCCGCCCCGCCCCGCCCCGCCCCGCCCCGCCCCGCCCCGCCCCGCCCCGCCCCGCCCCTGGGCAGCAGGGCAGCAAGGCAGGGCAGGTAGGGTGCAGGTGGGCAGGTGCAGGCGCTCCGCAAAGTAGACAAGGCACCTCTCAGCAGATTGGAGACTTGTGCGGCAGGCAGTTGAGGCCCTGCATCTGGCTGCACCAGGTCAGGCCATGCCAACGTGAATGCGCAGACTGAGAGGCGGCTGCTACATTTAAGTCTTTTGGACCAGGCGAATATAGGGACAGCACTGTAGCAGCAAAGTAGTTGTGCGGGCCTTACTCTAACCCTAGCTGTGCTGGCTGGTCACAAATTGTGTAACGGAGTGAATAGCAATCGAACAGTCGTCCCACCCCTCGTGTTACATCCTATTCACTGCCAGCAGCTGCCTCTCATGACAGCCATGTCAGACTCTCATGACAGCTATTGCTCCCTAGTAGCAGCAGGCTGTGGCGTTGCATGCGCTGTGGCCAAGCTATCGAACCCTTCATGGAGCTTGTGCCTTCACAATGCGGTTCTCATGTTGTCTAGGGTTCTCTCCATGCAACCTCCCAACCATTACCACATCAGCCTCAACACCTGGAAACTCAGATTAGCTACAACACCGACCTTGCCTGGCCACTACTGTCACGCATGGCGTCAGGGCAGGCTCAACGTGTGTGGTGACAAAGCTGCTGTCATCAAGGTTGATGCAAATGCTGAAGTTGTCTAGTTTGATCCAGCCACACATGTCTTTTGGGTGTCACCGCTCCTGGGTCTTCCAACGTGGCAATAGTCAGTACTTAGGAACACCATGGAACACCACAAAGCACCAAGGCCCCGCCAAGCACTGTCAGTCGCTAGATCAATCAGCAATTAGAATGGTACATGGTCACTTTGAATATGCCAGTCTTCAACCAGCTGCCAGCCTGCCAACACGGAGGCAGATCAGAGGCAGTATACTTGCCACGGATTGTGATGTCCAGGCACCGTGCCCAGGGCTGCTCAACCATGAGCTGCAGCGACTCATGCATCGACTCATCCCACCTCTCGTGTTATCTCCTATTTACGACCATCATGACAGCCATTGCTCCCTAGCAGCAGCAGCAGCAGGCTGTGGCGCTGCATGCGCTGTGACCGAGCTATGCGCATTCACAATGCGTTTCTCATGTTGTCTAGGGTTGTTCCCATGCAACCTCCCAGCCACCGGCACATCAGCCTCAACACCCAAGTAACTCAGTCTTAGCTACAACACCGACCTTGCCTGGCTACCAATGTCACGCATGGTGTCAGGGCAAGCTCAACGTGTGTGGTGACAAAGCTACTGCCATCAAGGATGATGCAAGCGTTGACGCTGTCTAGTCTGGTCTAACCACGCATGCCTTGTTGATGTCATCGCTCCTGGGTCTTCCAGCATGGCAACAGTCACCACTGTCACTCGCCACATCACTTAGACCTTGAACATGCTCACTTTGAACATGTCAGCCTTCAACCAACTGCCAGCTTTCCAACATGAAGGCAGCTTAGAGGCTGTGAGGTGGTCGCGGATTGTGACATGTAGCCACCGTGCCCAGGGCTGCTCAGCCATGAGCTGCAGCGACTCATGCATGGCTGCAAAAACACATCCTCCTACACGCATGAAGGTGACCTTCTGCACAGCGGGCATGAGCTGCATCAGCTGGTGCCAGAACTCCAGTGAGGGCTCCAGGCTGCCCTCCTACAGCTGAAAGTGGGTGCAGTTCTGGCACAATGGAGCGATTGTCCGGACATCAGCGGCTGTGACTTCATGCAGGCCACAGACCTCCACCTTGCCACAGCACTGCAGCGTTTGCAGCGAAGCTACCAGCTGCACCAAGTCCACCCTTTGCTGTTGTAGGAGTGCCAGATCGCTCCGCTTCCGTGCTGGAGTGATGACTCCAAGGCTTTTGCACATGGTGCTCCACATCCCCCCACGGTGCTCCATGCTCCGCAAATTCAGCTGCACCTTATTGATCTGCACTGGCACCTTGCACGCATATGCCAGGTGGTGGAGTGTGGTTGCCACCCTAGGGAATGTGAAGACCCGCGCACGGATGTGAAGTGTCCCCAACACTAGCGGCTGGGAGAGAGAGTAGAGGCAGGTATATGAAGTCAGGCCGCTCAAGATCGTCCCCTTGAAAGTGACCTGTGAACTCCAGCCGCTGCCAGCTGCAAGGCGCATCAGCACGTGAGGCAGTCAGCCCACCAAAACATCGCAGTTGTAGGCTTGTGAGCTGTGTAGCTGCAAGGAGTGTGTCGAGCTGCTGCTCGCCCCAGGCTAGGACCTCCGGCAGCTGCAGGGTGTGGAGCTGAGGCAGCGCCTGCAGCAGCTCAGTCACCCTACACCAGGGATACATGAGTTAAACGACTAAACTAGTCAGTTATCACACTTAACCTAGTTTAAGGCCACCTCGTCCAGTTGAACGAACCTAGTTTAACTAGTGTGGCGTCATCATGTACCTTGGTCAGAGAAAGAAGCTCCGGCGATGCCTAACAGACCAGCCCAAGGTTGCCCCACCCCACCCCACCCCACCCCACCCCACCCCACCCCACCCCACCCCACCCCACCCCACCCCACCCCACCCCACCCCACCCCACCCCACCCCACCCCACCCCACCCCACCCCACCCCACCCCACCCCACCCCACCCCACCCCACCCCACCCCACCCCACCCCACCCCACCCCACCCCACCCCACCCCACCCCACCCCACCCCACCCCACCCCACCCCACCCCACCCCACCCCACCCCACCCCACCCCACCCCACCCCACCCCACCCCACCCCACCCCACCCCACCCCACCCCACCCCACCCCACCCCACCCCACCCCACCCCACCCCACCCCACCCCACCCCACCCCACCCCACCCCACCCCACCCCACCCCACCCCACCCCACCCCACCCCACCCCACCCCACCCCACCCCACCCCACCCCACCCCACCCCACCCCACCCCACCCCACCCCACCCCACCCCACCCCACCCCACCCCACCCCACCCCACCCCACCCCACCCCACCCCACCCCACCCCACCCCACCCCACCCCACCCCACCCCACCCCACCCCACCCCACCCCACCCCACCCCACCCCACCCCACCCCACCCCACCCCACCCCACCCCACCCCACCCCACCCCACCCCACCCCACCCCACCCCACCCCACCCCACCCCACCCCACCCCACCCCACCCCACCCCACCCCACCCCACCCCACCCCACCCCACCCCACCCCACCCCACCCCACCCCACCCCACCCCACCCCACCCCACCCCACCCCACCCCACCCCACCCCACCCCACCCCACCCCACCCCACCCCACCCCACCCCACCCCACCCCACCCCACCCCACCCCACCCCACCCCACCCCACCCCACCCCACCCCACCCCACCCCACCCCACCCCACCCCACCCCACCCCACCCCACCCCACCCCACCCCACCCCACCCCACCCCACCCCACCCCGCCCCAACCCCACCCCACTCCACCCCACCCCACCAATGGCTGAAAGAAGAGAAGGTGCACCCCATGCTGCAGTTTGCTGGGCCAATAGGGTTGTATGATTTGGCGTCAACAAAGGCACTGCTGCGCCCCACAGTGTATGCCACGCTGATGCTCTTACTGCAAGTGATCAACATAATGTGGTGCAAGGAGGTGCACAAAGAGGAGGTGCACAAAGGTGCATGGTGGAGAGGTTCCTTCCAGTGTCTGAGTTGGATGTGAAGTTGCATGAGCTGATGCTGTTGATGGAGAACGTACGGAGGTGGGGGCCACTGTTCGTGCTGACCATGTTCCCTGTTGAAAGCATGTTTAAACAGATGCAGAGAGACCCCAAGAACCGTAGGTATCCAGAGGCAAGCATGCTCTTCAAGCACATGGAAAAAGAGAAGGTTGCCTTAGCAGCGCGGTTTGGCTTGCCAGATGTTGCTGCCACTTACAGATCTGCACCATGGGGAATGCATCAGAGGCTAGGTGCCCCTGCCCAAGTTGAGCCAAGTGAGTTCTATCATGTCACCGTCGATGAACAGGGGCCACCTGAGACATTGACGCACTGGAGGTGGAAGAGTGAAGAGAATGTCAGTAAGCAAGTGTAGTCAACACCGCTCAGTCAACAGAGTTGAAACAAATTCAACATGCAACATGTCCAATCGCAGAGCTGCTCCATGCTCCCAAGCCGCATCGGCGGCCAAGGCTGCAGGTGGCCCTACCAAGCAAGGGCGAAGGCCAGAAAGACTCATCACAGCGGCTCTAAAACATGTGGTCGCGTCGGTGGCCAACGGAGCCTCCGTCGTTCAAGGCGTTAAGCCTCTTATTCTGTGAAAGGGGAAGGCGCAAGAGTTCAACCAGCCAACGTCGGATGGCGAGGCTGTACTGTCAGCGGTTGTGAAGCATTGCTGGAAGCCGTGGGTGGGATGGTAGCAGCCTCGAGGCAGCGCCATGCAGCGGAGTACGGGGGCAAGCATTTTCCTTCCAGCGAACTGAGCCACATCTGGACGCCACAGCGCGAGCATTGTTTCTTCAGTGGATAGAAACAAAGGCTGAGAACGCCATCAAGCAGAGCAAATCGCCATCTAGCAAAGGTACAGCCACTTGCACTTGCTCCAACCAAACATAACTCATCACCTGGCTTTGCATTGCCCACTCTTGCTGTTGTTGTTCCTGGTGCAGATGCAGAACAAGCAACCCCAATCAAGGCCATTACAGGTATGTTTTGCATTTGCAGCACAATACATGCCCTCTAATCCTATGTGGGCTAGTCCCTAGTCTGTGGCGCAAGGCAATCCATTGCCACTCTGTTGTCGCAGGCAAGGATGGACGCGCCTTTGCAGCTCCAACAACACCATCAGGAGATGAGGTGCAAGAGAGATGGCTGCAGGTGTGCTATATAGGTACGTTGAACAGATCCCCCATGCCACTGTCATACTAAAGCTGCCAATGCTTATGCTGATCATGCAGCTGAGGACCGTGCCAATGCTAAACTCGATGCAACAAAGAGAAAGAGAAGGTACAAAGCTTCATAGTCACCTGGGTGAGTGAGCCTAAGGCATGAGTCAAACTCATGTGATGAGAGTATCATCGGGTTATGAACGTATGCTACATGTTTGTTGTATGTGCAGGAGGGGGAAGGTATGCACACAATGAAGTGACCTGCCCTCCCCGCAGGAAATATGGGGAAGCTTCACTGGAGCTTTGGAGCAGCTTGGAACAGCTTTGGAGCCACTCAGCAGCAGCAGCCAGTCATGGGCAACAGCCAGTTAGTTGATGGCAGCTTGGAACAGCTGTGAGCAGCTGGGTGCATTGCGCGCGTTGAGTTTGCTGTAGTCGTGTGATCGCCTTGTGATTGTGCCTTGTCATATACAAGCTAGGCTAGGAGATGACGATGCTAGTTTACCTTGTCGTCCTGCTGGTTGAACCTGCTGCCATGGCCTGATTCAGTTTAACTCCTGGTTTAGATCCTGAACCAGGAGGTTAACTCAGAATTGAACTAGCTTAAATGTGTCGTCGTTCACCGAGCCTAAAACGAGTTTAGCAGGAGTTCAACTACCAGTTAAACTGGCTGCCATGGTTAAACCTGGTTTGGCGAGCCCCTCGGTAAACCCCGGCCTGATTCAGTTTAACTCCTGGTTTAATTCCAAAACCAGGAGGTTAACTCAGAATTAAACTAGCTTAAATGTGTCGTCGTTCACCGAGCAGTTTAGGCAGTTGAACGCCTAAACTACTCGTTCAACTCATGTACCCCTGGTGTAGGGTCACGCCCTCCAGATCGTAATGGCCAGGTAGAGTGAGCACCTGCAGCTGAGCCAGAGGTTGAAAGTGCCGCAACATGGGTTGGTAAGTCGCAGCATACGGCGGATAGTACTCAAGGTGCAGCTGGGTCAGGTGTTGCGCCAGGGGCTGCAAGGTATCAGCGGTGGTGTGCCAGGCTCTTTAGGGCGTTCAACAGCTATGCTGAGCTGCTTCAGCTGCAGACCTTGGTAAAGAGGGCCAACTGCTACTAGCTTTTTATGATCCAGACCGGTGGTATTAGTGATGTCTAGCTGCTGCAGCTGCAGGGCCAGTGGTGGGTGGGACAGCAGGTTGGCCAGCGCATCGCGTGAGACACGGAGGCTTTGGATGGACAAGGCGGTCAGGCTCGGGAAGCTATCCAGAAGGTGCTGGGCGAGGCCAGGTGGGCAGTGTAAATGTCTGGGCTCGTCATCGCCAAAATCATCGTAGTATGCCCCACTGTTGACCAGCTTGTAGACCTCCACTGCTGCACAATTGCCTAGCTTTGCCAGGGCATGGGCCAGCAGGTCAGTGTAATGTTTGGTGTACTCTGTCTGCGGCAGCTGCAAGGTGGGAGCCAACTCCTGCTTGTAATACATGCTGTCCTCTGTCTCTGGCTGCCACAAGGTGAGAGCCAGCTTGCTTGTCCTCGCTTGCAGGGCTGCACTAATTCGGGGCGTGAGCAGCTGGTCGCAGCACTGCCTGCCCAGCTGGATGCGCAAGGCTGGGACGTGCAGCAGGTGGGCCAGGGAGAAGGCACGGCAGGTTAGGGGCAGCAGACTCCTGCCCCCAAGCTGCATGACCCGGCAAGCGATGTCATCCAGCAGCTCTGGCGGGAGGTCAAGCAGCCTAGTGGCAGGAGGGGGCGCCTCGTCGGCTGGGCTATACCCATCTGTTGCTGAGGCACCGCCATCCACTGCGGCTTGATGTTGCATGTCACGCAGGCTCATAGCTGGAACTGTTTTTTTAAATTTTTTTTTAAAGAGAGCGAGATTCACAGGCAAACTAGAAAAAGAATCAATGAGGAGGAAAACGAGGATGAACAAAGCAAAGAAGGCAGCGCCGTCTGAAGAGAAAAAAGAGGGAAAGCCAAACAAGACTGAAGCAACCCAAACAAAGACCACGTCCAAAACGTTTAACACCCACTCTCTCTAGGAAAAGACGCCCTGCACTCGCCCTACACACCCCCACACCCCCTCCCAACACCACCCCCACCCCCAACACAGTTCCGCCCCCCCATGTCAAGAACCCTAACCTCAGCCCTCCAGCGACTAGACCCTACAAACACCCTACGCCCCCTCCACAACCCCTCTGATCACTACCCCCACGCCCGACCCAGCCCCAAACCCCAAGTTACTACCCCTAACCTCAACCTCCACACGAAGAGACCCAGAACGCTCACAAGGCCCTTGAAACCCCTGGTACCACCCCCAAACCAAAAGAAGCCCCCCCCCCTCCTATCCCCCCCTACTCAACCCACCCCAACCGACCCTGCCGCTCCTCAGACCACAGACCCCAAACGGCAGAGCCACGACCAACGGGCACACCCTCCTCCTAAAACCCCCCTGGGGACAGGCCGGAGGCGAACCGCGTTCACGGCGGGCTAGCGTCCAAAGGCGGGGGAAGGGGAGCGGGGATGGGCCACTCTAGGGAGAGGCGCACGAACAACTCCGGGGCGAGGGGCGGACGCCGCTGCTGGCGAGAGAACCACCCCCCTGAGGCGGCTGGCCACAGCTGGTCGAAAGACCCCTCTGCAAGCTGCGGGTCCCTCCCTTTGAACCAGGTGGAAGGGACCGTGCCCCCTAGGCCCACGCGAATGTCCCTCCCCACCCGGAACCAGTCTCTCTTGACGGCGGCGGACAGGGTGAGGATAACCTCTTGCGCCACTCTCCTAGCTATCGCCTCCGGCTGCAGGGCTGAGGCGGGGCCGATCGTGCGAAGGCGCCACACTGTCCCAAGGTAGGCCACACGAAGGCGGCGCCACAACAGAGGATCGGGGGGGGTGAAGGAGGGTGCCTCGCCGCGGGTAGGGCGCCCGGTAAGGAGCAGGAGGGCATCACCGGAGGGGGGACGAGTGCCTGTAAGGCTGCCATACACGTCCAGCACCCATTCCCACGCGGGGGCCACGTAGGGGCAGGTGAGGAAGGCATGAGAGAGGGTCTCCAGCGGCCCTGCCTGACAGAGCCGGCAAGCAAAGGAGCTGGGCCCCGCAGCCTCGCCAAGGACGTGGCCCCACATGGCCCCCACCATGAGGCTGCCGTGAAGGATCCGCCAAGCGACAACGACGTGCTCCCGGCGGAGAGTAGGGTCCAACAGCTCCTGCCACACCTCCAAGCAAGGCTGGCCGGACTGGTCTTGCCGACCAGGCGTGAGCGGGTCTCCCTCAACGTCTCGGTTGCGGGTGCGCCTGCCAGCTTGCCTCGGCTGGCGCTGAGCCTCAAGCTGGCGCTGAGCCTGCACCGCCGCCCTGTCGACTGGGGTGGGACGTTGTCGAGGGCTAGCCCTCCAGGCCTGCCAGCGAGGGGGGGGGGAGCCAAGCCTCTCCTGGGCGTGCCAACTACCCACATCCCTACCCTCTAGCTCCCTGTCCCTCTGAGCCTGCCTCTCAGCCGCGTGGGCAGCAGACTCCTGCCACCGCTGCTCTAGGACCCTAAGGCCATCCCCACCCACAACTCTCTCTGACGCAGCCCCCGCTTCCTGTAAGGGCCGTGGGCCCCAAAGCAGCGGCCAGAGGCCTCCACGAGGGGGGTAGCGAGGGTCTGAGCTAGCCTGTTTGAGCTGGAGGAGGCGAGCTCGTGCGCGCTTGACGGAGAACTGCAGAATGGACGTGGTGCCCAAGCCCCAAACCTGAGGGTCTAGTTGCACTTGGTCCCGGGGCCCGAGCAACCACTCCTCCTTCGGCCACCTACTGTGAGGGGTCCCCTCCACCTCCCTCCACCCCCCCTCCTCCCCCACCACGCCCCTCCCCCGCTCCTGTCCTCGCCCAAGAAGAAGAAGAAGAAAGAAGACTACTCCGGTATTCACCGGCGTGCATTAAGGGAGGAGCTACCGCCTGGGGCGCGGCCTGCTCCCACCATCAAGCCAAAGAAGAGGCGTCCCCCCTACCCTCCCCCCCCTCTGGAAGCCCTGAGTCTGTAGCTTGTCTTTGCAATAGAATGGGCTGCTTCCATGGCGTGTCTAGTTAACTTGTTGAGCAGCTTGGTAGTGTTGGCTTGTGTGATCCCGAGGGCCAAGAGGTGTTGCCGTGTGTGTGCCTCGTAGGTTATGCCCCCTATGCCTAGTAGGATTGGTATGATAGCGACCATATGGTCTTCCTTGCGTATGGTCTCGGCTAAGTGGGTGTGTTGAGTGAGTGCCTTGTTTAATTGGTCCGTCCACCGTGAGTCCGAGCAGTATTTGATTTCTATGATACAGACCCGCTTGGTGTCTTTGCCGTCCTTGCTTGCCTTCTTATGAGGGGTCACCATGAGGATATCCGGCCTGGTGGTATGTTTAGTATCTTCTGGTTTCAGTCCGAGTGTTTGGAGTGTTGTTTGTAGCGTGTCGCTAGGGAGGTTCAGGCTTTCCTTTGCGCCCTTCTCCCAGCTGCCGGTGTCCGCGAAGCTGATGTACCCGCCTAGGGTTCCCTTGCTTATGGCTTTAGTGATGAGGCGGCCCGCCCCGTTGTGCCTTTCTTGCACCATCGGTAGTGTCTCGCTGCAGCCCGAGAGGAGGTGAGTGGCACTATCCGCTTCCCTGCAGAGCGGGCATCGGTCATCCGTCGCCCGTTTCCAGCGCATAGCTAGTTTCTGGTTGTATAGCCCTCCGGTACGGTAGAGTAGGGCAGTGCGTTGCGCGTGGGTGGAGATGTTCGTGTCGATCATCACTCTTTCGCCCGCACCTGTTGCTGCGACCTTCCTGATTTCTTGGGTCATTTGGTAGTAGATACTGTCTTGGTTGGCAAGGCCCAGCTTGTGTTTGCGGTGCATGTGTGCTCGCACGCTGTGGCGGCAGTCCGGCAATGGGGCGGGGAAGTCGCCGTCGGCTGCGTTGCTGAGCCAGTTCTTCGTCTCATTCCGTGTGGTCGGGCTGTAGGCCGGGGTGTTGGCGAGCTCTGGGTGTAGCGCCGCATACTTGGCGAGGGCATCGGCGCCTTCGTTGCCGATGATGCCCGAGTGGGCCCTGACTTTGTAGAAGTGGATCGTGGCGGGGCTGTCGATGATGAGGATGGCGATATCGGTCAGGATGTCGTTGTGTCTGTGGGTGATGAGCGACATCGGGTTAGCGAGGGCTCTGCGGATCTGGTAGAGGGAGCAAAGGCTATCGGTGGCGATACGTTTGGCCCCCGCTTTGAGTGCCGCGTGTATCGCCGTGAGTTCCGCCTTGTTGATGGTGTTGCTTTCTGGGTCGTTCAGGGCGACGGTGATGAGGACGTTGGTCTCCGGGATATAGACCCCCGCCCCGACGCTCGCCGGGGCCGCCTCCGAGGTCTTAATGCAGCTGCCGTCCGAGTACGCGAGCGTGGCCCATTCGGTGATGGCCATCCGTGGTTGCGTCGTGGAGTGTTGCGTGAGTTGTTGGTGGCCGCGCTGGTGCCCCGAGGTGGGGAGGTCCTTGTCCAACGGCAGGCGCATGTGTTGTTTGTGGCCGCTGGGGGGTGTGGCTGGCTGGCTTTGATTCGTTGGTCTGTTACGGATTGGGTGTGTGTCTCGTTGTGGGTGGAGGGCAGTGGCAGTGCTAGCCAGCCATCCTTGGGGGTTGCCTTTGGTGACGAGTTGTTGTCCTGCTGCATTCCAAATGACGTAGACGTGGAGGTTGGCGTGCTTGCCTGACTTGGAGTTTCTGGTCTTGGTGGGGGGTATGCTAGCCAGGTGCTGGCAGTATTCTGGGTAGCGTCTGAGGGTGTCAATGTGTTTGGGGTAGGAGATGCCCTTTTTTCCAGGGATCAGCATGATGGTGGCCATGGCCTCCTCCTGGGTAGCTGAGTGTATAGCATGGTTGACGCATTTGAGTGCCACCGCATCGTCTGCCGGTAGGTTCCATGTGGATAGCCCAGTGTGGCGTACCAGTAGGCAGTTGTGGTGTGCCCCAAAGGCCGTGTCATTGATGTCAGGGCTCCAGTAGGTAGTGGTTTCTGGTCTAACTGTGAGTGGGTCAGCCCACCTTTGGACGGTACTTGGGAAGTTGCGTGTGTTGTGTAGGGTGGTGAGGGCTTTGTCTTGTGCCGCTCTCATTGGGTGGTGGTTGCTCTGTGTGTCATGTCTCCTTAGGAGGGCCACCAGTTCTGTGGCCAGGTTGCGTGTGTGGGGTGTGTGTTGTAACCAATCGTGTAGATGTTGGTGTTGGTCTTTTGTCAGGAGGCCAACTGTGCGACCCGACTCGTCGTGGACCGTTACGTGTTGCACTAAGTCGTGCCGTGGCATAATGGGCTCCCCCGTGCTGAGGCTCATCGCGGGGGCGGTCATGTGGGGGTGAAGTTGGAGGAAGGTTTCGCAATTGCCCGTCCCGACGATGTCCGTCTGCGGGTTGATGGGGTAGGTGTGGAAGGTGGCCTTCGAGTGCAGGTTGGTGCACCGGGGTAGCCAGGTGTGCGGGTCCGGTAGTCCCTGTCGGGTGTGGGCCGGCAGGTGCGTGTCGGGCCTCGCATGTCTGGCCTCCAGTATCTGCCTATTTTCCTCGTCGTAGTCATTGCGCTTTGCTATGTAGTCCAGGTGTGCCGTGATGAGCGGCGCCGGTTCGAGAGTGGGGTGCCAGTGTACTCGTATGAGGTCCGAGTGAGCTGACTGACGCATGGTAGTCTTGAAGTCATTGCTGCCAAACTTGCATATAGGGCACAGCCAGTATCCTGGTTCCTTGTGTCCAGACAGGTGGGCTTCCTCAAGGCAGGCTGGGTGGTAGGCCCTCTTGCAGTTGTGGCACATTGGGCTGTCTCCTTTTAGTAGCCAGCACAGCTCACAGGTGCACACGTCCTTAACCTCTTCCCTGCTGATGGTCTCTATGTGAGTGGGTGTATAGCCTTCTTCTGCACATAGTGGTAAAGCCCATCTGTCTATGACTGTGGGCTTCCAGTGTACCTTGTAGTAGTTTTCCTTGTTGATGCCGTCCCATTGCCAGCCATCTATGCTGGTAATGGCCTCTTGGTGGCCGTACATGGCCCCTAGTATGCAGCCTAGGCTCTCGGGTTTACAACGGCAGGCTTTATCCACCTTCCAGCTGGAGAGTCCTGGGAGGTCAAGGCCTACTATGCGCACTATATCCTGCGGGATAGTTTGGGTCTGTCTGCCCTCATTGTTCCGTTTCGTGCCCGCCTTGGGTGGAGTGGGCTTCGTTGGGGCCGATTGTGTTGCTCGTTGCTCTCGTTTCAGCAGACGTGAGCTCGTCCTAATGGCCTCGTGGGCTGCGGGTGCCGCTGCGGTCCGGTCCGCCGTTGCCGGTTGAGTTGCGTGCTTGACCGCATACGCTTTCATATCCATGTAGCGAGTTCTGGTGTCTGGCACTGCGGGTGTGGGCGCAAGTTCCGTGCTGTCCTCGCCCATTGCCCCGCACCCTACCACGACCCTGCTCTTGGCCCTGAGGAGCTAAAGGGTCAGCTCCCGCTTGCGCGAAAGGGAGAGGGCGCAGATGCCTGGCCCGCTCTGCCACGGTCAGCCGGTAGCTGGGCTTGTCGAGCAGAACCACTGCTGCAGGCACCCAGCAAGCCCCAGGCTCGGGCTGAACGGCACCCAGCGGGCCCTCATCTTCTACAAAGGGTTCGAGCCTGCCCGAGGGGGCCACCCAGTGGGTGGGCTGCTGGGAAGGGGAGCGCCTCACAAGGAAGCCTCTGCTCGCTCTCACGCATTCCCACTCCGATGGGGGAGGCTGATGGGTGTCCACCACCCGTTGCCAGGCCTCTGGTAGGGTGGCTCTCACATAGTCCGCCTCCCACCTCACGGCGGCTTGGTGGGCTTCCGAGCTGAACGCAGAGCTGTGCCGGTGGAGGGCTTCCCACACATGCCGAATGTGGGTCCACCGTTTGGCCTCCGCTGCCAGGGGGTCCCTACCCAGCACCGCCCCTGGCTGAAGACGGACTTGCGCGTTAAACCACAAGGGCTCTGCCATCACCGAGTGAAACTGTTGCGCAGCTGGATCAACTATGCGGTGCGGGAAGAGCTCTGCCATGGCCGCAATGTGGGCCTGAAGACGAGGGCTGGTGGACCGCGAGGGGGAAGCTGAGGGCTTGGTGATAACCCAGGTGCTGAGGCTGTGAAGCGGGTCGGCTAGCAGGCTGTGCACCAAGGGCTGCCAGGACCGCACCCGGGGAGACCACAACTGGGCTAACATCTTGGCCAGCATGGCGGTGCTCGTGACTGCAAAGTCTGGGTAGCCTAGCCCTCCCTCCCTCCGGGGCATGGCGCAGATGTCCTCCCGCGGGTACAGGCGACTCATGTTGGGGCTGCGCTCTTGGGGAAGGTCAGACATAGCTACGAAGCGCTTGACAGCCTTGGCCATAGCCTTCCCATGAGCAGCTGAGGGCTTGATGAAGGCCATTTGGTAGATAGGCTTGGAGGCTAAGCACTGCTGGGCCACTTGTACCCGGCCCAACAGGTTGAGGCCTTGGTGAGTCCAAGAGAGGGACGCTGCCGTCATGGCTGCTGCAGAGCCCCCGAACGCTGCCTCACTGGAGACTCCGTCACAGACAGCCCCAAGCGGCACGCCCAAATGCCGCACCGGCACCCCTTCCCGCGTGGCTGGGATGCCGGTGCTGGGCCCTCGGCTCTCACTCAGAGGCTGAGGCCCACGAGCCTGCTGCTGTCTCTCCCGCCTGCCATGCTCCTCCCCTCCTCGAGGCTCCCCCCCCCCTGCCCCCAGCTCAAGCCTCCCATCCGCCTCCCCGGGCCCCCGCTCGTGAGCTCCCGCCCCCCCCCCCGCCCAACCCTGCTGTCCTTGCTGCAACTCCTGCTGGGCGCACGGCAGGGCTTGACTTTTGCCCATGCTCAGGGCAGGGCCCCCAGCGGCGCGAAACACCTCCAGAGCCTCCACCACCACCGCCCCGTCCTTGACCCTGTCTAGCACTGTAATGGTGATGTCGTCGGCGTACTCCTTAGAGGGCAGGGTGGGTTGTAGGGTGGCCATGTGCGAGGCCAGGGGGCTGAAAGGGATGGAGGGAGTGTTGAGCCGGCCTGCCAGCTGCAGCGAGCTAAGGTAGCTGACGAGCGGTTGGAGCACGATGCACCAATACAAAGGCGAGGCCCCACTGCCTTGCAAAAGCCCTTACTCCAGGGGGAAGCTGTTAGTGAGGTGGCCGTTCACCAAAACTTGGCTGGTAGCCCCCCGGTGCAGGATCTGCGCCCACCGCACGTGGCCATCCTGACGGAAACCCATGGCCTCCATCGTAGCTTGTAGCAGGTCCGAGGAGACGTTGTCATAGGCCCCCGCTAGGTCCAAAAGGAGAAGCCAAGCTGGGCTGCCCCGCTGTCTGAGGTACTCCAGCAGGCTGAGGTGAAACTGCACATTGTCGCCGATGTCCCGCCCTAGGATGAAGGCTGATTGGGAAGGGGACACTAGGAGGTCAAGAGGCCGCTGCAACCGGTCCTCCAGCGCCCGGGCCACCAACCGCACATCGCAATTGAGCAAGGTAATGGGCCGATAGCTAGTCACTTGGTCTGGTCAGGAACTCTGCTAGGGGGCCTGGGCTGGACGTGTCCGCCAAGGCCTCACGGAGCATGGCCATAAGCGGGGGGCGGAGCAGGGGCCACAGCCGGTCGTACACCTCCATAGGCAAACCATCCTTCCCTGGGGCTTTGCTGTGGGCGCAGCCCTGGAGGGCGCGGCCTAGCTCCTCTTCTGACAGCATGGGGTCCCCCCCCGGCCCCTCGCTGCTGTCGGCTTGGGTGGGAGTGAGGCGGGAGGTGAGGCTGGCTAGGAGGGTGGCTCGAGCGGCAGGGACAACTGGTTTGGCCGCATAGACCCCGAGGGGAGAGGCAGCAGAGAAGTGCGATTGGAAGGCATGACAGGCAGCTTGGCCGCCGTGGGTGGTGGTAAGGTCAGCCACTTGGTCCGGCAAGTCAGGGAGGTGAAGGGAAGTGATCAGAGTTGGGGTGTGTGCTGATTGGTGGCGGTGGTAAAAGTAAAAGGAAGAGGAGTCACCGTAGACCTGGTCCAAGACAGCGCTGGCTTGTATGGAACGTTGCGCTGCCTCAGCCCGGTCTGTGACCCCCACGAGCGTCGTGGCCTCGCCCACCACAACGGCTGCCTGAAGCGCTGCCTCCCTGAGCTGCTCTACCTCCAACAACTGTTGCACCAAGTGGGTCCGGGCTGCATGGGCTGCTCTCTCCCTGGCTTGCTGGAGGGCACGCTGGGCACGGCGACGGTCTCGGATGCACCGCTGGGCGTGAAGAGCTAGCCCCTGCTTGATATGTGCCCACCGTGCTCTGTGCAAATCTCTCGGCAGGGGGCTTGGGAGGCTGGACATCTGGGCTGCATGGCTAGCTGCCTCTCTTTGGAGAAAGCTCTGTAGGCGGTCCATCATGTCCGGGTCGTCAAGGTAAGCAGGGTGCAGCTGCCAGGGGGTTGGGGCGGTGAGGGGGAGGTTAGGGGGGCACACAGCCAGGGAGACGGCAGCGTGATCTGTGTGCACTGGCTTAAGGCCCAGGATGGAGCTGTCCAGCTGCCACTCCACTAGCTCGGCCGGAATGTACCAACGGTCAAGCCGTCCCCCCGTTTGCCAAGGGGTGCTGAAGTGGGTGAAGTCGCGGGTACCAGGACGTAGGTGGCGCCAGGCATCGACTAGGCCCCGCTCTGTAACCAGCTCCTGCAGCTGCTGGGCCCCTTGGCCCCTGCTGCCCAACCAACCCACAGGGTGAGCGGTGATCCCCCCCCGGGGTGTGCCCACCTTGTCCTCAGGGGAAAGAATACAATTGAAATCTCCGCCCATGATGACAAGCCTCCGTTCAGAAGCAAGGGGAAGACAAGCCGGGAGGCAGGTGCTGAAGAAAGCTGCGCGTTGTGACGCTTGGGCTGGGGCATAAACGCACACGAGCGAGGCTGGCCTGCCTGCCAACTCCGCGTCCACCCTCAGAACCCGCCCCTGGGCCCCGGCCACCTGGAGATGCACCTGGCTGCAGCCAACCACGATGGTAGAGGGCTTAAAGAGGGCTAGGCAACCCTGGGAGTAGCCGGTACCTGGGGTGTAGAACCAAAGCCCCCTCCAGCAAGGCTTGGCCCCCGTGGCCGTCTCTGCCCACTTCCACACACACTCTGCCCGGTGGCACTCTTGCAGGAAAAACACCTGGGCGGGGCTGTCCGCTGCCCAGTCCAGGATGGCCTGAAACTTATGGGGGTGGGTCAGGCCTTGGACGTTCAGAGTGACCGCCTCAAAGAAGGCGGCCACCCCTGGGTGCTGCATGGTTAGTCTTGGTTTGCCCCCGCGCGGGCTACGCGTGCTGGATCAAAGAGGCGCTGCCATGTGGGGACGTGGCTGTCACCCAGGACGGTGGCTGGGGGGCTGAGGGTAGGGGAAGGGAGGGGGGAGGTGGTGGGGGGAGGGCGAGAGGTGGGGCTCACTGGGCGAGCCAAGCCCCGCGGAGTGGATGCACCGCTGTTGGGAAGGGACTGCCAATCGCTGTCGTCTCCATCCTCGCTGCTCACGAGGGACTCCAAATCAGAGAGAACTCCAAATCTGGTCCCTAGAGGGGCAGAGGGGCCACGATGCTCAGGGGGGAGGGTAGGCGAGGGGCAACCTGAGGGGGAGGGGGCTTGCCTGGGGTAAGGAGGGGGCGGGGCGAGGGTGGACTCCCGGGGCATGGAAGCTTGGAGTAGAGGTTTGGAGGTAGTAATTGGGGAGAGGGTAGGGGAGGGGAGAGAGAAAAGGAGGTGGGAGGGACGCCAGGCAGGCTTGAGCCCCCTTGAGCTGCCCTGCCTACCCAGCAGGGCGGCCTCAGCCCTAGACCCCGCACTAGTCCCCGGCGGTAAGCCCACACGCAAACGTTTGGACGGGGAGCCGGTGACACTGTGAGCGGCAAGGTGCTCCCCCACCTCTGTAGCACTCTCAGGAGGGGCTGACCTGCTGACAAGGCCAAGGTCTCCATTGAGGTGCAGGGCACCCGGGCGAGATCGTTTGGGCTGGCGACCGACATGTTGGGAGGGTGGAGACGAGGGTGGATGGGAGGGAGGGGCCGGGGCGACAGGACCTGTCAGCTGCTGCTGGCACTGAGCTCCTTGTGGAAAGGGATGAGGAGAGGTGCGCTGGGTGGGGAGGGGCCTGGAGTGCCTGAGGGGGGGGTAATGGGTGGCCTGAACCGCTTGAGAGAACTGGCTTTGGGAGAGACCAGCAGCCTCTGGTCCCACCAAGCAGGAGGCTGGAGATGAGCATGGGGAGGTGGGGGCGATGGGTGGGTTAATGGGGGGTGGCACCACCTGGCCTACCTGCCGTAGCGGGGAGCTCAACGGCTGTGCTAGGTCCTCATCCCCAGCCTTGGTGCCTCCAGAAGCAGCGCTAAGCAGAGAGTGCGTAGGGGGGTGGTGGGGTGGGCGAGAGATGCCCGCTACACCGCCACGGCCAGGGGGGGGTGAGAGAGCTTGGCCCTGCCTGAGGGCAACCCCACCCTTCACCTGGGCCCCACCCTTCTCACTCGCCTTGGCTGAGGGCAAGGGGCCCCAGGAGGGGTCAAAGCGGGGAGGTCGTGACCTAGGGTGAGCAAAGGCATCGGATGAGTTGGGAGAGGGGGTAGAGACGGCCTGGCTTGCCAGCTGGTGCTGGCTGTGGGACCCCTGAGCATGACCTGCCCCCTCCGCCCCAGCCGGGCCACCCCCCGCTGTGGTGCGCTGGGGGGGGGTGGCAGCAGGTGGGTGTGGAGGGGGGGCTGGGGCGGCCTGGCCTGCCAGCTGCTGCTGGCTGTGGGACCCCTGAGCATGACCTGCCCCCTCCGCCCCAGCCGGGCCACCCCCCGCTGTGGTGCGCTGGGGGGGGGTGGCAGCAGGTGGGTGTGGAGGGGGGGCTGGGGCGGCCTGGCCTGCCAGCTGCTGCTGGCTGTGGGACCCCTGAGCATGACCTGCCCCCTCCGCCCCAGCCGGGCCACCCCCCGCTGTGGTGCGCTGGGGGGGGGTGGCAGCAGGTGGGTGTGGAGGGGGGGCTGGGGCGGCCTGGCCTGCCAGCTGCTGCTGGCTGTGGGACCCCTGAGCATGACCTGCCCCCTCCGCCCCAGCCGGGCCACCCCCCGCTGTGGTGCGCTGGGGGGGGGTGGCAGCAGGTGGGTGTGGAGGGGGGGCTGGGGCGGCCTGGCCTGCCAGCTGCTGCTGGCTGTGGGACCCCTGAGCATGACCTGCCCCCTCCGCCCCAGCCGGGCCACCCCCCGCTGTGGTGCGCTGGGGGGGGGTGGCAGCAGGTGGGTGTGGAGGGGGGGCTGGGGCGGCCTGGCCTGCCAGCTGCTGCTGGCTGTGGGACCCCTGAGCATGACCTGCCCCCTCCGCCCCAGCCGGGCCACCCCCCGCTGTGGTGCGCTGGGGGGGGGGTGGCAGCAGGTGGGTGTGGAGGGGGGGCTGGGGCGGCCTGGCCTGCCAGCTGCTGCTGGCTGTGGGACCCCTGAGCATGACCTGCCCCCTCCGCCCCGGCCGGGCCACCCCCCGCTGTGGTGCGCTGGGAAAGAGAAGCAGTGGGTGGGTGAGGAGGAGCGTGGGTAAGGGTAACCCTGCTTCTAGCTGTGGGGCCCGGGTGGCGGAGGGTACCGTCCTCTCCCCAGACCTGGATCCACCCCCTCCTCCCCCTGGGGTTGGAGA
This sequence comes from Haematococcus lacustris, assembly GCA_030144725.1. Lineage (NCBI taxonomy): Eukaryota > Viridiplantae > Chlorophyta > Chlorophyceae > Chlamydomonadales > Haematococcaceae > Haematococcus > Haematococcus lacustris. The sequence continues at coordinate 48,364 of JASKMD010000004.1, read as the reverse complement.
GGTCTCTGGGGAGGGCTAAGAGGGAGCTGTCGCCGGTGGGAGGGAAGACTAGGGCCTCTACCAAGTCCCCACACCCTATGAGGGACCCTGCCAAAGGGCTGGATTTGGGGTGTGCCCCTAGCCTCTCGCTGAAAACTAGAACTGAGTCTGGCAGGAGGCCCTCTGGCAAACCGTCCCCACTGACCTCACTGACAGAGTACCCAGCTGCGGCCAGGAGGCCTGCTGTGAGCCCTTGCTTAGCTCCCTCCGGGTAGTGAAGGTGGAGGACCAGCTTGATGGAACCTGGAGGGGGGCCGCTGGGTAGGGGCACCATAGGCACTCTGAAAGCCTGACCCAGAAAGGCAACCTGCATAAAAGGCTGGGCCAGGAGGTGACCATGCAGGTGCCTCCCCTGCATGGAAGAGTGGTCATGGAAGAGGTGGAGGGCATGCGAGGGGTGATCTGGCGGCTGGGACGCTGCCAGGGAGGCTACAGCCTGACCATGCTGAGCTGCATACTCTTGCAGAGCTAGCGCGCATGCCTCCACAAAACCAGCTACTGAGGCCGGTTGCAGCTGATGTTGCTGCACCAGGCGCATAGCTGTGGCTCCCACTTGCATGGCCCAAACAACGGCAGGGCTAAAGAACTCCCTGGTAGGCTGACGCTGCAGAAGGGAGCCTTGGGAGCTGGCTACCCGGGCCAGAGCTGATGACATCCGGGATAGCATGGAGGACCGCAGCAGAGGCCTGGCACAAAGCAAGATGGGGGGGTCAGCAGGGCACCGGCAAAGAAGGTGCCACACTGGAGAGCCACTTAGCTCAGCAGTCCCCCATTGACCCGGGGGCTGGGCTGGAAAGATAAGGGTGCCGGCTTGCACAGAGTGCAGCACACAAGGCGGGGTTTCTTCCCGTAGTCTACTCCTTGTCGGTGGAGACTCCACTGCTGCTGCTGCTGCTGTTGCTGCTGTTGCTGTTGCTGCTGTTGCTGTTATAGCTGCTGCTGCTGCTGCTGCTGCGACTGCGCTGCTGTTCTGCGATGGAGAGCTAGGCCAAACTGCTGCTGCCCAAACTGCTAAGCTGAACGCGAAGCTGTGCTTCTGGGCTGCTGAGGGACGATGCTGTGCTGGCTGCTGGGCTGCGAGGCCTCACCGCTTGCGAGCTTGCGGGCTTGCACGCTTGGTACTGCGGGCTGGCAATACTGCGGGCTGGCGCCACTTCGCGTTGACAGGGACGAGGCCAGCACGCAGAGAATGGGTGGAGGGGCGTCGTTACGTTTAACGTGCACGCCACGGCCAAGCGCCGCATCGGTCCAGCTGGTGCAGCTCATGCCCGCTGTGCAGGAGGTCACATTCAACGATGTAAAGGGATCTTTTTCTGCAGCCATGCATGAGTCGCTGCAGCTCATGGCTGAGCAGCCCTGGGCGCGGTGGCTGGACATCACAATCTTATTGTGATTTCGAAGCATCTCAGCCCCCTGCAAGTAGCTACAGTGGCGATGAGCTGCCTCTATGTTGGCAGGCTGGTAGCTGGGTGGAGGCTGGTGTATTCAAAGTAACTATGATTAGTTATTGATCTGACGACTGACCGCGGATGGCGCGACCTTGATGCTTTGTGATGTGTCATGCATGCCACAGTCGTTGCAGCTAAACATAAGTTTTCAGGTGTTGAGGCTGATGTGACAATGGCTGGGAGGTTGCATGGGAAGAACCCTAGGCAACATGAGGACCGCATTGTAAAGTAACACCAAGGGTGGGATGACTTTCAGTTGCTATTCGTTCCATTTCACAATATGTGACCAGCCAGCACAGCTCGGGTGAGGGTAAAGTTAGGCCTCAAGTCATCTGCCTGCCGTACAAGTATACAACCTGCCCGGCCACACCTTTCCACTGTGGGTGTGCTGCTGGGAGGTGCCTTGTCTACTTCACGGGGTGCCTGGTCTCATCTCTGCTCACATGCAGGCCATTACTATAGCAGTAGGGTGGGGCAGGGGTGTGGGAGGGTCTTACACTGCAGCCTGCCCACCAGCACCCTTTCAGCCCTACGCCTCATGCTCCTGCTCATGGCTTGCTTGGCCTGCAGGACAACCCAATGTGGGCTGACTCCAACCCCAACCCATTGACTCGTGTTACCCTGCCGACTGCCGCCCTGTTGCCCTGCCGCGCTGCTGAGCTCTTTGGACCTGCTTCCCTTCCGCCCTGCTTGGCATTCGTGTCGACGGACCCTGGCAAACTGATGCTCTAGTGGCTAAAGGGTGCTGGCTGGAGGGAGGCGGGGCGTGCTCTCCCGGCCTCTCAGGCCCTGCCCTGTGCTGCTGGCGCTGTGGCCTGTACTGAGGGTCCTGCTGCTGCTGCTACCTAAACAAGGCAAGGCAAGTCTTCTCTCATCTTCAGGTCAGCGGACAGTGCCCCTGAGCCACCGCAGGGGTAGCAGCAGGGTGGCAGGGGTAGCAGCAGCAAGGGTGGCCTGGGCTTGAGGGCTGGGCCAATGGGGGCTGTGGTGTGAAGTAGGCAGGCACGCTCAGGCAGGGGCAGCGGCAGGTGAGGCGCAGCAGTGTGTGGCTGCAGTGTGATGGTGTGTGATGCCAGTGGTGTTGACAGTGGTGGCAGCAGGGTGAGGTGGAGGCAGTGGCACGCTCACGCACAGCAGTTGTTGTGAGGGTGCAACTGTGCCCCGCATATGGAGGTGATGTATGCAGAGCAGCAGCGCTGGAGGAGGGTGTCCACTGCTGCCAGCAAGCAGCCCCTGGGGTAGCCTGCTTAGTGCTGCTGCCAGTCAGTCAGGCTGACACCCGCATAGCCTGCACATAGCTGCCACACAGCACCTGCAGCAAGAGTGCCTGCACTGGCCCCTGCAGCGGCAAGATGCAGGTTGTGGGTGCTGGTGGTGTGGGCTGCACTGCCACCTGTCATGGGCTGTCATGGGCTTACATGAGTGTTGGTGGGGGCCGCTGTCAGGTTTAAACGCACGCTGCTAGACGGAGGAGCCATGCTGATCAGTGTGCGATGGGGTGGGTGTGAGCAGTGTGTTTGTCTTGAGATCATGTGGGCGCTGGAGCAGATGAAGCGGCAGCGGCAGCAATGAGCACAGCAACAGGGGCTGGCCGCAGTGGTGGCGAGAGGTGGTGGTGATGAGCAGCAGCGGGCAGCCCCCATGCCACCGCTTGCCACTGCAGCTTGCGCTACAACTGCAATTGATAAGGGCCTGCTGCAGCATGGTGGGTGGCAGTAGCAGCACTGCTCTGCTGCTCTGCTGCTCTGCCGTCCTGCTGCCCTTTAGCCCTGTTGCACTGCCGCCCCAACCCGCAGTACAGCACAGTGGCGGTAGGAGATGGCGAGACCATCACCGTGATTCTAAGTGATCACAGTGAGTAGGTGGGTGCTGTCATGTCATAATGGTGGATAGGTGGCACTGTAAGCAGTGGAGTGCAGCAGGATCTGGACGCTGTGGAGTCAGCAGTCAGGCCATGGCAGGGTAGCTGGTGAATGGGAGGACGTGGTCGAGTGACTCCTGCCTCACCCCTGCGCGATGAGGTGCAACGCTGGGCTGGAGGGCGGCAACCCAGGGCAGCAGTAGCTGGCTCTACATCACAGAGCTGGGAATGAATGCTCTATGATTGTCGGAGTATGGTGATAGGCTGCTGTGGGCTGGATGCTGGCAGCACGTACACGTCTTCCGACTGTGGAGCGGCCCTTGTCGTATCTGCTCGTCTGGTCACTGGGCCTAGTAGTCATGTGAAGGGGTAACAACACGGACGCATGATGTGTACCGGTGGATGCTGGATGGATTCACAAGGATATGTAAAAGAAATTTAGTCTGGGTGTGCCGACATGTCCGCAGCGTGTGACTGCTAGCTTTGAATCTACATCTACATATAAAAAAATAATCTAGATAAGTAGTGGGTCTGGTAATGTGGATGCCAGCGCGTCTATTCGCGATGTTTCGTTTTGAATGGTCAGGCCGGCCCGTCATTCGACAGTTCAGTCAAACGAAGACCCCCAACCCCTGCGGAGTACAGCCCCGGCCCTATATGAACATGACACAGGTTGGTCTGACAGCCGCAGTCCAGGGCCAGAGTCCAGAGGGCCAGAGGACCGATGCGGCGCTTGGCCGTGGCGTGCACGTTGAGCTGCACCAGCTGGTGCCAGAACTCCAGTGAGGGCTCCATGCTGCCGCCCTCCAGCTCAAAGTCGGTGCAGTCCCGGCACAATGGAGCCAGTGCCAGGACATCAGCGGCTCTTACTCCATGCAGGTCACAGACCACCAAATAGTCACAGCACTGCAGCGGTTGCAGCAAAGCCACGAGGTGCGCAAGGTCCACCCTCTGCTGCTGTAGGAGTGCTGGAGTGATGACCTCTGGGTGATCAGGGCTCAGCATGATCAGCTTCAGCCCCATGATCTGCACTGGCACCTTGCGCTCTTGTGCCAGGTGGTGGAGTAAAGCTGCCACCTCAGGGTTTGATATGTCTTCTACAGTGATGTCAAGTTTCCCCAACACTAGATGCTGGGAGAGGAAGTGCAGGGGCAGGTACGCAAAGGTGGTCCACTCCGTCACCCATGTGAGCTCCAGCCGCTGCCAGCTGCAGGGCGCATCAGCATATGAGGTGTCCAATGCCTCAACTTTGCGCAACTGGAGGCTTGTAATCTGGGTGGCTGCCAGGAGTGCGTCGAGCTGCTGCTGGCCCTCGACTGTGACAAATGGCAGCTGCAGGGTGTGGAGCTGAGGCAGCGCCTGCAGCAGCTCAGTCAGGCCCTCCAGCTTGTCAAAATAGCATAGAGTCAGCACCTGCAACTGAGCCAGAGGTTGCAAGTACTCCCTGAAGTAGCCCAGATCAGTATAGCCCTCATTATAACAATGGCAGCCTACTATTTCAACATGCAGCTGGGTCAGGTGTTGCGCCAAGGGCTGAAAGCTAGGCAACGGTGATGTGCCAGGCTGCTCGCAGTGCACATCTATGCGGAGCTGCTTCAACTGCAGACCTTGGAACAGAGTGCCCACTGCTCCAGAGTCATCACCAACCAGGACGTCGGTATCGGTGAGGTGTAGGTGCTGCAGCTGCAGGGCCAGGGGCGGGTGGGAGAGCAGGCTGGCTAGCGCATCGCTTAAGACACAGAGCCCATGCAGGGTCAGGGCAGTCAGGCTGGGGAAGCTGTCCAGCAGCTGCTGCGCAAGGCCAGGTGGGCTGCGCAGATGTCTGCGCTTGTCGGAGTTGTATGTTCCACTGCTGACCGGCTGTCCCTTGTAACTTGCAGACCTCCACTGCTGCACACTTGTCCAGCTTTGCCAGGGCATGGCCGAGCAGGTCGCTGTAGTCTTGGGTGTACTCTGTCTGTGGCAGCTGCAAGGTGGGAGCCAGCTGCTTTCTGTAGTACTTGCTGTCCTTTGTCTCTGGATGGCACAAGGTGAGAGTCAGCTTGCTTGTCCTCGCTTGCAGGGCTGCGACAACTCGGGGTGTGAGCAGCTGGTCGCAGCACTGCCTGCCCAGCTGGACGCGCAAGGCTGGGACGTGCAGCAGGTGGGCCTGGGAAATGGCGCGGCAGGTCAGGGGCAGCAGGCTCCTGGCCCCAAGCCGCATGACCCGGCAAGCAATGTCATCCAGCAGCGCTGGCGGGAGGTCCAGCAGCCTAGTGGCAGGAGGGGGCGCCTCGCCGGCTGGGCTGTACCCATTTGTTGCTGAGGCACCGCCATCCATTGTGGCTGTATGTTGCATGTGACGCTGGCTCATAGCTGGGACTGTCTGTTGACCTGCAGGGTGGGTGAAGCAACAAGGCTGTGAGGGCGCCAGTAGCAGTAGCAGCAGCAGCACATGATTGGCTGGGTGTGGGCGCGGGTACGCACCTGGTTGCTCCTGGCTGCTCTCAGCTAGTTTCTCTTGGCGATGCCTTCAGATAAGCCTGCAGAGCAGGAAGAGAGCAGCAGCGTGGACCTTGGAAATAAGCCAGTCGATCTCAGCTGGCGAGAAACATTACTCGCTAGCTACTCCCACAGGCGCTCCGGTGACTTACGAGCGGTTCGGCTTGTGCGGCCCGATGTTAAAGCGCAAGAACAGCTGAACGAGGCAAGTTGCCAAGCCAAACTATGTAAGCTTCGCACGACACCGAGGGCGATGCGGCTAGGGTTCTACCTATGCAACCCTTCTCAGCCCCCCACCCCCCACCAGAGTGGGAATGTGTGAGAGAGGGCACCCCGACCCACTCCAGCTGGACCCTGGAGCGCTGTCCCTGTGTCTCAGTCCTGTGTCTCAGTCCTCGTGCTTGTGACATGTCCTCTATGTCCATGGCAACGAGGCACTGGCTGTGAATGTGTCTTTGCAGCGTTAGTTAGCCGGCAACTGACAATGGTGCTGGCTGAAACCAAGTGACCTCAATGCAGTCATGCCATGGAGCCATGACAGCTCCCTCGTCCCTCACTGGGGCCCCCATTTGAGTCGGACCACTAGGGACCACTTAGGAACACTAGCGGGACCACTCAAATGGTGTTCAGGTGCTGTGTGAAGTACACCCAATGCACATGGACATGGTGCATGAGTGCCTACCACCTAGAATATTGCCTGATCCGTGAGGGCTTCAGTTTAGAGTTGGCATGACCTGCATGCACTAATGAGGGGCACACACTACTGTGCCTGAGCTGCTGCTGCTGGGCCTTGGGTGGCTTGTCTCGCAGCCGCTTGTAGCCCAGGCCTGGATACTCCCTGCCCTTGCCCGGCAGAGCTGCCTGGTCTGGCCACCAGCACAGCTCCAGTGGGGCTTCCAGCCTGCAGGCCTGTGTCCCTGCGTTTGCTTAGCCGGCTCTCACAGAGTTGCTGGCCATTCGCTGTTAAGCTGACCCAACTAGTGCGGAACTCATCCACTGGCACCACCCTGCCCCGTTGCTGGTCTGTGCCCCTGGGCCTGCACACCACCTTGCAGCAGGCTCACATCACCGCATCAGCACCCCAGCCTCCCCTGGTGCCAATGCCAGCTGCACCCAAGAAGACCACCAGCTGCTTGACACGCTTGTGGCGCTCCATGACACATCCGCCTTCCCCTCCTCCAGCTGCAGTCATGCACACAAGGCACACAGGATGGCTGACATGGTGGCACCAGGTTAGGCATGACACAGTCATCTACTTATACACTTCATGCTCAACCACCACCTCCCAATATATAGCCCACCCACCCACCCACTGTCACCTTCTCAAACAACCGCTCCAGCCTCAGCCGCTGCCGTGCCCACTTGGGGTCCAGATACACCTACCACACCGCATCCCAGGTGGCCAGGGAGACGGTGATGTGCTTCAGGTTGGCCTCCATTGAGGTGCCGGCTGAGCTGGCTGCTGCCAGGTGTTGCAGGTGGGGCTGGATTGGTGCTAGCCACTGCTGGGTGTTGCGGCGGGCGTTGTTCAAGTCACTGGCCTGCCGCACCTGGACCTCAGTAAGCTTCCAGCGGGCCAGCTGGTCTGCTTCCAGCTGACCTGACTTCTCGTCCCCAACCCCTGAGGCTGCACTGACTGCCTGGGTGATGTCACAACCATGAGCGTTACTGTGCGGATTGCGTGACATGGGCTAGCCATGCAAGCATGACAGGTGGTTGTATCACGGTAGATGGTGATTGGTGGATGATGGTTGATGTGACCTAGCTTCTGTGGATGAATTTGTGTGTGTATCCTGCGACTTGCATAACATGGTTGCATGGGGGTTGGGTATTTGTAGTGGATTGGGATGCTGCGGCGGCAGCTTAGAAGACCTTACCAGCTGTCCGATGTAATCACGGGCACCCAAGTCTGGAGGTATTCTCAGATCACTGCCATCGGCATCTGAAGGCCGGCACCATCCTGGTGACGGGTATCAGCTTTGCCTTGCTTGCTGCTAGTCGAGGCGTCCTTACTCATTCCGTTTGCTATCTTACATTTCATCTTATCTTTGCTATCTTACATTTGCTATTTCATCTTATCACGTGACAGTGACGTCGGGGTCGATGCCCACCCCAACCTGTGTGGGTAGATCAAACACACCACTCACGCTTCTCAGCTATGCCCTTGCTGATGTGCGTGAGTCTCACCACAAGCGCCGACTGTGGCTCCTGAGGGATGCCTGCTGCTGGTGGAGGGGGAGGAGGATTGGGGAGGAAGCGTGCGTAGTGCACACACACGCTCGCACCGTCTGTCTCCACCGTCCTGTCAGTTCCAGACCCATGGTTGGCCAGCTTGCCTGTGTCCACTGTCCTCTCAACATCAGACCCCTCATGTTCATGGAGGCCGTGTAGTGTGGCTGGAGGCACTAGAGTCACTGTCAAAGCTATAGGATGCATGGTGCAGCATCTCACCTGTTACACCGCCCCTCCACCCAGCCTATTGATACACATGTAAGAGTCTAGGGCGCCCCGACCCTGACAGCTTGCTCCAGCAATGCAGCCCAGCCACTGCCAACGCTTGCAACACAAGCACTCATGAATCAGTGGCCACCCTGATGCTTCCAGCCTGACACATACTAGTCATCAGTCAGCCAGCACCAGGCCAGAGTGTAGAAGGTGAGTGCATGTGAGGAAGTGTGATGTCGCATGCAAGCCGCAGTGACTCATACATTGCCGTGGCGCATGCAAGTCAGGCAGGGCAGGCACGCTGCTGGCCTTGCCTTCCTGCCCTCCCACACGCCTCATCACACTGACCTGGCTGCAGGTGGCTGCTGGCTCACTACCGCCTGCCATGATCCAGCACCGCCAACATGCTCAGCGCTAGTGCAGTGACCTAGCCACAGCCACTGGCACTGAGCACCAAACACTACCTTGCCTTAATGCGGCCCGGCTGAGAAGGGCTGTTAAACACCTTGTCCCTGTCCAGGCACCATGCAGGCAACGGCCGCCCTCGCACATAGCCTCGGTGGCAGCACCTGCCACAGACCGGAAAGTGACCTGCTGCACTGCAGGCGTGAGCTGCAAGAAGTCAAGCAAGGCTCGGGCGCTGCCACCAAGAAACAGAGGCGGGTGCAGGCCTGGCACAGTGTAATCAATGCAGTGAAACAGGCTGCGCTGGCAGCAAACAGATAGCTGACTGCAACCATGTCTCAAGTCCAGGCTGCGGGGCCCAGGGCCAGCGGTGGGTGGGTGAGCAGGCTGGCCAGGTCACTAGGTGGCCTGCCCCCTACCCTCTGACAGCTGCTCCAGCTTGGTGTCAAACTGCCAAGCAGGGCGGACGGGCAGCAGATCTGAAGGGCGCAGGGCAGCAGGCCGGCGGGGCGGCAGTTCGGCAAGGCAGCGGGGCAGTAGGACAGCAGTGCGGCCTTAGTACATGGGCTGGGGAGGGTTGAGTGTAGTAGTACACTCAGGCAAATTAGTAACAGCATTTTTGAGATTCAGAGCCTCGGACTTGGTACATAGTCAAATGAAGGCATTGTAAGATTGGGGGTTGAAACTAAAATTCGTGATTTTGCGCGGTTGGTGAGATACGGCCATGCTACAGTACTGTAGGTGTCTACAGTACTGTCGGGGTACCTCGCGAGTACACGAACAGAGCCTCGGACTTGGTACATAGTCTAAAGAAGGCATTGTAAGATCGGGGGTTGAAACTAAAATTCGTGATTTTGCGCGGTTGGTGAGATACGGCCATGCTACAGTACTGTAGGTGTCTACAGTACTGTCGGGGTACCTCGCGAGAGACCACTTACAGTACTGTAGACATCTACAGTACTGTAGACATCTACAGTACTGTAGACATCTACAGTACTGAAGGTACCTCGAGGTACCTCGAGAGACCACTTACAGTACTGTAGACATCTACAGTACTGTAGACCTCTACAGTACTGTAGACACCTACAGTACTGTAGACATCTACAGTACTGTAGACATCTACAGTACTGTAGACATCTACAGTACTGTAGGTACCTCGAGGTACCTCGAGGGACCACTTACAGTACTGTAGACATCTACAGTACTGTAGACCTCTACAGTACTGTAGACACCTACAGTACTGTAGACATCTACAGTACTGTAGACATCTACAGTACTGTAGACATCTACAGTACTGTAGGTACCTCGAGGTACCTCGAGAGACCACTTACAGTACTGTAGACATCTACAGTACTGTAGACCTCTACAGTACTGTAGACACCTACAGTACTGTAGACATCTACAGTACTGTAGACATCTACAGTACTGTAGACATCTACAGTACTGTAGGTACCTCGAGGTACCTCGAGGGACCACTTACAGTACTGTAGACATCTACAGTACTGTAGACCTCTACAGTACTGTAGACACCTACAGTACTGTAGATGTCTACAGTACTGTAGACATCTACAGTACTGTAGGTACCTCGAGGTACCTCGAGAGACCATTTACAGTACTGTAGACATCTACAGTACTGTAGACATCTACAGTACTGTAGACCCCTACAATACTGTAGATGTCTACAGTACTGTAGACATCTACAGTACTGTAGACATCTACAGTACTTCGAGGTACCTCGAGGTACCTCGAGAGACCATTTACAGTACTGTAGACTTCTACAGTACTGTAGACATCTACAGTACTGTAGACCTCTACAGTACTGTAGACATCTACAGTACTGTAGACATCTACAGTACTGTAGACATCTACAGTACCTCGAGGTACCTCGAGGTACCTCGAGAGACCACTTACAGTACTGTAGCCTTTAAGCACTTAGAAAAATTCTGAACATCTCACTTGCATTCAGGCATCCGTCCAACACTTAGTCGCAGCATCGTGTAGCCGGTATTGCAGCGATGGCATCGCACGAGGTTACCCATACTCGCAGCCGCATCTAGCCCATACTCGCAGCCACATACTCGGCAATCAACCTCGCGGCCACGCAGCTGGTCCACAGATGGCATCGCACGAGGTTACCCATACTCGCAGCCACATCTACCCCATACTCGCAGCCACATACTCGGCAATCAACCTCGCGGCCACACAGCTGGTCCAGCAGCGCAGAAGCATACCTGTGAGGCAGCTCGGTGCGAGGATCTCACCTCGCAGCCAGCCTCGCAGCCATTTTCCTCGCAGCCAGCCTCGCAGCCAGTTTCGCAGCCAGCCTCGCAGCCAGCCTCGCAGCCAGCATCGCAGCTAGCCTCGCGGCCAGTTTCCTCGCAACGATTCTCCGCAATTATCGCAAGCATTGATGCACCAACGCAAGGCAGGTGCAACGTGTTGTGAGCAGCGAAGAGGCCAGACGGACCATGGTAAGAGCTTAGGACCAAGGTAAGAGCTTAGAAGGAGCTAGCATTGCGCAGCATAGCCCTTAGTATCCAGCCTAACCGCTACCACACCTGGTTGCTGCAGGCCTTACAATCACGCCTAGTACCTCCCTGTTCACCACCCCCTCCCAGTCCCCCTCACCACCACCACCACCACCACCACCACCATTTCATCACCTCCCACAACGTTCCCACTGTTGCCTCCCTTGTGTTGCAGCCCAGCCCAGCCCAGCCCAGCCCAGCCCAGCCCAGCCCAGCCCAGCCCAGCCCAGCCCAGCCCAGCCCAGCCCAGCCCAGCCCAGCCCAGCCCAGCCCAGCCCAGCCCAGCCCAGCCCAGCCCAGCCCAGCCCAGCCCAGCCCAGCCCAGCCCAGCCCAGCCCAGCCCAGCCCAGCCCAGCCCAGCCCAGCCCAGCCCAGCCCAGCCCAGCCCAGCCCAGCCCAGCCCAACCCAACCCTACTCTCCCACCCTGCACTTCCTACTGAGGTGAGGACAAAGGAAGGTGGGTTGTAATGGAGGGCTGCTACACCTGCCCCTCCATCTGCCAGCTCTACATCTCCCTACTCTAATGGTGAGTGCATCTAGTACCCATGTCCAATGTTTGCTTCGTTACACAAATCGTCACATCATTGCCGCAGGTCTTGTGCGCCTACACGTGAGACTATCAATGCGCTCCCCACTTCTCTCGCCCTCCCCATGGACCTCCCCTTCCCTTCCCCCTCTTCCTCCCCGTCACCTCTCCCCTGACATCCCAGCAGCCAGGAGAAAGCCCACCCCACCCACCCTCTTCCCACCCCTCCCTTCCCCCTCTCCCTCCCTCTCCCCTCCCATACTTGTCAAGCCTACCCTTCCCCTCTCCCACCCTTCGATTGACGTGGCATCGCAACCCCCACCTCACCCCACCTTCCCTTCCCTAAACCCTACACTCCCCACCGCAGTCCCACCCCACTGGCGCATGGGCTATGTTGCCTGGTGTGAGCAGGTAGGAGGCCAGGAGGACCACAAAGGTAAGGCCACGGTGATAGCTAACACAGTGCCCAGCCTGGTCACCCTACCGCGCGTGCACGCCCCTTGGTTGCAGGTCTGATGGGTCACCTCCCCTCCACTTTCCCTATACAACCACCCCCTCCCAATTCATCCTCCCCCGCCCCCGCCCCCGCCCCCGCCCCCGCCCCCGCCCCCGCCCCCGCCCCCGCCCCCGCCCCCGCCCCCGCCCCCGCCCCCGCCCCCGCCCCCGCTCCCTCCCCCGCCCCCACCCCCACCCATGCCCCCACCCACCCCAACCCATGCCCCCAACCCATGCCCCCACCCACCCCAACCCATGCCCCCAACCCAACCCACCCCCGCCCAGCCCAACCCGGTTGAGCCTCCCGCCTCCCCACCTCCCGCCTCCCTGCCTCCCGCCTCCCCGTCTCCCGCCTCCCGCCTCCCTGCCTCCCACCTCCCGCCTTCCACATCTACCTCCCCTCCCCGCCTTCACTCTTCCACTCCCCCCCCCTTCACTCAGCAGCCAAAAGGTAGGTAAGTGCTACAGTGCCCCTACTATATCTGCTGCTGCTGCCACTGCTGCTGCTGCTGCTGCCACTGCTGCTGCTGCTGCTGCCCCTACTGCTGCTGCTGCTACCCCCCTACTGCTGCTGCTGCTGCCCCCCCTACTGCTGCTGCTGCCCCCCCTACTGCTGCTGCTGCTGCCACTGCTGCTGCTGCTGCTGCTGCCCCTGCTGCTGCTGCTGCTACCCCCCTACTGCTGCTGCTGCTACCCCCCCTACTGCTGCTGCTGCTACCCCCCCTACTGCTGCTGCTGCTGCCCCCCCTACTGCTGCTGCTGCTGCCACTGCTGCTGCTGCTGCTACCCCCCCTACTGCTGCTGCTGCTGCCCCCCTACTGCTGCTGCTGCTGCCCCCCCTACTGCTGCTGCTGCTGCCCCCCCTACTGCTGCTGCTGCTGCTGCCACTGCTGCTGCTGCTGCTGCCCCCCCTACTGCTGCTGCTGCTGCCACTGCTGCTGCTGCTGCTGCCACTGCTGCTGCTGCTGCTACCCCCCTACTGCTGCTGCTGCTACCCCCCCTACTGCTGCTGCTGCTACCCCCCCTACTGCTGCTGCTGCTGCCCCCCCTACTGCTGCTGCTGCTGCCACTGCTGCTGCTGCTGCTACCCCCCCCTACTGCTGCTGCTGCTGCCCCCCTACTGCTGCTGCTGCTGCCCCCCCTACTGCTGCTGCTGCTGCCCCCCCTACTGCTGCTGCTGCTGCTGCCACTGCTGCTGCTGCTGCTGCCCCCCCTACTGCTGCTGCTGCTGCCACTGCTGCTGCTGCTGCTGCTGCCACTGCTGCTGCTGCTGCTACCCCCCTACTGCTGCTGCTGCTGCCCCCCTACTGCTGCTGCTGCTGCCCCCCCTACTGCTGCTGCTGCTGCCCCCCCTACTGCTGCTGCTGCTGCTGCCACTGCTGCTGCTGCTGCTGCCCCCCCTACTGCTGCTGCTGCTGCCACTGCTGCTGCTGCCACTGCTGCTGCTGCTGCTACCCCCCTACTGCTGCTGCTGCTGCCCCCCTGCTGCTGCTGCTGCTACCCCCCCCTACTGCTGCTGCTGCTGCTGCCCCCCTGCTGCTGCTGCTGCTGCCCCCCCCCCCTGCTGCTGCTGCCCCCCCCCCTGCTGCTGCTGCCCCCCCCCCTGCTGCTGCTGCCACCCCCCCCTGCTGCTGCTGCCACCCATGCTGCTGCTGCCTACAGTACTGTAGGTGTCTACAGTACTGTAGGTGTCTACAGTACTGTAGATGTCTACAGTACTGTAGGGGTCTACAGTACTGTAGGGGTCTACAGTACTGTAGGTGTCTACAGTACTGTAGGTGTCTACAGTACTGTAGGTGTCTACAGTACTGTAGGTGTCTACAGTACTGTAGATGTCTACAGTACTGTAGGTGTCTACAGTACTGTAGGTGTCTACAGTACTGTAGATGTCTACAGTACTGTAGGGGTCTACAGTACTGTAGATGTCTACAGTACTGTAGGGGTCTACAGTACTGTAGATGTCTACAGTACTGTAGGGGTCTACAGTACTGTAAATGTCTACAGTACTGTAGGTGTCTACAGTACTGTAGATGTCTACAGTACTGTAGGTGTCTACAGTACTGTAGATGTCTACAGTACTGTAGGGGTCTACAGTACTGTAGGTGTCTACAGTACTGTAGGTGTCTACAGTACTGTAGATGTCTACAGTACTGTAGGTGTCTACAGTACTGTAGGTGTCTACAGTACTGTAGATGTCTACAGTACTGTAGGGGTCTACAGTACTGTAGATGTCTACAGTACTGTAGGGGTCTACAGTACTGTAGATGTCTACAGTACTGTAGGGGTCTACAGTACTGTAAATGTCTACAGTACTGTAGGTGTCTACAGTACTGTAGGTGTCTACAGTACTGTAGGTGTCTACAGTACTGTAGATGTCTACAGTACTGTAGGGGTCTACAGTACTGTAGGTGTCTACAGTACTGTAGGTGTCTACAGTACTGTAGATGTCTACAGTACTGTAGATGTCTACAGTACTGTAGGGGTCTACAGTACTGTAGGTGTCTTCAGTACTGTAGGGGTCTACAGTACTGTAGGGGTCTACAGTACTGTAGGGGTCTACAGTACTGTAGGGGTCTACAGTACTGTAGGTGTCTTCAGTACTGTAGGGGTCTACAGTACTGTAGGGGTCTACAGTACCACTCCTACAATTTAGTCCCTGCGTTTGTCCCTGCGTTCTACCGACCTTGTCCGATCGGGCTGAAATTTTGATAGATGGTAGTTTGCAGAAAATAAAACATATTTTTCAGAAAAAACATTTTGAAAAAATCAAAGGCGGCTGCGCTGCGGCCCTGGGGCGTAGGTGCAGGGATACGTGCAGGGATAGGTTGCGGGCCACAGCGCAGCAGCTTTTGGATTTTTCCAAATATTTTTCTTGAACAATATGTTTTATTTTCTGAAAACTGCCATCTAACAAACTTTCAGCCCGATCGGACAAGGTCGGTAGAACGCAGGGACAAACGCAGGGACTAAATTGTAGGAGTGACTGTAGGGGTCTACAGTACTGTAGGTGTCTACAGTACTGTAGGGGTCTACAGTACTGTAGGGGTCTACAGTACTGTAGGTGTCTACAGTACTGTAGATGTCTACAGTACTGTAGGTGCCTTCCCCCCATGCATCCTTAACCCCCATGCCCCCTTCGCCCCCATGCAGGAACATCTCAATGTAGCCCAAGCTCGTTTGCTATCCCGACAGTGCTATGCAAATGCGCTGACAACAAAGCGTGCCTATGTTGCCCAGCCCAGCCCAGCCCTGCCCAGCCCTACTCAGCCTCTAGGATTCGTTACCGACCCTGAGCCTAGCCCTTGTGTTAGGAACACAAGTGGTGATGTAATGATGTAGGCTAAGAGTCATGATGTAATGATGTGAGGTTATATGTAATGATGGATGGTTGATGGCCAACCGCAAACAACTTTTGGGGCAATCTCTGCCGCACTCGATATTACTCGGGAGGGTGCGGTGCGGGAGGTTGTTGTGATTGCGGGGCATCATCAACATCCACAGCTTTGCGGGAGCTTGCAAGCCGAGCTACCCAGTACAACCGACAGAACGGACCTAGCTTGCGATAGAGACGGGCCCCGGCCTTAGACCTTACACGTATGTATGTAGCTCCCTATGGCGACCTTATTGCGTGGACACAACTTTCGGCACAAATATCTATATCGAGCTTGCGGGCCTACGCTTCGACGCCTCTCACTATTTATAGCACGCAGAAGCTGACGGTGCAATCGCGGTAGCAAATGGTGGTTTGAATGTGGAGAACAACATGATACCCTATTTACAAGAGACCTTGTCAAATCTGACCTACAGTACTGTAGACCTCTACAGTACTGTAGACATCTACAGTACTGTAGACATCTACAGTACTGTAGATGTCTACAGTACTGTAGGTACCTACACTCCAACTGCTCACATACTCAAAATATCAACAAGCGTCAAGTGGCGTTGGAGTCGCAAGGACAATCCGAGGCGAACCGCATCAAAAAACTACCCCCCTAGGATGACGAATATCCGCACTAATTTGCCTGTGTGTAGTTGTTGCGCTAAGGAGGTAGGGCTTGGGTGGATACAAGCCAACCTCCGAAGGTAAAAGACTAAGGAGAGAACAGAGAAAAAGGGAAAGAGAAGGGGAACTATCTAGGGGAGAAAGAACTCAGAGAAGGAAGGGGAAGGGAGCTAAAGGGAGTGGGGGAGAGACCTCGAGAAGCGGAGAAGCCAGAGAAGCGGAGGAGCTAGGGACGCAAAAGGTTGGAGGGCTAGAAAGGATGCAAAAGCTAGGAGGGATAAGTGAAACACGTTATGAGTCAGAGGGACTAGGAGGAGTAACCGGGAAAGTGACACTAAGGGATCCGTCTTGAGAAGAGATGAAGGGATGGGGATGGGGGAGGTTCCAGCCAGGAGGGTTGGGATGGGCTAGGGTGAAGTCTTGTAGGTGAAGCCAAAAGGTAGAGATAGCAAGCTGGCTGGCTGCAGAAATGGAGGAAAGGGTGGTAGGAGCTGTCGCTTGAGAGGTGGGGTGATGGGTGAGAGTCAGGCGTTCCCAACATGGGGTTGGTAATCTTCATGCAACTGCAACCCATCTACTCCATCATTTCATGTAACGTTTGCTGCGTCTGCTGCAATGCGATAACGCGCGTTTAATGTCCGAGTGGAATTGCCATCGGAGTCTTTCGATGCGGGCAGCCACATGTGACCCCGGATGTGTCCCAATCGCAGACCGTGGTTAGCTACACTGGTAAGCTACGTCCTTGGCTATCCGTTAGCGATGCACGACATGTTGGTGGCGCACACCACCGAAGTCCGGCAAACATGGCTGCGCGAGCTTCTTGATGGTGCAGGCCGCTTGGCGAGGATATGAAGAAACTCGAAATTGTGTGTGGCAGCGCTGTATCGCTGTAATGGTGGGCGGCACAGTAGGGACTAGTCACCCCCTCCAGCTATGATCCGCTTTATGTTTTGGACCATTGAACAAACAGCCTGACCTCACACAGATTTTTTATAGCATACTCATTAACGCGTCCGTGGTACTATGCAACTCAATCATTGGGTTTGTATGTGACAAGTTATACCGCTTACAAGGTACACATGCTGATGGCCACAGGTGCACGAGGAGCCGACCGAGCTTGGCTTACCACTCCGCCACGTGGCCACCACCAACACAGCTTGACCCACCATCTCCCAACCTCGTCCTCACCGCCTACCTCCCAATAGCCCCTCCTCCCAACAGCCCAGCCTCCCCCCTACCTCTCCTTCTCCTCGCCTCCTCCCCCCTACCTCTCCTTCACCCATCTCCTTATCCTTCACCTCCCATCACCCCAAGCCAAGCCCAATAACAACATCAAGGCTGCAGCTTGTAGGGCACAAACGACAAACCGTGACCTGCAGGCTGAGGTGCAGCGGCTGCAGGATGTGGAGCAGTCCCGCATGGGCACCGTGGATGGGTTGCAGGGTGACCTAGACGACCTGCAGGCAGCACACCAACGCCTGCAGGGTGAGCACACGGCTTTGCAGCAGGTGGCATCCAGAGCGGCAGCTACCAATCACTCCCTACGGGCTGCTCGACACTGCCTCCAGGGTCAGGTGCATAACTACCGGCACAAACGCCGCCCCCACCACTCCCCACTCACCTTCAAGCACTGAGCACCGCTGAGAGCGAGATAGTTTTTGCTGCGTCGGCCATCTCGTAGCTTTGAGTCTCATCTGTTTGAATCACTGTTTACATATATTATTGACTGAGTGGCTGCGGAGATACGGGCTTCCTATCACAGGGGGGTGGTTTTCAGGTAGTTGGGAACGCCTGAGTGAGAGCCCAGAGACGGCGACGGCCAAAGTCCATCGCATCAAGGGCAGCCATGCAAACCAGGCTCCAGAGGGAAGGAGGGAAGGTAGGGGAGGGGGGGATGAGGCACCAGAGGGAGGATTGGTGAACTTGGGTGCCGAGGCTGAGGGAGAGCTGTTGTCTAATGGTAATGGCGATGGGGCAACTCCAGAAGCTGTGTTGGCGGCTGTGACGGGGATCGTGAGAGGGGTCGCAAGGGCAAGACCAGGGGGTGATGCGGCTCCCAGGGATGGCATTGATGCTCAAGCGCCAAAGGGTCTCTTTAAGGAGCTTGGAACAAGGAACCTTCCAGGCTTTGTTAAGGTTGGTAGTGAAAGCTTGAAGGGCTAGCGCTCGAGTGGTAGGTGGGTGAGGTGTGGATAGAGCTTGGGTGATGTAAGAGAGGTGGGCCTGCTTGCGGGCGGAGGTGATGTGGGGGGTGAGCATGGAGGTGAAGACCCTCACAGGGGTCCCAATGAGGGTGGGGAAGACCCGAGGGGTAGAGGTGGTGGGTGAGGACCAAGAGAGGGAGGTAAGGTGTTGCCGCCCCGCCCCGCCCCGCCCCGCCCCGCCCCGCCCCGCCCCGCCCCGCCCCGCCCCGCCCCGCCCCGCCCCGCCCCGCCCCGCCCCGCCCCGCCCCGCCCCGCCCCGCCCCGCCCCGCCCCGCCCCGCCCCGCCCCGCCCCGCCCCGCCCCGCCCCGCCCCGCCCCGCCCCGCCCCGCCCCGCCCCGCCCCGCCCCGCCCCGCCCCGCCCCGCCCCGCCCCGCCCCGCCCCGCCCCGCCCCGCCCCGCCCCGCCCCGCCCCGCCCCGCCCCGCCCCGCCCCGCCCCGCCCCGCCCCGCCCCGCCCCGCCCCGCCCCGCCCCGCCCCGCCCCGCCCCGCCCCGCCCCGCCCCGCCCCGCCCCGCCCCGCCCCGCCCCGCCCCGCCCCGCCCCGCCCCGCCCCGCCCCGCCCCGCCCCGCCCCGCCCCGCCCCGCCCCGCCCCGCCCCGCCCCGCCCCGCCCCGCCCCGCCCCGCCCCGCCCCGCCCCGCCCCGCCCCGCCCCGCCCCGCCCCGCCCCGCCCCGCCCCGCCCCGCCCCGCCCCGCCCCGCCCCGCCCCGCCCCGCCCCGCCCCGCCCCGCCCCGCCCCGCCCCGCCCCGCCCCGCCCCGCCCCGCCCCGCCCCGCCCCGCCCCGCCCCGCCCCGCCCCGCCCCGCCCCGCCCCGCCCCGCCCCGCCCCGCCCCGCCCCGCCCCGCCCCGCCCCGCCCCGCCCCGCCCCGCCCCGCCCCGCCCCGCCCCGCCCCGCCCCGCCCCGCCCCGCCCCGCCCCGCCCCGCCCCGCCCCGCCCCGCCCCGCCCCGCCCCGCCCCGCCCCGCCCCGCCCCGCCCCGCCCCGCCCCGCCCCGCCCCGCCCCGCCCCGCCCCGCCCCGCCCCGCCCCGCCCCGCCCCGCCCCGCCCCGCCCCGCCCCGCCCCGCCCCGCCCCGCCCCGCCCCGCCCCGCCCCGCCCCGCCCCGCCCCGCCCCGCCCCGCCCCGCCCCGCCCCGCCCCGCCCCGCCCCGCCCCGCCCCGCCCCGCCCCGCCCCGCCCCGCCCCGCCCCGCCCCGCCCCGCCCCGCCCCGCCCCGCCCCGCCCCGCCCCGCCCCGCCCCGCCCCGCCCCGCCCCGCCCCGCCCCGCCCCGCCCCGCCCCGCCCCGCCCCGCCCCGCCCCGCCCCGCCCCGCCCCGCCCCGCCCCGCCCCGCCCCGCCCCGCCCCGCCCCGCCCCGCCCCGCCCCGCCCCGCCCCGCCCCGCCCCGCCCCGCCCCGCCCCGCCCCGCCCCGCCCCGCCCCGCCCCGCCCCGCCCCGCCCCGCCCCGCCCCGCCCCGCCCCGCCCCGCCCCGCCCCGCCCCGCCCCGCCCCGCCCCGCCCCGCCCCGCCCCGCCCCGCCCCGCCCCGCCCCGCCCCGCCCCGCCCCGCCCCGCCCCGCCCCGCCCCGCCCCGCCCCGCCCCGCCCCGCCCCGCCCCGCCCCGCCCCGCCCCGCCCCGCCCCGCCCCGCCCCGCCCCGCCCCGCCCCGCCCCGCCCCGCCCCGCCCCGCCCCGCCCCGCCCCGCCCCGCCCCGCCCCGCCCCGCCCCGCCCCGCCCCGCCCCGCCCCGCCCCGCCCCGCCCCGCCCCGCCCCGCCCCGCCCCGCCCCGCCCCGCCCCGCCCCGCCCAATGTAGCTAAGGCACCTCTCAGCAGCACATCCACAGTGGCAAGGTGTGGTCGGGCTGCTTGGGGACCTGTGCGGCTGCTCCAGGTCAGGATGAGGCAGCATGCAACATACTGCGCAGACTGAGAGGCGGCTGCTGCAATTGTGCAAGTATGGACCAGGCTTTCATAGGGACGGCACTGTAGCAGCAGAGTAGCTCTGTTGGCCTAACCCTAACCCTAGCTGTGCTGCCCGGTCACAAAGTGTGAAAGGGAATGGAGAGCAACTGATCAGTCATCCTACCCCTGGTGTCACCTCCCATTCACCGCCCATCACACTATCATGCCAGCCATTGCTCCCTAGCAGCAGCAGTAGGCTGTGGCGGTGCATGCGCTGTGGCCGAGCTCTTGTGCCATTCATGGAGCTATGTGCCTTCACAATGCGTATCTCATCTTTATAGGGTTCTTTCCAAGCAACCTCCCAGCCACTGTCACATGAACCTCAATACCTGGAACCTCAACCTCAGCTACAACAGAACTTATGTTCAGCAACAACACCGACCTTGCCTGGCCACTACTGTCACACATGGTGTCAGGACAGGCACAACGTGTGTGGTGACAAAGCTGCTGTCATCAAGAATGATACAAGCGTTGAAGCTGTCTAGTCTGGTCCAGCCACGCATGTCTTGTTGGGGTCATCGCTCCTGGGTCTTCCAGCATGGCATCAATCAGTACTTTGGCATGTATGAAACATCACAAATCATCAAGGGCCAGCCAACCACTGTTAGGCGCCAGATCAATCATAGTAACGAGAATGCAACATGGTCACTTTGACAATGCCAGCCTTCCACCAGCTGCCAGCCTGCCGATATAAAGGCTCATCAGAGCCACCGATGTCGCCACGGATTATGACATGCAGCCACCGTGCCCAGGGCTGCTGAGCCATAAGCTGCAGCGACTCATGCATAGCTGCAGAGACACATCCCTTTACACCAGCGAAGAAGACCTCCTGCACAGCGGGCATGAGCTGCACCAGCTGGTGCCAGAACTCTAGTGAGGGCTCCATGCTGCCACACACCAGTGTAAAGTGGGTGCAGTCTTGGCACAATGGAGCCAGTGCCTGGACATCAGCGGCTGTGACTTCATGCAGTATTGTGACCTGCACCATGCCGCAGCACCGGAGCGGTTGCAGCAAAGCTCCTAGCTGTGCCAAGTCCTTCCTCTGCTGCTGTAGGAGTGCTGGAGTGATGACCTCACGGCTCGGGTCCTGCATTTCCAATTCCATCTCCATGATCTGCACTGGCACCTTGCACGCTTCTGCCAGGTGGTGGAGTATGGCTGCCACTTCTGGATCTGATATGAGCTCCACACTGATGTCCAGTCGCCCCAACACTAGAGGCTGGGTGAGGGAGTGCAAGGGCAGGTACGCAATGCCACTTCTTTTAAGGCCCCCTGTCAGCTCCAGCCGCTGCCAGCTGCAAGGGGCATCAGCATATGAGGTGTCCAATGCCTCAACTGAGCTGTCAGTTGAGCCTTCATTGAAGTCAACTGAGTCAATCTGGAGGCTTGTGATCTGGGTGGCTGCCAGGAGAGTGTCGAGCTGCTGATGGCCCTCGACTGTGAAAGATGGCAGACGCAGGGTGTGGAGCTGCGGTAGCTCTTGCAGCACCTCAATCAGGCCGTTCAGTTTGTAACAACCGGTTACGGTCAGCACCTGCAGCTGAGCCAGAGGCTGCAAATACTCCATGATATTGCCCAGATCAGAGCCAAGCCTGAAGTGGTTCATGAGGTGCAGCTGGGTCAGGTGTTGCGCTAGTGGCTGAAAGCTAGGCAGCATTGGTGTTCCAGGCTGTCCAAAGTCTAAGCTGAGCTCCTTCAACCGCAGACCCTGGAACGGAGTGCCCACTGCTCCAGGCGCTGCCCACTGCTCCACTGCTTCCGGGACGATGATATTGGTAATAGCTGGTATTGGTGAGAAGCTGGTATTGGTGAGGTGTAGCTGCTGCAGCTGTCGTGCCAGCGGCGGGTAGGAGAGCAGGCTGGCTAGTGCATCGCTTGAGACACGGAGCCCCTCCAGGGTCAGGGCAGTCAGGCTGGGGAAGCTGTCCAGCAGGTGCTGGGCAAGGCCAGGTGAGCAGCGCATATGACAATGGGGATAATCCCCACTGCTGACCAACTTGCAGACCTCCACTGCTGCACAGTTGTCCAGCTTTGCCAGGGCATGGGCCAGCAGCTCGGTGTAGCACTCGCTGTCATCTGTCTCTGTCTCTGTCTCTGTTTCTGTGTCTGAGCTGTGCTCTGTTCCTGGCTGCCACAAGGTAAGGGTCAGCTTGCTTGTCCTCGCTTGCAGGGCTGCAACAACCTGGGGCGTAAGCAGCTGGTCATAGCAGTGCCTGCCCAGCTGGATGCGCAAGGCTGGGACGTGCAGCAGGTGGGCCTGGGAGAATGCGCGGCAGGTCAGGGGCAGCTGGATCCTGGCCTGAAGCTGCATGACCCGGCAAGCGATGTCATCCAGCAGTGCTGGGGGGAGGTCCAGCAGCCTAGTGGCAGGAGGGGGCGCCTCGCCGGCTGGGCTGCACCCATCTGTTGCTGAGGCACTGCCATCCACTGCGGCTTGATGTTGCATGTCACGCTGGCTCATAGCTGGGACTGACTGTTGACCTGCAGAGTGGGTGGAGCAACAAGGCTATCAGGGTGTGAGGGCGCCAGTAGCAGCAGCAGCGCGTGATTGGCTGGGTTTGGGTGCGGGTTTGCACCTGGCTGCTCCTGGCTGCTCTCAGCTCACTTCTCTTGGCGATGCCTTAGAATGAGCCTGCAGAGCAGAATGAGGGCAACAGCGTGGACCTCGGACATAAGCCAGTCGATCACAGCTGGCGAGAAACGCTACTTGCTGGCTACTCCCACAGGCGCTTCCGATGACTTACGAGCGGTTTAACTTGTGCAGCCCGATGTTACAGCCGATATCAGTTTCGCCTTTCGCGGCCCGATGTTACAGCGCGAGTGCAGCTGGACGAGGCAAGTCGCCGAGCACAACTACATTAGGACGATACCGAGGGCGATGCGCATAGCGCTCTTCCCATGCAACCCTTTTCAGCGCCCCCCCACCCCCCACCAGAGTGGGAATGTGTGAGAGGGGGCAAATGTTTCCTCAGGCAGTGCTTCTGCCCTTTGTCCTTCTTATCCTTCCTTTCTCTCTCTTCTTTGTTTCTACAAGCCTTGTGTTCTTCGGGGGTAGAAACCTCCAGCCAGGGCATGCGCAGCATTGGAGCTGCGAGCTCACACCTGGCTGCAGCCCAGCACCAGCTCCAGCACCCTTCAGCCTGGCCAGCTGCCCCCGCCTCAGGCGACCCCAACATGGGGTTGGTAATCTTCATGCAAGTACTCTCTCAATACTGCATCGTTTACGATAGCGTTTGTCACATTGGCAGCCACAGTTTAGTCCGCGTAATCTGACCATCAGCGCTAGCCAATGGAGTCTTTGCTTGTGTACTGCTACATGTGCCCGCGAACAAATCACAGCGGCGAGACTAGTCTCCTTGGCACGGTGAGCCACATCGCTGTGACCCCATCTACCTAGCGTAGTGAGCTGGTTCTTCACAAATGGAATGTCCGGCCAACACCCATCGCGATGCCTGCCGGGCGTGCAGGGCGCCTAGACGGGGTGAATGAAACATATAATCGTACTCGCTTCCGCCGAATAGCACATTTGGGTCGGCGCACACTAAGGTACCACCGGCTTATACCCCCCCCTCCTCCACTGTGTCCTCCACTGTGTTGCACCCGCTGCACCCACAAGAAAATGGCTACGAAATGTTTTTTTCTTTACCCATTGGCGCATCTAGTGAAACAAACCGCACAACAAACAGCCCAGGCCTCGTTCAGTTTGACATCTTCAAAGTGACATCATGTTCTCCAAGCAGAATCAGGGCTACGGGCCTGTGGGGTTGCAGTTGAGCTATGAAACTTTGCACGCAGGTGGATGGCATGTAGGGGAGTGTAACTCTCAGAGGAGCCGAGTCCTGATTCGGTCATGGTGTGGAGTTGTGTGTCTGACTGCATGGCCCCGGTCCTGAGATCGGCTAAGGGAGTTGGGGGTCACAGACCAAAGTGTGCTTTTGGCTTAACTGAGTATGAGCGTTTGTAACACTGTCTTAGAGGAGCTTAACCTAGTAAGTAGCACGTTGTAAGTCCAAATGGTCGAGCTGTGGCATTGCCCTCCAGGTATGGGTAGGAGGTGGGCTCAGTGCCACATTCCCGCATCCGCTTTCCGATCCGACTGCTGCTTCCGACGCGCATGCTCATGTAGAGCAGCCTAAGCGGCGCGGGCGGTCGAAGCGATGACTGCATGCCTCGCTGTGGCTCAAATTTGAATTAGTAACTTTGAAGCTTTGCTGTGCACGGCCTACTGACTGGATAACTATTCTGGATGGGTGAAAGGTAGCTGGCTGGGTTGCCTACATTGTGAGCCAACTAGCATATTATTTGGCGTAGTGAGTGCAGAGTTACAGCCGTCCTACTACCAGGGGTCGGTTTCCTGTCATTTTTTGAATGTTGGGGCCGCCTGACCCCGCCTCCCTCCAGCCAGCCCCCTTCAGCCACTAGAGCAGCAGCCTGCCAGGGTCCCTGACGGTCTGGTGATGCAGGCAGGCAGGCGCTGACACAATGGCAGGGTAGGGGAGCGGGGGCAGAGTCAGCCTAAAGACTGCCTGCCACTGCCTGCCACTGCCTGGCCATACAGGGTCAGGGCTGCAGCTGGCTCAGGAGGAGGGGTGGGTCAGGAGGTAGGGGGCAGCACCAGGGGGCGGCGCCGGCAGCGGCCCAGACGGAGCTGCCAGGCAGCAGCCTGAGTCAGACCCTCTGCTGCTCTGCAGGGCGGCGGGCTTGAAGGACGAGTCACAGGTGTTTGCGGAGGCAGAGGGCAACACACAGGGCTGAGGCTGAGAGCAGTGGCAGCTGAGTCAGAGCAAGCTGGTGCTGACATGCACGGCCCCGGTAGCAGGGGACAGCGGCAGCCGAGCGCAGCGTTCGCCTCCAGCCGCTGCACCCTCACCTCATTGCGGCACCCGGCAGGGTAGGGAGTGGTGGGCGCCAGGCAGCTGGTGTTGGGATGTCGTGACCACTGCCGCTCACAAGGTGTGCCTGGTGCATCAACAGCCTACCATCACAGGCGTCTGTGCTGTCGGCGGGTTGCGCTTCCCAGCCCCTCTTCTTGACTTGGCACTAGCTGTTGCCAGTCTGCCCTGACCAGGACATGGCAAGCTTGATGCACAGCACCCACACCATCCTGCAGCATTGATCCCATTGCACTGGCTGTGTTTTATGGCTGTGCCATACATGGTGGAGGTGCTCTTCGTTGCTGTCACCAGACCCATGGACCCAGGCAGCAGGGGGCAGCAGCTGAAGAGTCAGTTAGAACCTGAAGACGTGAAGCAAGAGGAGCAGTGTGTTTAGCTGCTGCTCTGTTTTATGACAGTCTTATGAACACTGGCCGTAGGAGATGTCGTGCAGCACTGGCCGCACTGGACAGCGACTTTGTTGAACGCTTGGAGGAGCTGAGCAATGGACTAGCCTTAGCTAAACACACTGCTTCACTTGCTTCACTTCTACACTGTAGACCGCCCAGCAGGCCCAGCCTGACAGCCATTGCTCCCCACACCTAAGCAGGCTGTGAAGAAGAAGATGGCAACGCTCAAGCCGTCAGCCGTGACATGTATGCAGCGCAGGAGGTTGGCCCTCGCAGGGCTCATTGCACTATTGTGGCGCGCATGCATGGCAGCTTGTCGCTGCCCGATGCTCCTTTCCAGCCGAGGGTCAAAATGGCGGTGGAGCCTACAAAGTTGGACCCTTTTGATGAACCTTTCGCCGGACCTGGACAAGGCGATTCTTACAGGTGCCACCTTGGTACAGTGCTAGACGGAGTGCAGAGGACAACACACAGGGCTGAGGCAACAATGGGTTGTGTTGCAGCCTAAGCACCTCATGAGCAGGGCTGGTGTGTATGGTCTGGAGCAGGGTGTGGAGCTGGGGCAGCGCTTGCAGCAGCTCAGGCAAGCCCAAGAGCCTGCCACTGCTGCTCCCCAGCTCAGGGTACAGATCAGGTCTGCCTGGTCTGGCCACCAGCACGGCTCCAGTGGGCGCCATCTGCTCTCCCCAATGAGCTGCATGGTCAATGTTGCGTTGCAGACCCTGTCTAGCCACCTGCCTGGATGTGGTGCCTGCTTGGTTTCAGCAGCCTTGCCCTTGCCTCTGCCATGGCCCTTGGTGGGCTGGGTAGTAGTAGTTGTTACACTGAAGAGGCAGGGCTTGGATGGATACAAGCCAACCTCCAAAGGTAGAAAGCCGAAGAGTTGAACTGAACGTAAAGCAAAAGAGGGAAACAAACTAGGAGAAGAGAACTCTGGGACCAAAGGAAAAGCAGCTTATAGAGAAGAGGTAAATACTGCGACACGTGCTAAGGGAGGCAGGAGGGTCAAAGGCTGAGCTTGAAGGGAGGGGTTGGAGGAGGTAGGGTGACCAACGAGCGGTCAAGGTGGGGGAGGGGCTAAGGGAGGCAGGAGGGGGAGGGTCAAAGGCTGAGCTTGAAGGAGGGGGCTGCGAAGATGAGGGTAAGGGTGGAGATGGAGATGGGGGTGTATGTGGCGATGGGGGGTGGGGAGTAGGTGAAGAGGTAAGTGGAGGTGAAGAAGGAGGTGGAGGTGAACATGGAGGTGGAGGTGAAGATGGAGGTGGAGATGGAGGTGAAGAAGGAGGTGGAGATGTAGTGGAAGATGAAGGTGGAGGTGAAAAAGGAGGTGGAGGTGAGCAGGAGGTGAGCAGGAGGAACGATGTGAGTAGGAGGAGGTGGTGGACATGGCTGCGCGATATGCCCTGTGTCCACGCGGGCTGCTAGCAGGAGGAGGTGGTGGACATGGCTGCTAGCAGGAGGAGGTGGTGGACATGGCTGCGCTTGGCTGGCGGGGGAGTGCTGGGCCCTGGCTCTGAGCTGGCTGTGTGGCTGCCTGGCTGCATGGGGGCTGTGGCGGGCATTGTCGGGGGGGCCACAACTGGGCACCACATCAGGCCCCGCACTGGCTGGTCACGCTGCTGGCTCCATGCTACTGCTGGTTATTTACTGCTTAGCTGACCCGGCTGGTGAGGAACTCATTCACTAGCGCCACCCTGCCCCACCGCTGGTCTATGCCCCTGGGCCTGCACACCACCTTGCAGCAGGCCCGCAGCACTGCATCAGCACCCCAGCCTCCCCTGCTGCCGTGCCAGCCTTGCCAAAGAAGCCACCAGCTGCTTGACACGCTTGTGGCGCTTCATGGACACCTCAACCACCTCTCCTCCAGCTGCAGTCATGCACACAAGGCACACAGGGTGGCTGACATAGTGGCACCAGGTTAGGCATGCACACTATGTCATCCACTATTCACACTAATGCCCACCCACCCACCCACCACTGTCACCTTTCAAACAACCGCTCCAGCCTCAGCCGCTGCCGTACCCACTTGGGTCCAGATACATCCCACACCGCATCCCAGGTGCCAGGGCGACGGTGATCTGCTTCAGGTTGGCCACGGGAGTGCCGGCTGAGCTCGCTGCTGCCAGGTGCTGGAGGTGGGGCTGTATCGATGCCAGCCACAGCTGGGTGTTGCAGGCGGGCGTTGTAAGTCACTGGCCTATGCACCTGGACCTCAATAGCTTCCACCGGGCCAGCTGGTCTGCTTCCAGCTGGCCTGCGTCTGTCCCACACCCCGAGGCTGCACTGACTGCCTGGGTGACGCCGGGGTCGATGCCCACCCCAGTCTCAGTGGCTGGACCAATCACGCACTCACGTGCTCAGCTAGGGCCTTGCTGATGTGGGGAGTTCCTTCACAGGGGCCTCTGCAGCTAAACCTGGGCTCGTTGCTCCTGGAGGACCGCGTGGCGGAGGGGAGGAGGGGTGGGGGAGGGGGCGTGTGTAGTGCACACGCACATTGACACCGTCTGTCTTCACTGTCCTCTTAACTTCAACCCCCTTCATGATCTAGCCGAACTGTTACATCACTGCCAGCTACATGATGAAGCCCCTCATTACCCCGCCCCGCCCCGCCCCGCCCCGCCCCGCCCCGCCCCGCCCCGCCCCGCCCCGCCCCGCCCCGCCCCGCCCCGCCCCGCCCCGCCCCGCCCCGCCCCGCCCCGCCCCGCCCCGCCCCGCCCCGCCCCGCCCCGCCCCGCCCCGCCCCGCCCCGCCCCGCCCCGCCCCGCCCCGCCCCGCCCCGCCCCGCCCCGCCCCGCCCCGCCCCGCCCCGCCCCGCCCCGCCCCGCCCCGCCCCGCCCCGCCCCGCCCCGCCCCGCCCCGCCCCGCCCCGCCCCGCCCCGCCCCGCCCCGCCCCGCCCCGCCCCGCCCCGCCCCGCCCCGCCCCGCCCCGCCCCGCCCCGCCCCGCC
This sequence comes from Haematococcus lacustris, assembly GCA_030144725.1. NCBI lineage: Eukaryota > Viridiplantae > Chlorophyta > Chlorophyceae > Chlamydomonadales > Haematococcaceae > Haematococcus > Haematococcus lacustris. Next base: position 19,761 of record JASKMD010000004.1, on the reverse strand, counting down.
CCGCCCCGCCCCGCCCCGCCCCGCCCCGCCCCGCCCCGCCCCGCCCCGCCCCGCCCCGCCCCGCCCCGCCCCGCCCCGCCCCGCCCCGCCCCGCCCCGCCCCGCCCCGCCCCGCCCCGCCCCGCCCCGCCCCGCCCCGCCCCGCCCCGCCCCGCCCCGCCCCGCCCCGCCCCGCCCCGCCCCGCCCCGCCCCGCCCCGCCCCGCCCCGCCCCGCCCCGCCCCGCCCCGCCCCGCCCCGCCCCGCCCCGCCCCGCCCCGCCCCGCCCCGCCCCGCCCCGCCCCGCCCCGCCCCGCCCCGCCCCGCCCCGCCCCGCCCCGCCCCGCCCCGCCCCGCCCCGCCCCGCCCCGCCCCGCCCCGCCCCGCCCCGCCCCGCCCCGCCCCGCCCCGCCCCGCCCCGCCCCGCCCCGCCCCGCCCCGCCCCGCCCCGCCCCGCCCCGCCCCGCCCCGCCCCGCCCCGCCCCGCCCCGCCCCGCCCCGCCCCGCCCCGCCCCGCCCCGCCCCGCCCCGCCCCGCCCCGCCCGCCCCGCCCCGCCCCGCCCCGCCCCGCCCCGCCCCGCCCCGCCCCGCCCCGCCCCGCCCCGCCCCGCCCCGCCCCGCCCCGCCCCGCCCCGCCCCGCCCCGCCCCGCCCCGCCCCGCCCCGCCCCGCCCCGCCCCGCCCCGCCCCGCCCCGCCCCGCCCCGCCCCGCCCCGCCCCGCCCCGCCCCGCCCCGCCCCGCCCCGCCCCGCCCCGCCCCGCCCCGCCCCGCCCCGCCCCGCCCCGCCCCGCCCCGCCCCGCCCCGCCCCGCCCCGCCCCGCCCCGCCCCGCCCCGCCCCGCCCCGCCCCGCCCCGCCCCGCCCCGCCCCGCCCCGCCCCGCCCCGCCCCGCCCCGCCCCGCCCCGCCCCGCCCCGCCCCGCCCCGCCCCGCCCCGCCCCGCCCCGCCCCGCCCCGCCCCGCCCCGCCCCGCCCCGCCCCGCCCCGCCCCGCCCCGCCCCGCCCCGCCCCGCCCCGCCCCGCCCCGCCCCGCCCCGCCCCGCCCCGCCCCGCCCCGCCCCGCCCCGCCCCGCCCCGCCCCGCCCCGCCCCGCCCCGCCCCGCCCCGCCCCGCCCCGCCCCGCCCCGCCCCGCCCCGCCCCGCCCCGCCCCGCCCCGCCCCGCCCCGCCCCGCCCCGCCCCGCCCCGCCCCGCCCCGCCCCGCCCCGCCCCGCCCCGCCCCGCCCCGCCCCGCCCCGCCCCGCCCCGCCCCGCCCCGCCCCGCCCCGCCCCGCCCCGCCCCGCCCCGCCCCGCCCCGCCCCGCCCCGCCCCGCCCCGCCCCGCCCCGCCCCGCCCCGCCCCGCCCCGCCCCGCCCCGCCCCGCCCCGCCCCGCCCCGCCCCGCCCCGCCCCGCCCCGCCCCGCCCCGCCCCGCCCCGCCCCGCCCCGCCCCGCCCCGCCCCGCCCCGCCCCGCCCCGCCCCGCCCCGCCCCGCCCCGCCCCGCCCCGCCCCGCCCCGCCCCGCCCCGCCCCGCCCCGCCCCGCCCCGCCCCGCCCCGCCCCGCCCCGCCCCGCCCCGCCCCGCCCCGCCCCGCCCCGCCCCGCCCCGCCCCGCCCCGCCCCGCCCCGCCCCGCCCCGCCCCGCCCCGCCCCGCCCCGCCCCGCCCCGCCCCGCCCCGCCCCGCCCCGCCCCGCCCCGCCCCGCCCCGCCCCGCCCCGCCCCGCCCCGCCCCGCCCCGCCCCGCCCCGCCCCGCCCCGCCCGCCCCGCCCCGCCCCGCCCCGCCCCGCCCCGCCCCGCCCCGCCCCGCCCCGCCCCGCCCCGCCCCGCCCCGCCCCGCCCCGCCCCGCCCCGCCCCGCCCCGCCCCGCCCCGCCCCGCCCCGCCCCGCCCCGCCCCGCCCCGCCCCGCCCCGCCCCGCCCCGCCCCGCCCCGCCCCGCCCCGCCCCGCCCCGCCCCGCCCCGCCCCGCCCCGCCCCGCCCCGCCCCGCCCCGCCCCGCCCCGCCCCGCCCCGCCCCGCCCCGCCCCGCCCCGCCCCGCCCCGCCCCGCCCCGCCCCGCCCCGCCCCGCCCCGCCCCGCCCCGCCCCGCCCCGCCCCGCCCCGCCCCGCCCCGCCCCGCCCCGCCCCGCCCCGCCCCGCCCCGCCCCGCCCCGCCCCGCCCCGCCCCGCCCCGCCCCGCCCCGCCCCGCCCCGCCCCGCCCCGCCCCGCCCCGCCCCGCCCCGCCCCGCCCCGCCCCGCCCCGCCCCGCCCCGCCCCGCCCCGCCCCGCCCCGCCCCGCCCCGCCCCGCCCCGCCCCGCCCCGCCCCGCCCCGCCCCGCCCCGCCCCGCCCCGCCCCGCCCCGCCCCGCCCCGCCCCGCCCCGCCCCGCCCCGCCCCGCCCCGCCCCGCCCCGCCCCGCCCCGCCCCGCCCCGCCCCGCCCCGCCCCGCCCCGCCCCGCCCCGCCCCGCCCCGCCCCGCCCCGCCCCGCCCCGCCCCGCCCCGCCCCGCCCCGCCCCGCCCCGCCCCGCCCCGCCCCGCCCCGCCCCGCCCCGCCCCGCCCCGCCCCGCCCCGCCCCGCCCCGCCCCGCCCCGCCCCGCCCCGCCCCGCCCCGCCCCGCCCCGCCCCGCCCCGCCCCGCCCCGCCCCGCCCCGCCCCGCCCCGCCCCGCCCCGCCCCGCCCCGCCCCGCCCCGCCCCGCCCCGCCCCGCCCCGCCCCGCCCCGCCCCGCCCCGCCCCGCCCCGCCCCGCCCCGCCCCGCCCCGCCCCGCCCCGCCCCGCCCCGCCCCGCCCCGCCCCGCCCCGCCCCGCCCCGCCCCGCCCCGCCCCGCCCCGCCCCGCCCCGCCCCGCCCCGCCCCGCCCCGCCCCGCCCCGCCCCGCCCCGCCCCGCCCCGCCCCGATGTCATCCAGCAGCGCTGGCGGGAGGTCCAGCAACCTAGTGACAGGAGGGGGCGCCTGGCCGGCTGGGCTGCACCCATCTGTTGCTGAGTCACTGCCATCCACTGTGACTTGCTGTTGCATGTTTATCTGGCTCATAGCTGGGACTGTCTGTTGACCTGCAGAGTAGGTGGAGCAACAAGGCTGTCAGGGTGTGAGGGGCGCCAGTAGCAGCAGCAGCAGCGTATGATTGGGTGGGTGAGTGGGTGTGGGTACGCACCTGGCTGCTCCTGGCTGCTCTCAGCTCACTTCTGTCGGCGATGCCTTCAGATAGGCCTGCAGATCAGAAAGAGGGCAGCAGCGTGGACCTCGGACATAAGCCAGTATCGCTGGCTACTCCCACAGCTGTGCGGCCCGATGTTACAGCCAGCTGGGCCACGCAACGCGCCAAGCAGGGTCATGCTAGCTACGCACGAAGCCGAGGGCGATGCGCCTAGCCGCCACGTCGGCACACCCAGACATATCTGTTTGTCTTGTATCACCCCCTTTTCCCTTTTCCTTTTGTTTTGTAACCCTCCTTGAGCTGTGAGGAGCCAGGCTTGGCTGTGTGGGGGTACTTGGTGGCACCACACCAGGCCCTCGCCACCACTCACCAGGCCAGCCAGGCAGCTTGGCTGCGCAGGTGGAGCCCTAGCAGCCAGTGCCACACACTGCAGGCAGGCGGACCCTGGTTTCGGCCTTGCAGTTATATGCAGGCAGTGAGGGTGCCAGCCTGGATGACTGGCAACAGTACTGACCAGACTGCTGGCAGCAGTGGACACCCTCCTTGCCTGGCCACTACTGTCACGCATGGTGTCAGGGCACGCTCCTGGTGCCATCCACTTCTTCAGCATGGGTCTTTCAGCATGGCGGCAGTCAGTACTTTGGCATGCATGAAACATCACTAAGCATGAAGGCCTTGCCAACCACTGTCAATCACCAGATCACTTGGCCCACATTGAACATGCTCACTTTGAATATGTCAGCCTTCAACCAGCTGCCAGCTTGCCAACATGCAGGCGGCTCAGAGGCAGTGTAGTGATTCATTATTGTGATGTCCAGCCACCGTGCCCAGGGCTGTTCAGCCATGAGCTGCAGCGACTCATGCATGGCTGCAGAAACACATCCCATCACGCAGGAAAAAGTAACCTCCTGCACAGCGGGCATGAGCTGCACCAGCTGGCGCCAGAACTCCAGTGAGGGCTCAATGCTACCGTGACGCAACGAAAACTGGGTGCAGTCCCGGCACAATGGGGCCAGTGCCAGGACATCTGCGGCTGTGACTTCATGCAGGCCAGCGATCTCCACCTCCCCACAGCACTGTAGCGGTTGCAGCAAAGCTACCAACTGCGCCAGGTCCGCCCTCTGCTGCTGTAGTGCTGGAGTGATGACCTCATGCCTTTTCTCAGGGCTCCTCATTGTCAGCCATAGCTCTGTGATCTTCACTGGCACCTTGATCGCTTCTGCCAGGTCGTGGAGTGCGGCCGCCACCTCAAGGTCTAAGATGTGATCCACACTGATGTCAACACTCCCCAACACTAGAGGTTGGGAGAGGCAGTGCAGGGGCAGGTAAGCAACTACCGTTCTTTCACTGTAATTTGAGAGCCCAGTCAGCTCCAGCTGCTGCCAACTACAAGGCGCATCTGCATATGAGGTGTCCAGCCCTTCAACACCTCCTATCTGTAGGCTTGTAATCTGGGTGGCCGTCAGCAGTGCGTCGAGCTCCTGCTGGCCCTTGACTGTGACCTCTGGCAGCTGCAGGGTGTGTAGCTGAGGCAGTGCCTGTAGCACCTCAGCCTATACAGGAGGGTGACAGTCAGGACCTGCAGTTGCGCCAGAGGTTGCAAGTACTCCCTGAAGAAGCTGAGGCCAGGTTTATCATCGCACTCAATTCTGAGGTCCAGCTGGGATAGGTGTTGCGCGAGGGGCTGAAAGCTAGGCAACGGTGATGTGCCAGGCTGCTCGCGGTGCACGACAGCTATGCTGAGCTCCTTCAACCGCAGACCTTTGAACAGCGTGCCCACTGCTCCAGGAGCATCACCTTCCGGGCTTACGATATCTGCAATGTCTAGCTGCTGCAGCTGTAAGGCCAGGGGCGGGTGGGAGAGCAGGCTGGCTAGCGCATCGCTTGAGACACAGAGCCCATGCAGGGTCAGGGCAGTCAGGCTGGGGAAGCTGTCCAGCAGCTGCTGGGCAAGGCCAGGTGGGCAGTGCAGATATCTGCGCTGGTCAGGGTGATACTTCCCACGGCTGACCAAACTGCAGACCTCCACTGCTGCACATTTGTCCAGCTTTGCCAGGGCATGGGCCAGCAGGTCAGTGAAATGTTGGGTGTCCTCTGTCTGCAGCAGCTGCAAGGTGGGAGCCGACTGCTTGCTGTACCACTTGCTGTCCTCTGTCTCTGGCTGCCACAAGGTGAGGGCCAGCTTGCTTGTCCTCGCTTGCAGGGCTGCAACAACTCGGGGCATAAGCAGCTGGTCGCAGCACTGCCTGCCCAGCTGGATATGCAAGGCTGGGACGTGCAGCAGGCGGGCCAGGGAGAAGGCACGGCAGGTCAGGGGCAGCAGGCTCTTGGCCCCAAGCTGCATGATCCGGCAAGCGATGTAATCCAGCAGCGCTGGCGGGAGGTCCAGCAGCCTAGTGGCAGGAGTGGACGCCTCGCCAGCTGGGCTGTACCCATCTGTTGCTGAGGCACCGCCATGCACTGCGGCTTGGTGTTGCATGTCACGCTGGCTCATCGCTGGGGCTGTCTGTTGACCTGCAAAGTGGGTGGAGCAACAAGGCTGTCAGGGTGAGAGGGGCGCCAGTAGCAGCAGCAGCGTATGATTGGCTGGGTGTGGGTGCGCCTACGCACCTGGCTGCTCCTGGCTGCTCTCAGCTCACTTCCGTCAGCGATGCCTCGGTGATACCTTTGAATCAACCTGCAGAGCAGATAGAGGTCAGCAGCGTGGACCTCGGACATAAGCCAGTAGAACACAGATGGCGAGAGACACTACTCCATGGCTACTCCCACAGGCGCTTCTGATGACTTACGAGCGGTTGGTTGGGCAGGCCTGTGCGCCTGTAGGTAGTTCGGCCCGATGTTACAGCCAGCTGGGCCACGCAACCCGCCGAGCAGGGTTGCGCTAGCTTCGCACGAAGCCGAGGGCGATGCGCTTAGGCGACACTGGCATTATCGGTGGATGAGGCCCACTGCGAACAGTGGCAGTGGCATCCGAAGCTGCAGTCACATGCGGCGGACACGTCGGCACACCCAGATGGATCTGTTCGCCGGGGTTCGCCCGTATCCCTCTTATATAACCCACGCATTTTTAACTCAACCCTGTTACGCTGCCATCGTCCAAAGATCAAAGCTGCGGACGTAGCTAGTCAACATCACAGGACGATGCGCCTAGGCGACACTAGGTGGGATTGTGAACTTTCACTGAGGCACTCAATGCTCGCAGTTACATGCTGCGGACGTATTCAGCACATCCAGCCTTATCTGCTCGGCATATTCTCCCTGTGCTGCCAGCACCCAGCATACCCCCTCACACATCAAGAATCTGCATCTTCCTTACAGGGTCGGGTCACGTGATGATCCCTTTCATCACCCTGAAGAGACGGACTCATGTGTAGCACTGTTGATCTGCCTGGTGGTGAGGTGCCTCTTCATGCCGTTCCAGCACGTACACGGCAGGGTGAGCCATAACGCACCTCTGCAACTGACCGCAGCAAACTCTCCCTGGCTGATTGGACACGGAGCAGGTGGCATGTGAGGCCCAATAGCGTAGGCATCAGGCAGACAAGAGCTGTGGCCAATGAGAAGTCAAGACCGCCAGAGTCATGTGCATGCCGCCATGGCAGGGGACATTCATGTGGAGGCACAGCAACCACCAATTCACCAACGGTGCGATACAAAGCCACACCCATGACTGCTGTCACACAATGCTGCACCTCATTACCCCACCACCCCGCCTTGGCCTGGCTCCCGACACCGCCAGTTCTTTCTTCTGCCACCACCCCAGGCTGTGAGGGGCTGGGAGGGGCCAGGCTTGGCTGCCTGGGTGGCTGGACTGCGTGGGTGTACTCAGGGGCACCACACCAGGCCCTCACTGTCTTGCCAGGCCGCTGTAACGGCTGGGACCGCCGTCATTAAGCCAGTGCTGCTCATTGCTCCTTGGTGCACTCCTTGAAGCAGCCAGGGCCAGAAGCCAGAGCCCTACTCCCCTGCAGCCCGAGCTATTGCCTGAACTCACAGCCACCACCACCCACCAGGCCTGAAAGGCAGCTCGAGCGCACGGCTGTCCACGTGACGCGACCCTGGCAGGAAGGTAAACACGCAGATGCATGATGCGTGAAGGGGGATGCTGGCTGCTGGCAGCATGAGAAGGAAATGTCGAGCAGATAAGGTGTGCCGACGTGTGATTGCAAGCCTCGAGGGTTAGGGTTAGGGTGGCTCGATGTTAGCGTCGCTTAGGCGCATCGCCCTCGGCTTCGTGTGAAGCTAGCATAACCCTGCTTGGCAGGTTGCGTGGCCCAGCTGGCTGTAACATCGGGCTGCACAGCCCGCAGGCGCACAGGCCCGCCCAACCTACCGCTCGTAAGTCATTGGACGCGCTGTGGGAGTAGCCAGCGATTAGTGTTCCTCGCCAGCTGTGATCTTCTGGCTTATGTCCAAGGTCCAGCAGCTGCTCTCTTTCTGCTCTGCAGGCTGGTCTGAAGGTATCGCCGAGTCATCGCAGGCATAAGTGAGCTGAGAGCAGCCAGGAGCAGCCAGGTGCGTACCCGCACCCACACCCAGCCAATCAGCCGCTGCTGCTGCTACTTGCGCCCTCACACCCTGACAGCCTTCTTGATTCACACACTCTGCAGGTCAACAGACAGTCCCAGCTATGAGCCAGCGTGACATGCAACATCAAGCCGCAGTGGATGGCGGTGCCTCAGCAACAGATGGGTACAGCCCAGCCGACGAGGCGCCCCCTACTGCCACTAGGCTGCTGGACCTCCCGCCAGCGCTGCTGGATGACATCGCCTGCCGGGTCATGCAGCTTGGGGCCAGGAGCTGCCCCCTGACCTGCCACGCCTTCTCCCAGGCCCACCTATTGCACGTCCCAGCCTTGCGCATCCAGCTGGGCAGGCAGTGCTGCGACCAGCTGCTCACGCCCCGAGTTGTCACAGCCCTGCAAGCGAGGACAAGCAAGCTGTCCCTCACCTTGTGGCAGCCAGAGACAGAAGACAGCGTATATTACAGAAAGCAGTTGGCTCCCACGTTGCAGCTGCCGCAGACAGAGTACACCCAAAATTACACCGGCCTGCTGGTCCATGCCCTGGCAAAGCTGAAAAGCTGTGCAACAGTGGAGGTCTGCAACTTGGTAAGCAGCGGGGCACCATTTGATGACTATCCCAAATATTTGCACTGCCCACCGGGCCTTGCCCAACTCCTGCTGGACAGCTTCCCCAGCCTGACTGCCCTGACCTTGGAGGGGCTCTGTGTCCCAAGCGATGCGCTAGCTAGCCTGCTCTCACACCCGCCGCTGGCCCTGCAGCTGCAGCAGCTACACTTAACCAATACCAGCGTCCTGGGTGGTGATGAGCTTGGAGCAGTGGGCCCCGTGTTCCTGGGTCTGCATCTTAGGCAGCTCAGCATAGATGCCGTACACCCCGTACAGCCTGGCACACCACCGCTGCCCGACTTTCAGCCCCTGGCGCAACACCTGACCCAGCTGCACCTGAAGTGCCTGGGCGGTAGTGCCGCTGATATAGGCTACTATATGGAGTACTTGCAACCTCTGGCTCAGCTGCAGGTGCTGACGATTTCCTACCTTGACCGCGTGGAGGGCCTGCCTGAGGCTGCTGCAGGCGCTGCCTCGGCTCCACACCCTCCAGCTGCCATGAACGCAAACGTCTAGGGCACAGCAGGAGCTCGACGCATTCTCCTGGCAGCCACCCAGCTTACCAGCATCCAGCTTGGTTGTCTCGATCGAGGCATTGGACCACCTCATCTGTTGCAGGTGTGCCCTGCAGCTGGCAGCGGCTGGAGCTGACTGTGAGGGGAATTGGCTGGAAGGCAATCACGTACCTGCCCCTGCACTCCCTCTCCCAGCCTCTAGTGTTGGGGCTACTGTACATCAGTGTGCGGGACATCTCAGACCCTGACATGGCAATGCCGCACTCCACCGCCTGGCACATGCGTGCAGGGTGCCAGTGCAGATCAAGGAGGTGGCAGCTGAAGATTGAGGAGCTCTGAGCTAAGCCTTGCGCTCCTACAGCAGCAGAGGATGGACTTGGCGCAGCTGGTTTCGCTGGATTCGCTGGTTTATCAGTGCTGCGGCGATATGGTTGATGATGATGATGAGAGGACAGGCGCAAGCGTCATCAGCCCAGCACTCCTACAGCAGCAGAGGGTGGCCATGGCGCAGCTGGCAGCTCTGCTGCAACCGCTGCAGTGTTGCTGCGAGGGCAAGGTGCTGGTCCGTGGCCTGCATGAAGTCACAGCCGCTGATGTCCTGGCACTGGCTCCATTGTGTACGGGCTGCACCCACCTCACGTCTGTATGGCGGCAGCCTGGACCCCTCACTGGAGTTCTGGCGCCAGCTGGTGCATCTCATGCCTTCTGTGCACGAGGTCACTTTCTTTAATGCTAGAGGAATGCTATTGCTGCAGCCATGCATGAGTCGCTGCAGCTCATGGCTCAGCAGCCCTGGGCACGGTGGCTGCATGTCATAATCCGTGCACAAATACACCGTCTTATCTGCCTCTGAGCTGCCTGCATGTTGGCAGGCAGGCAGCTGGGTGAAGGCTGGCATATTCAAAGTGAGCATGGTCAATGGTTGGTGATTGGTTTGGCCACTGGCACGTGGTTGGCGGGGCCTTGATGAGTTGTGATGTTTCATGCATGCCACAGTTTTGACTGTTGTCAAGCTGAAAGACCCAGGAACGATGACCCCAGCAAGGACATGCGTGGCTGGACCAGACTAGACAGCTTCAACGCTTGTATCATTCTTGATGCCAACAACTTTGTCACCACACACGTTGTGCCTGCCCTGACACCATGCGTGACAGTAGTGGCCAGGCAAGGTCGGTGTTGTAGCTAAGATCTGAGTTTCCAGGTGTTGAGGTTGATGTGACAATGGCTGGGAGGTTGCATGGAAGAACCCTAGACAACATGAGAACGCATTGTGAAGGCACATGGCTCCATGAAGGGCAGCAATAGCTCGGCCACAACGCATGCACCGCCACAGCTCTGCTGCTGCTGCTAGGGAGCAATGGCTGGCATGATAGTGCTGATTGGCGGTGAATAGGAGGTAACACCAGGGGTGGGATGACTGTTCAGTTGCTCTCCATTCCCTTTCACACGTTGTGACCGCCAGCACAGCTAGGGTTAGGGTAAGGCCAGCACAGCTACTCTGCTGCTACAGTGCTGTCCCTATGGATGCCTGGTCCATGTTACACAGATTGCAGCAGCCGCCTCTCAGTCTGCAAATTATGTTGCATGCTGCCTCATCAACTCCACATTAGCATGGCTTGACCTGGTGCAGCCGCACAGGTCCCCAAGCAGCTCGACCACACCTTGCCACTGTGGATGTGCTGCTGAGAGGTGCCTTAGCTACATTGCGCGGGGCGGGGCGGGGCGGGGCGGGGCGGGGCGGGGCGGGGCGGGGCGGGGCGGGGCGGGGCGGGGCGGGGCGGGGCGGGGCGGGGCGGGGCGGGGCGGGGCGGGGCGGGGCGGGGCGGGGCGGGGCGGGGCGGGGCGGGGCGGGGCGGGGCGGGGCGGGGCGGGGCGGGGCGGGGCGGGGCGGGGCGGGGCGGGGCGGGGCGGGGCGGGGCGGGGCGGGGCGGGGCGGGGCGGGGCGGGGCGGGGCGGGGCGGGGCGGGGCGGGGCGGGGCGGGGCGGGGCGGGGCGGGGCGGGGCGGGGCGGGGCGGGGCGGGGCGGGGCGGGGCGGGGCGGGGCGGGGCGGGGCGGGGCGGGGCGGGGCGGGGCGGGGCGGGGCGGGGCGGGGCGGGGCGGGGCGGGGCGGGGCGGGGCGGGGCGGGGCGGGGCGGGGCGGGGCGGGGCGGGGCGGGGCGGGGCGGGGCGGGGCGGGGCGGGGCGGGGCGGGGCGGGGCGGGGCGGGGCGGGGCGGGGCGGGGCGGGGCGGGGCGGGGCGGGGCGGGGCGGGGCGGGGCGGGGCGGGGCGGGGCGGGGCGGGGCGGGGCGGGGCGGGGCGGGGCGGGGCGGGGCGGGGCGGGGCGGGGCGGGGCGGGGCGGGGCGGGGCGGGGCGGGGCGGGGCGGGGCGGGGCGGGGCGGGGCGGGGCGGGGCGGGGCGGGGCGGGGCGGGGCGGGGCGGGGCGGGGCGGGGCGGGGCGGGGCGGGGCGGGGCGGGGCGGGGCGGGGCGGGGCGGGGCGGGGCGGGGCGGGGCGGGGCGGGGCGGGGCGGGGCGGGGCGGGGCGGGGCGGGGCGGGGCGGGGCGGGGCGGGGCGGGGCGGGGCGGGGCGGGGCGGGGCGGGGCGGGGCGGGGCGGGGCGGGGCGGGGCGGGGCGGGGCGGGGCGGGGCGGGGCGGGGCGGGGCGGGGCGGGGCGGGGCGGGGCGGGGCGGGGCGGGGCGGGGCGGGGCGGGGCGGGGCGGGGCGGGGCGGGGCGGGGCGGGGCGGGGCGGGGCGGGGCGGGGCGGGGCGGGGCGGGGCGGGGCGGGGCGGGGCGGGGCGGGGCGGGGCGGGGCGGGGCGGGGCGGGGCGGGGCGGGGCGGGGCGGGGCGGGGCGGGGCGGGGCGGGGCGGGGCGGGGCGGGGCGGGGCGGGGCGGGGCGGGGCGGGGCGGGGCGGGGCGGGGCGGGGCGGGGCGGGGCGGGGCGGGGCGGGGCGGGGCGGGGCGGGGCGGGGCGGGGCGGGGCGGGGCGGGGCGGGGCGGGGCGGGGCGGGGCGGGGCGGGGCGGGGCGGGGCGGGGCGGGGCGGGGCGGGGCGGGGCGGGGCGGGGCGGGGCGGGGCGGGGCGGGGCGGGGCGGGGCGGGGCGGGGCGGGGCGGGGCGGGGCGGGGCGGGGCGGGGCGGGGCGGGGCGGGGCGGGGCGGGGCGGGGCGGGGCGGGGCGGGGCGGGGCGGGGCGGGGCGGGGCGGGGCGGGGCGGGGCGGGGCGGGGCGGGGCGGGGCGGGGCGGGGCGGGGGGATAAGTGCTTTGTGCGCATCTGGTAAAGCAACGCCCATCGCTGACAGCGGGGAGATCTAACGATGGGTTGCCGTCTCCTCGCCACATCGTGATGCAACAGGTCACATACACACACACATAGGCACAGAGCAGCAATCACATGCACGGCAGCGGACGGTACACTAGCAACGGGTCCGTATGGGCTGTTATGCCTGCCAGCTATTTTTTCCAGACACGTGGCAGTCTGCTGCGTTCAGCTCCCTGCTGATCGTCCGCTATCGCGGTATCTGCCGGTCAGCAATGTCACCTGTGCTGTGTCGGATCATCAACACATCGCGTGAGAACTAAGTGATCTGACACCGAGCAGATGGCAACAATGAGTTAGGGAAGTTGTCATGTACCCATCAGTTGAGCAGGTACGAGGTGGCACGCCATCAACTGAGTGAGTGTGAGGTAATGCCTAATCACATCAGGCCCCGTTTCCAATACCGGAGTTGGAGTTGGAGTTGGAGTTGGAGTGCTGGAGTTGGAGTTGGAGTCCTCGCGGAGTCGCCAGCAGCACTAACCACCAGCCCAACCGCCGACTCCAACTCCGCCATTTCCAACCGCGGAGTCCGGAGTCGGAGTTGGGACTCCAAATCGACTCCAAATCGACTCCGCGGAGTCCCCAGAACTCCAGCCCCCCCCCCCCCCCCGGAGTGCGGAGTTGGAGTTGGAGTCGGACATTTCATGGAAATCCTTAGCTCGTCTGATGGTGGTGGTGCAGCAGCAGCGTCTGGCTCCGGCACGCGTACTTCAAGGTGGACATCGCAGCAGGACAACATGTTCGCGTCCCTCACTGTCAAATGCGTCGCCGAGTGCGCTGGCAAGCCAAACTTCAACTTGGGGGACCTCTTGGCTGCTGAGGCCCAGAAGCATAGTGTGGCACTGGGCCGCACGGTTACATGAAGCGGCAGGCAGGCAGGCTTGATTACATGAAGCGGCAGGCAGGCAGGCTTGATTACATGAAGCGGGGATGTCAGGCCGTCTACGCGTATCACAAGGCGCATATCACAGTGGCATAGCACGGGCATAGTACAATATGGGCATAGTACAGTAGGTGTTGATACAGTGAAGGCATCTGTCGTTGCAATACCCAGGTGGTCCTGAGCCTTATGCCTTCTTCAGTTTCATTGGCTGGGAGGTCTGACCCTCCAACAGCTGGGAGGGCAGGCTCTTCAGCTGGAGGCAAGGCTAACCCTGCAGCAGCTAGGAGGGCAGACACTGCAGCAACTGGGAGGGCAGACACTGCTGCAGCTGGGAAGGCAGACACTGCAGCTGTTGGGAGGGCAGACACTGCAACTGCTGGGAGGGCAGACACTGCAGCTGCTGGGAGGGTTGGTGGCAAGGCCAAGGGTGCAATCAAGCGCACAACTGCCGCACTGGCAGGGCCACTGGCAGGGCTGCAAGGGCCACTGTTGCAACAGCCCCTGTGGCAGCGGCCCCAGCAGCAGCAACCCCAGCAGCAGCAGCCCCAGCAACTGCCACTGCGGGTGTTTGCACCTGGAGTTGGGAATTAAGGCTATGTACCTGGCACCCAGGTGGACTTCGCTTACATCGAGAAGCACTTGTTCCCGTCTAACCCATCATCAGAGGTGTAGCTAAACATGTTTACTAGAGTTGGAGTAGGTTCTGGACGTTTGTTGCGCATATAGAGTGCGCATATAGAGTGTGTTGTTGCTAATAGGGTAACTAATACGACGCCCATTAGTGTGTCATGCTTCATGTCATGTACATCATTGTTACATCGTGACCGCCTCGATCAAGGGTTGACCCTCTTCAACGATGCCGACCCAGCAGAATCACACCCCGCACTAACTCAGCTGGTCACAACAAGAAGTGGTCACAACATCGAAGATGCGAGGATGGCCACATGAGCCACATGTATCGATTGCCTCTTGGCGACCAGCCCCTCCTCTACGACCCATTGCACTACGCTATGAAGAACTTGGAGGATGATTTGCTTCCATCGTCAGCGGGCAGTGCGGCGCCGCATGTCCCTCGCGTTATTCACTTCAATCGCATCCATCGCAGCTAGCAACACAAATGGGCGGAGCACAAATGAGCAGCGGCTCAAATCTTAAGTCGAGACATGTCCAACTCCAACTCCGGGCAAACCGCATTGGAAACGGTCGGAGTTGGAGTCCAAAAAGTGCCGACTCCAACTCCAACGATGGGCCATTGGAAACGGGGCCTCAGTCAGGATGCAAGCCCATGCAACTGATGCGTGTCAGTCAGTCAGCAGTCCACCCAGCAGCCAGACCAGGCTAGAGGCTGAGCAGTGTGGTCCAACACAGCAATGGTCAGGCCAGCCTGGCAGTAGCTGGCCGTGTAGGGTAGTCAAGCACCATGCATACCAGCATCACTGGGGCAATACTGTAGCATCATGAGAACACACCATGCATCCCACGGAAGTACAGCCTGCCTGACCCTCCTGCCCCAGCCCCAGCTGCCCCGGTGGCCCCAGCCGCTGTTGCTGCTCTGCTGGACGCCACGCCATGCCACAATGACATCTACCACCTACTGAGCCAGTCTAGGCTAGTGCTAGTCTAGGCCTTACACAGCTGTCCAGGTCAGCTGGTGTTGGTGGAGTAGTGGTGGGGTGGTGTAACGGCGAGCCTCGAGCGACACCGTTCCCCTTTGCCCGCGACACCTGTGTACTGCCTATGGCGGGCGCAGGTGGGCGCATTACTTTTACCGAGTGAGTAGGGCAGGTTAAAGCCTAGCAGCGCAAGCTGTGAGGATAACTGGTTCGATTCCAGGGGGCCCCGTTCTAAGCCCTAGCCCTCTCACGAGGTTTTCCTGTAAACATCTCCATGGCAGTTTTCCTCGCAACACGCAAGACGGTCTCTCGGCTAACAACGTGAACTGCACGTTACAGAGTGGTTTCCGACCAGACTTGCGTCTGCGAGGGCATCATGCCTCCAGCCTTCGGCTGACTTCTGGCTTTCACGCTAGTAGAGCTTCGGCTTTGGAGAACGCTGACAGTGGAGGCGAATAGCCAACGCTGCCCACCATTATCGGGGCCAGGTGGTCGTTATCGGGGCCAGGTGGTCGACCTGGTCGTGTCTGCTGCCCTTTACGGATTTGTCCGTAGTTGCCACAACTCGCCCTCCGACGATGGCTACTCCCAAAGGCTACTCTCGCGAAATGAGGTTCCTGTGGCAGGTCCAGTGTTGCGCCTTGTTGCATTTCATTGCACTCTGGCAGGCTAAATCTGTAGCGCTTGTCGCACCTCCTCTAGTCCTTCTGGCCTGCATGTCTTCAGCGGCCGCAGGTTGCGTCTAAGCTTCTGGCTCAGACCGAACAAAGGACAACACGTCGTAAACGTGGATCCAAGCAGATGGACAAGATAGCTACCTTGGTGGTACGCTGCCAGCGTGCTATGCATGTTGTACACATCTGTGTTTGTTGTGCACAACTTCATTGTGCGTGCAACTAGTCCTTTGCCAGCCCTGAATGTATCAGGTTTGCATATGCTTGGCCATTGCTGCCAGCCATGCTACAACCGTGCTATGATTAGTACATGATGCTGACAGCCTCAAGCTCTTAGGCTTGCTGATAGCCTTGGTGATG
The DNA here is from genome assembly GCA_030144725.1 of Haematococcus lacustris. Classification (NCBI taxonomy): domain Eukaryota; kingdom Viridiplantae; phylum Chlorophyta; class Chlorophyceae; order Chlamydomonadales; family Haematococcaceae; genus Haematococcus; species Haematococcus lacustris. Next base: position 4,194 of record JASKMD010000004.1, on the reverse strand, counting down.
GCTTTGGTACATATCTGACCTTTGCCTTCTACTCACCATGCTGATGTGGCTGCCCCGAGTACAGGTGTTCTAACAGGTCCTCTATGATCTCTATGAATACCTTGGCAACCTATGGCAGCCTATGGCAACGTCTATGGCAGTTCTATACATGGAATGCCCTAATCCCGGTGCGGCACGACAAACAGTGTCATTTTCTGCCATAAGCATCTGCTTGCACCATGCATACGTGCTTATCTTGGCACTGTGTTACTCGACGTTCTCGTCTTGCTACAGTGGCACTCTGCTGGTCATATGAGGCACAGTCCAAGTGAAGCCTGTTGTGAACCATTGTGCCACTGATGGGTTGCATGACAGCCTTGAAGGCTCAGGTCCATGCAATGGTAGCCATGGCCCACCCTGCTGATCAGGATACCCATGGTCCTTGTCACCCTGAACCTAGTGTCAACTTCGACCATTTCATGTGACCCATGTGTTGTGCTTTGACGCACTGCTCGCATACAAGGATATCTTGTCATGCATGAGCTTGTTCTGATCATCAGGTCTACCATGCAAACGTTTGTCATACTTCGCCATTCGCATTCAATGCGTATCTCGACATTGTGTCATCATGGCACTTTGGTGTTTATCATGCACTCAGAGCTGCTTTGATGACCTCAGATGGAGCTCTTGTGTGGTAACAAGCTTGTAGGCTACATCATAAGCCCATTTCATGTATGGTCATGTGTTCAGCCCTTGTGGGTAAGACATTCAATGGTATGCATGACATGCTTCCATGGTATGTGCATGCACATGGTGTCATGTTGTACACACTTGCTACTATGCTTGTGGCTGACAACCTAGTTGTGCAGCGCTATGCCATTGAGCACATGTGGTTTTTGCAGACATGGCTTCTTGTCATCAACTTTGCCTTTGGCCTAATGAGCAGACACCATTCAGCCGCCTTGATATACTATGCCTTTGGCTACTGCCAAGGTGACAGCAAGGTGGTTGAGAAGGCAGTTGTGCCGTTGTGGCTCTTATCAGCCCTGATGGTTCAACTATCACTCAACCTGAGGTGACCCCTCATGGTCTCCCTGATGCTATCAAAGCACAGCTGGATTCTCTGTTGGCAGAATACAGTGATGTGTTCACACCTCTCACTGGCTTGCCATCAGACCGCTCAGTGGGTCATACCATACCCCTGGAGCCTGGTAACCGCCCTCTAGCCACTCCCATGTACAGGTAAGCAAGCCTGAGCATGACGAGCTGAAGCAACAGATACAGGACCTCCTTGCTAAAGGTATGATTGAGCCAAGCTCTTCTCCTTATGCAGCTCCTGTCCTGTTTGGTCAGAAGAAGTCAGGTGAACTGAGAATGTGAATAGACTATTGCCAGCTCAACAAGATCACACTGCGTGACCAGTACCCACTGCCTCGCACTGATGACTTGTTTGACAAGCTGTCTGGCTGCAAAGTCTTCTCATCCCTAGACCTGCAGGCTGGTTACCACCAGATCAGGATCACTCCTGAGGATGTGCCTAAAACGGCCTTCCGCACACCTGAAGGTCACTTTCAGTTCAAGGTGTTGTGCTTTGGACTGACCAACGCTCCAGCTACATTTCAACGGGTCATGAACGACGCCTTTGCTACTGTGCTGGGTAACACTCGCAGAAAAGATCGCATTATAGGTGCCACCTAAGGGTACTTTTTTTTTTGATGGAAGGCTGCAGTTGCTCATCAGCAAGCCAACGCTGTTGAAAAAAAAAATCAACTCCAAGTGGCTGGCGAGATTCGAGCGTTGGCCTGTCGTGCTGTTCTGCGAGGTAACCAGTACTGGTTGTGGTCCAGTACTGGTCGCTAACCAGTACTGGACCTCAACCAGTACTGGTTGTCGTCCAGTACCGTATTTCAGCTTTGGTAGGGTTAGGGCATGGAGATTTCAAAGTTCCCGCGTATCCCCATGTAATACTTGCATCGCTGGTCTTAGCGCTTCGCTGTAAGCTCCCCACCGGCTGCCTACGTCCGATGTGCGATGTGCGATGTCCGGTCGATGTGCGCTAAAATGTGCGCTTGTAATTGGTTAACATTTCTCCATACTGCCAAGTCTTTCTGATGTGCGATGTCTAGTCGATGTGCGCTACAATGTGCGCTTGCGATGGGTTAACATCTCTCCATACTGCCAAGTCTTTCTGATGTGCGATGTCTAGTCGATGTGCGCTAACATGTGCGCTTGCAATGGGTTAACAACTCTCCATACTGCCAAGTCTTTCTGATGTGCGATGTCTAGTCGATACTGGCTGGCTGGCTGTGACCAGTACTGGCTGGTGTGACCAGTACTGGCTGGCTGGCTGTGACAGTACTGGCTGGCTGTGACCAGTACTGGCTGGCTGGCTGTGACCAGTACTGGCTGGCTGGCTGTGACCAGTACTGGCTGGCTGTGACCAGTACTGGCTGGCTGTGACCAGTACTGGCTGGCTGTGACCAGTACTGGCTGGCTGTGACCAGTACTGGCTGGCTGTGACCAGTACTGGCTGGTGTGACCAGTACTGGCTGGTGTGACCAGTACTGGCTGGCTGTGACCAGTACTGGCTGGTGTGACCAGTACTGGCTGGATGTGACCAGTACTGGCTGGGTGTGACCAGTACTGGCTGGGTGTGACTAGTACTGGCTGCCTGTGACCAGTGCTGGCTGGCTGTGACCAGTACTGGCTGGCTGTGACCAGTACTGGCTGGCTTTGACCAGTACTGGCTGGGTGTGACCAGTACTGGCTGGTGTGACCAGTACTGGCTGGGTGTGACCAGTACTGGCTGGCTGTGACCAGTACTGGCTGGCGGTGACCAGTACTGGCTGGCTGTGACCAGTACTGGCTGGTGTGACCAGTACTGGCTGGCTGTGACCAGTACTGGCTGGTGTGACCAGTGCTGGCTGGCTGTGACCAGTACTGGCTGGCTGTGACCAGTACTGGCTGGCTGGTGTGACCAGTACTGGCTGGCTGTGACCAGTACTGGCTGGTGTGACCAGTACTGGCTGGCTGTGACCAGTACTGGCTGGGTGTGACCAGTACTGGCTGGTGTGACCAGTACTGGCAGGCTGTGACCAGTACTGGCTGGTGTGACCAGTACTGGCTGGCTGTGACCAGTACTGGCTGGTGTGACCAGTACTGGCTGGGTGTGACCAGTACTGGCTGGCTGTGACCAGTACTGGCTGGCTGTAACCAGTACTGGCTGGCTGTGACCAGTACTGGCTGGTGTGACCAGTACTGGCTGGCTGTGACCAGTACTGGCTGGTGTGACCAGTGCTGGCTGGCTGTGACCAGTACTGGCTGGGTGTGACCAGTACTGGCTGGCTGGTGTGACCAGTACTGGCTGGGTGTGACCAGTACTGGCTGGATGTGACCAGTACTGGCTGGTTGTGACCAGTACTGGCTGGCTGTGACCAGTACTGGCTGGTGTGACCAGTACTGGCTGGCTGTGACCAGTACTGGCTGGTGTGACCAGTACTGGCTGGCTGTGACCAGTACTGGCTGGGTGTGACCAGTACTGGCTGGGTGTGACCAGTACTGGCAGGCTGTGACCAGTACTGGCTGGCTGTGACCAGTACTGGCTGGTGTGACCAGTACTAGCTGGCTGTGACCAGTACTGGCTGGGTGTGACCAGTACTGGCTGGTGTGACCAGTGCTGGCTGGCTGCAACAGTAGGGGGGCAGCAGCAGCAGTAGGGGGGCAGCAGCAGCCGCAACAAGAGTAGGGGGACAGCAACAGCAGCAGGAGCAGGGGGGCAGCAGCAGCAGGATCAGGGGGGCAGCAGCAGCAGCAGCAGGGGGGCAGCAATAGCAGGGGGGCAACAGCAGCAGATATAGTAGGGGCACTATAGCACCTACCTTCCTTATGGCTGCTTGATGACTGCTGTTGGGAAGGGGGTGGGAGCGGAGGAGTGAAGGCGGGGAGGGAGGGTAGATGTGGAAGGCAGGAGGCGGGAGGCAGGGAGGCGGGAGGCAGGGAGGCGGGAGGCAGGGGGTGGGATGGGTTAGGGGCATGGGATGGGTTGGGAAGGGGCATGGGTTGGGGGCCTGGGCGGGGGTGGGGGCGGGAGAGGGAACGGGGGCCGGCGAGGATAAACTGGGAGGGGGTGGTTGCGTAGGGAAATGGAGGGGAGGTGCCCATCAACCCTGCAACCAGGGGGCATGCAAGTGAGGTAGGGTGACCAGGTTGGGCACT
>JASKMD010000300.1:0-26365 GCA_030144725.1 Haematococcus lacustris | reverse complement strand
TTGAAGGCCACTTCCATGTTCATCACTCCGTGCAAATGAGCTGGACAGGTGGCTGGGAAAGGGGTGTCGGTGCCCTTTGAACCTTAGGAGGTGCCCTTTGGAGGTGCCCTTTGGAGGTGCCCTTTGGGGTGAGGAGCCTGATGTGGTGCCCGGTAGTGGCCCCCCGCAAGCCCCCCGCCAGCCCAGCACAGCAAGCGCACCAAGGCTGAGCCGGCAGCTGAGCCCACCAAGGGCAAGGGCAAGGCCCAAGGCAAGGCTGCCAAGGCAAAGCCAGCCCCACAGCCAGGCAGGTGGCTGGACAGGGACTGCAATGCAGCGCTGAACATGCAGCGTATTGGGGATAGCAAGTGGCGCCCACTGGAGCTGTGCTACTGGCCAGAGCAAGGGAAGCTGCCAGCCAAGGGCAAGGAGTACCCTGGCCTGGGCTACAAGCGGGTGTGAGACAAGCCACCCAAGACCCAGCCTGCTGTGGCACAGTAGTGTGTCCCCCCCCCTCTTGAGCTGTTGTCAGCTTACACTTAGTGCATGTTTGTCATGCCAACTCTACATCATAGTCCTCCGGGGTCAGGCAATAGTGTGAGTGGTAGGCGACCATGACCATGCGTATGCCATGTGCATGGGAACTCCACACAGACAAAACACCGTTTTGTAGAGGTCTACATTTAGTGTTCCACTGCAATGAAGGCTCTAGGTTCAGGGCTGAGGTGCTGAGCACTGGCCAGAGAACTAACGGTCGGAGCACTTACGGAATGACGCCCCCACCAGTGCTCAGCATGCGAGGGTAGCGGGTCTTGCCCATGCCGCGGTTTGAGTAGTCCCACTCCGAAAAGTAGAAGAAGGGTGTCAGCAGGGTGGCAGTGCAGATGAGGGCCAGCCTGCAGCCAGTGAGGTGAGTCTCAAGTGACTCAGGCGCCCTGACTGCTTCTAGGGCACGTGTCTCAGGCACCTCTCTGGCACCTCTCAGGCACCTCTCTGGCACCTCTCTGGCACGTGTCTCAGGCACCCTGACTGCTTCTAGGGAGGGGTGGGCAAGCAGGCCCTGCTCTACAACGCCGCCAATTGGGTGTCGCGCAGTAGGTAGGGTCATGCAACATCCAACAGCTTTCCCTGACAGTAAACAACAATCAAACCTGCCATGCACCTGCAGTAAAGAATTATGGTGCTGGTACAAAATAGTACCCAGGCCTGGGTGGTACAAGCGGCTGCCAGAACGGCCACCCAAGGCCCACCACCAGCAGCTCGCTGAGGCACAATAGTGTTGCCTTGCTTTCAGCTGTCATCGGCTCACATCAGTGCATGTTTGTCACGCCATCTCTAGACTATAGCCCTGTCACAGGGGTCAGGCAATGGTGTAGGTGCAAGCTGCCCATATCATGTGCATGGACAAAGCACAACCCCTATTAAGGGGACCTAACCCTATTAAGGGGACCTGGTTCTGCCTTTGCGTCAGTACTTGTTGCCCGCTGGGGAAGCAGGCAGGCCTCATCCCGTGCGTGCCAGTCATGCGAGGAGCCCACCACCCCTGGATACCCATACTCACCACAGGTCCCACTTGAACACCTTGATGAACTTCCATTGATCCACAGGCGAGGCTTGCTTGCTCCGCACCACCAGCTGCAGGTGTGACCAACAGTACGGCTGAGGACCACCAATACCTGCTGGGTAGTGCTGGGTGGCCAAGTGAAAACATGAACAAACAAAGTAATAACAAAAGCAAGATAAAAACAGCAACAAAACTATAACAATCACACAACAAAGCAAAATTATACTCATACACACCTGATAGCCTCCTCAATACGTGTCCACGGAGGGCCTGATGCCCGCCTCCAGGTCTGCCGAGTTGGCCACATAGTGGGATGCAAGGATGTCGCAGTGCCGAGGGTGAGAGCGTGGCAGCAGCAATGCCCCCTTTGCAGTGGCCATGTCTGGTTGTGACAACACTTGATACGGAATGTCTTGCAACCAGCGAGCAGTTGCCATCCACAAGTCAAGCTGGTAGCCGGCTTCAGGTGAGTTGGGAGGCATGACAAAGGGTGGCCAAACAACTGCGTGAGCAACAAGCAGGACCCGGCAGGACCCATCGTGTTTCTGCGTGCCTTTGGCCCCATGTCACGAGCTCCAGTGCCAGATGGAGCTCCCCCAAACTAGCCTGACATGTGCACAGCAGGGTCACGCAAGTCCGGCAGACCGGCACAAGAGCATTCTAGGCCATCAAGGTTAAGGTTGCAGACAACTGGACTGCCATCTCCCACCGGTGCAGACAGTCGTCATCTGGTCCGTCGGCACGTAACCCATGAGCATATCAGTCAGTACATACTGCGCATGTCCCAGCGGCGATTGTAACACCCCAAAGCACGCCCAGAAAATCAGTAGCACAGGAACCGGCATCAGAAAGACGGGAAGAAACGACCACGGCAGGAGGATAAGAGCATGCGCGATGATAGGATGGGGTATAAGGGGTTCGACGGTACGACAGGCAATGTGCCCAGTTTCAGGGCATCATGGACACGTGACCAAACTCATACATGCAATGCATGCCCCACCAGCAGTCTTATCAGTTGTCTGCTGATGTCCTGGGTTGCCATCACTTTGGTATATCACATGGCTGTCCTAGTCCCTCGCTGCTGTCAAGCTACCGGTGATCAACCAGCTCCGCATATAGCTCCGCCTTAACCAGTTGCGACTGCAGCCAGCCTGCCTGGTTTACCTGCCCAGGCCCCACTTCTCTTTGCACAGTTACAACCTGCTGCCCCTGGCCCAGTCACGGAACCCAGACATGGAGTGGCAATGATCCGGATCATCGCTGGCGGTTGCATGGCGAAACTAAGATTTGCAAATGGGATTCAAAGTGTAGCTTGCCGCTGCCCTGTCAAGACGACAGAGCGCTTGTATCCGATCCAACTGACAACTACATCACAGCCGCATCTCAGACAAAGCGGCCTTGTGATCTCCTTGGGCAGCGTTTCAGTCTTGGTACGTACCGCTGTCTTAAAGGTGAGGTCGCCTATGGAGATCAGCGACAGGAACTAGAGGAGCCATCTCAAGAAGGCCACCTCCGCGATGATGTCTGCAACTCCCTGATTGGCTGCCTATCTGCAGCACAATGAGCGAGCCAGAGCCTTGTATCGTGTGCGACAATGGTGGGTAGCGATCGCCGGGCGATGCCGCGCCTGCAAGAGTAGGCGATGCAGAGGGCTGAGCTATGAGCACCGCGCAGGGTCTGGTATGGTGAAGGCCGGCTTTTGCGGCGAGGACTCACCCCGATGCGTGTTCTCCAGCATCATCGGCAAGCCCCGCCACACAATGGCCATGCTGGGGATGGGGCAGAAAGAGTACTACGTCGGTGACGAAGCTCAGGCCAAGCGTGGCATCCTCTCTTTGAGCTATCCCATTGCTCATGGCATCGTCACAAACTGGTAAGGAGCTTGTCAAGACAAGGACACAGCACGACAAACATGCACCCAGCAGGATAGCAAGAGTTGGGAAGCAATGTACCGCACGAAACCAGCCCCTGCAGCATTGGATGGTCTAGACTGCAAGCGTACCAGGAGCAGGGACAGCAGCAGCAGCAGTAGCAATGAGTTCACAGCCTCATATGCACAGGGAGGAGATGGAGGCCATTTGGCGTCACACCTTTGACAACGAGCTGCGCGTGGATGTGAGCACTCGGCCTGTCATGCTGACGGAGGCGCCCATGAACCCCAAGATCAACAGGTGTGCAGCACAGCAGGCGCTGGGGTGGGCAGCTGGTGGGCAGCTCCTCCCTCCCTAGCTCACACCTACAGCCATGCTCACCATGGGCGATGGTGCGACCTGTAAGCTCAGCAGACAGTCAAGCAGGGCAGTGAGTGCACGTGCCAGGCCTTGATTTCGTGTCATGTTCCACAATGGCCTCCAGCACACATGGTTGTGCGCTGGCTCTGTCATCTTCAGAGAAAAGATGACGACCCTGATGTTCGAGGACTTCAACGTGCCCGCCATGTATGTGAGTAGGAGCCTGCAGCTGACAGTTCTTACAGCCGCACAGGGATCAGCAGCTCATGGCCAGAGTCGGTAAGCGCATCTCAACAATACCTTCCTGCCTGGCCCGTCCCAGGCTGTTGATGCAGAGCAGCCGGCGCTCCTGCCAGGTCGCTCAACACAGCCATGCTCAGGCAGCAGCACCCTGACCTCAGCTGCCATCAGCAACCAGCAACCCAGTTTGCGTCCTCCACTTCGGCGCTTCAGCATCGCCCACTCACTCCCTGCCTGCTGCTGTCCCTGGCCCTACAGGTGGCCATCCAGGCAGTGCTGTCCCTGTACGCCAGCGGCCGCACCACCGGCATTGTGTGTGACTCAGGCGATGGTGTGACCCACACTGTGCCCATCTTTGAGGGTGCGTGTGCTGTGCAGGCTGTGCAGGCTGGGCTGGGGCTAAGGAGGGGTGGCAGGCTGAGCAGCGAGGACACTGTGCACCAGGGACTGGGCCAGATGTTGGCTGCCGCCTACATGCCACACATGTCTACCCGAACGATGTTATTACTCTTCCTGTAAGAAACGGTTGTGGTCAGGAGAAATATCTAGGACACATGCCCGCAAGGCTAGGTTGACTAGGGTGGCATGGGCGTGAGTCCAGGCTGGGGCGCCAAGGGGTCAGGCTGGCTGGGTGATTGCAGGATACAGCATGCCGCACGCCATTGGGCGGCTGGATGTGGCGGGTCGGGACCTGACGCAGTACCTGGCACGCATTTTGCAAGAGGGAGGGGTCAAGCTCACAAACTCAGCGGAGATGGAGATCGTGAGGTGTGCCCCGCAGCGCTGCTGACCTGTTGCCACATCACCACACTAATTGTATAGGCACAGTCTGGCATTGTAAAGCATGCCACTTTGCGCTATAGATTTCGAAACTCACCAAACAAAAAGAAAAACAGTGGTGTGCATGCCTCATGCCATGCATGCATGTGTGTATGCGTGGTTGTCAGGGACATCAAGGAGAAGCTGTGCTACATCGCGCAAGACTTTGACGCAGAGCTGGCCGCTGCCTCCTCCTCCTCAGCCATTGACAAGGAGTTCACGCTGCCAGATGGCAACAGCATCACTGTGGGCTCAGAGCGCTTCAGGTGCGACCCACGGCAAACAGACCTGGCAGTGGCAAGCAGTCTGATGATAGGCAGCCGTCAGCAGGCTTGCCAGGTAGGCTGGTCTTGAGTAGCCGAGCGCATCATCTCGTCTGCAATGTAAGCTGCAGCTCCCACTACACCGCCTTGTTCTCACTGCCACACGCCTTTCCTTTCCTCTCCTTCACACTCACCTGTGAATTCAGTAGGTATGCCACAAGAGCAGTGGAATTGACCTGCCTGCAGGGCTCCTGAAGTGCTGTTTGACCCCAGCCTGGTGGGCCTGGAGGCTAAGGGCATCCACCACCTGGTCCACGACACCATCAACAAGTGCGACATTGACGTGCGGCGTGAGCTGTACAACAACATCGTGCTGTCAGGCGGCACCTCCATGTTTGAGGGCATCCAGACAAGGTGAGGGCCAGCACCAGATGTGCCTGACAGGCTACCTGTGCTGCCCTCCACACAGCTCTGCTGCTGCCGAGGTGGGCAGGGATGTGCTGGCAGGCATGCCTTGCGCGCCAGCAGCAGCAGGCCCCTGCACCTGGTGGCCCCTGCCTGCCCTGCCCTTGCAGGCTAAACGCTGAAGTGTCCACCCTGAGCGGTACCGGCATCAAGGTGCGCGTGGTGGCACCGCCTGAGCGCAAGTACCTGGTGTGGATTGGCGGCTCCATTCTGTCCTCGCTGTCCACCTTCCAGAGCATGTGGATCACAAGGTAAGGCTGGGGGGGGCTGGTCAGGTGGGCGGTCAGGCCGGTGCAGGGGCAGGCGACATGGATCTGGGATATGTGGAGGTGGGTGGTCTTGGTGTTGAGCTCAATGTAAAGGTGGCTGGCCAGGCTGGTTGTCTGGTTGTTAGGGTGAATGCTGGACAGCGAAGTCGACAATTGGATGGCAACATTTGACACCGGCATCCTTTGCCTATAAGCCTGCATAGCACCTGGTCTGCCGGCTGTGCCTGCCATGCCACCCTGCCCTTGCACAGGAATGACCTGCACGATCGCCTTTTCTTGCTTGGCTTCGACTAGTTGCACTTAGCCTTGAGCATTGGCTACCTGAAGCATGAGATGTCTGATATGAGAGTGTTGACATGTCTGGGCCATGCCTGACCCAATGCCAGGCATGAACATATGGGATCGCTGGTGCCATGTGCCTCTAGCTACCACAGTGCAAACGGTTACTGACCTCTCTGCATGTGCATGCTTGTGCAGGGAGGAGTACCTCGAGACTGGCCCCAACATCGTGCACCGGAAATGCTTCTAGAGGAGCTTGCACGGCGGAGGCTTGCTTCTTGATTAGGCTGAGGATTGCTCATCTTGATTATCTGTGCCTGGATGGCAAGATGTGGTATGAAATCACAAGATGGAGTTAAGAGCCAAGAACAGTCCTCATCATATTTGACTGAAGGTGGAAAGAACCGCTTAGGTGACGTGGTAGTTGAGGGATCAGTGCAGGTGGCGCAACTAGATGTTGGGAGTATGGTTCCCATGGCATGGTGTAACTGAAATGTACGGGTTTCAAACTATGTTGCTTCGCTATTGCGAGAAGATAGCCTGAATTGTTGTCAACTCGTTGATCTGCTCATAGCATCGCAGTTGCTTCGAAGACTAAGGCGGTGTCATAGTCTGTAGGGCAGTGATTCAACCTTGATACGGACTGCTTTCGCTGAGGTGAGATCGTCTATGGAGATCAGCGACAGCTACTTGAGGGGCCATCTCAAGAAGGCCACCTCCGCGACGATGTCTGCAACTCCCTGATTGGCTGCCTATCTGCAGCACAATGAGCGAGCCAGAGCCTTGTATCGTGTGCGACAATGGTGGGTAGCGATCGCCGGGCGATGCCGCGCCTGCAAGAGTAGGCGATGCAGAGGGCTGAGCTATGAGCGCCGCGCAGGGTCTGGTATGGTGAAGGCCGGCTTTTGCGGCGAGGACTCACCCCGATGCGTGTTCTCCAGCATCATCGGCAAGCCCCGCCACACAATGGCCATGCTGGGGATGGGGCAGAAAGAGTACTACGTCGGTGACGAAGCTCAGGCCAAGCGTGGCATCCTCTCTTTAAGCTATCCCATTGCGCATGGCATCGTCACAAATTGGTAAGGAGCTTGTCAAGACAAGGACACAGCACTACAAACATGCACCCAGCAGGATAGCAAGACTTGGGAAGCAATGTACTGCACAGAACCAGCCCCTGCAGCATTGGATGGTCTAGACTGCAAGCGTACCAGGAGCAGGGACAGCAGCAGCAGCAGTAGCATTGACTTCACAGCCTCATATGCACAGGGAGGAGATGGAGGCCATTTGGCGTCACACCTTTGACAACGAGCTGCGCGTGGATGTGAGCACTCGGCCTGTCATGCTGACGGAGGCGCCCATGAACCCCAAGATCAACAGGTGTGCAGCACAGCAGGCGCTGGGGTGGGCAGCTGGTGGGCAGCTCCTCCCTACCTAGCTCACACCTACAGCCATGCTCACCATGGGCGATGGTGCGACCTGCAAGCTCAGCAGACAGTCAAGCAGGGCAGTGAGTGCACGTGCCAGGCATTGCTTTCGTGTCATGTTTCACAATGGCCTCCAGCACACATGGTTGTGCGCTGGCTCTGTCATCTTCAGAGAAAAGATGACGACCCTGATGTTCGAGGACTTCAACGTGCCCGCCATGTATGTGAGTAGGAGCCTGCAGCTGACAGTTCTCACAGCCGCACAGGGATCAGCAGCTCATGGCCAGAGTGGGTAAGCGCATCTCAACAATACCTTCCTGCCTGGCCCGTCCCAGGCTGTTGATGCAGAGCAGCAGGCGCTCCTGCCAGGTCGCTCAACACAGCCATGCTCAGGCAGCAGCACCCTGACCTCAGCTGCCATCAGCAACCAGCAGCCCAGTGTGTGTCCTCCACTTCGGCGCTTCAGCATCGCCCACTCACTCCCTGCCTGCTGCTGTCCCTGGCCCTACAGGTGGCCATCCAGGCAGTGCTGTCCCTGTACGCCAGTGGCCGCACCACCGGCATTGTGTGTGACTCAGGCGATGGTGTGACCCACACTGTGCCCATCTTTGAGGGTGCGTGTGTTGAGCGTGCCGGGCAGGCTGGACTGGGGCCAAAGAGGGGTGGCAGGCTGAGCAGCGAGGACACTGTGCACCAGGGACTGGGCCAGATGTTGGCTGCCGCCTACATGCCACATGTCTACCCGAACATTGTTGTTGCTCTTCGTGTAAGAAATGGTTGTGGTCAGGAGAAATATCTAGGACACATGCCCGCAAGGCTAGGTTGACTAGGGTGGCATGGGCGTGAGTCCAGGCTGGGGCGCCAAGGGGTCAGGCTGGCTGGGTGATTGCAGGATACAGCATGCCGCACGCCATTGGGCGGCTGGATGTGGCGGGCCGTGACCTGACGCAGTACCTGGCACGCATCTTGCAAGAGGGAGGGGTCAAGCTCACAAACTCAGCGGAGATGGAGATCGTGAGGTGTGCCCCGCAGCGCTGCTGACCTGTTGCCACATCGCCACACTAATTGTGTAGGTACAGTCTGGCATTGTAAAGCATGTCACTTTGCGCTGTAGATTTCGAAACTCGCCAAACGAAAACAAAAACAGTGGTGTGCATGCCTCATGCCATGCATGCATGTGTGTATGCGTGGTTGTCAGGGACATCAAGGAGAAGCTGTGCTACATCGCGCAAGACTTTGACGCAGAGCTGGCCGCTGCCTCCTCCTCCTCAGCCATTGACAAGGAGTTCACGCTGCCAGATGGCAACAGCATCACTGTGGGCTCAGAGCGCTTCAGGTGCGACCCACGGCAAACAGACCTGGCAGTGGCAAGCAGTCTGATGATGAGCAGCCGTCAGCAGGCTTGCCAGGTAGGCTGGTCTTGAGTAGCCGAGCGCATCATCTCGTCTGCAATGTAAGCTGCAGCTCCCACTGCGCCGCCTTGTTCTCACTGCCGCACGCCCTTTCCTTTCCTCTCCTTCACACTCACCTGTGAATTCAGTAGGTATGCCACAAGAGCAGCGGAATTGACCTGCCTGCAGGGCTCCTGAGGTGCTGTTTGACCCCAGCCTGGTGGGCCTGGAGGCTAAGGGCATCCACCACCTGGTCCACGACACCATCAACAAGTGCGACATTGACGTGCGGCGTGAGCTGTATAACAACATTGTGCTGTCGGGCGGCACCTCCATGTTTGAGGGCATCCAGACAAGGTGAGGGCCCGCACCAGATGTGCCTGACAGGCTACCTGTGCTGCCCCCCACACAGCACTGCTGCTGCCGAGGTGGGCAGGGATGTGCTGGCAGGCATGCCTTGCGCGCCAGCAGCAGCAGGCCACTGCACCTGGTGGCCCCTGCCTGCCCTGCCCCTGCAGGCTGAACGCTGAGGTGTCCACCCTGAGCGGTACCGGCATCAAGGTGCGCGTGGTTGCACCGCCTGAGCGCAAGTACCTGGTGTGGATTGGTGGCTCCATCCTGTCCTCGCTGTCCACCTTCCAGAGCATGTGGATCACAAGGTGAGGCTTGGAGGGGCTGGTCAGGTGGGCGGCCAGGCCGGCAAAGGGGCAGGCGCCAAGACTTGGGCAGTCATGGCAGAGCAGTCAAGCAACAGAGGAGGTTCTACTGTGGAAAGAGTGGCAGTGGCCTGGCCTGCACGTGCAGGGAGGAGTACCTCGAGACTGGCCCCAACATCGTGCACCGAAAATGCTTCTAGAGGAGCTTGCATGGCGGAGGCTTGGTTTTGCCTGTGTGTGTGTACTGTTAGGTAGCAGGCTGGGCAGCCTTATTGCTTATGCGCTTGCATGCATGGCGTGGATTTAAGATCGCATATCTAGCCAATTAGCCAACAATGCAATGCTCCTCCTCGTCCAACAGTGCTGATGCGTCTGTGCGAGGATGTGTTAAGGTTTTGATATCAACAGTCGCGCCCGCTTTGCTCATAGAGCCGGTTGATGCAAAGGAATGTGCATCAGTGTTTTGTTTCGCGGTCATGTTTAGAGGTCGCTTTGCAAAGTGCGCCATCGCGCATCGCGCTATAAAAATCGACCTCTGACTTGCGTTTGCGAGAATTTGCTAAATTTAGACCTAAACCAAGTATGGTCGAGCTATGAACTCAAGGGGATGGGCCTGGGCCATGTCACTTTGCGCTATAGATTTCGAAAATCGCCAAACGACAACAAAAACTATGATGTGCATCCCGCTATGCAGCACTGCAAAGCTCTTCCTCCTGTGTGCTCAGCTCCAAGCACCACCGATGACCCACACTTGCTCGTGCACGGTGAGCCTTGCTAGCGTCAGTAGCAGTAGCTGCCTTGTGATATGCATTGCAATGCTGCACAAACCCCAATGCATTGCACATCCCAGCACGATCAGCCAGGATCTCACCCCTCAACCACTGCTTCACCACCCCTCCCTCTGAATCATGCCTGCCCTTGAAGTGTGTTGTAGCCCCATAGCTCCACCACACTGGCACACTAAACCTCTGTGACATGCCCCAATGCTGTCGCATGGCTGGGGCGCTCCTGAACTGCCTTGCACACCCATCAGACCATATGTACAGCTGCCTCATGTCCATGTCGTGCTCTGCCAGCAAGTAATACACCACCTGGTTTACTGCTGCTTGGGTAATGGCTGCCAACTTCTCCTTCCCATCTGTCATTACATACACTGTTTGCTCCTTGTAGGCCCCCTCGTTGTTCTTAATTATGCATGCCAGTGCTCTGACATGATTTCAATCATGCGCTCAACAGTCAGCTTCTCTGACCAATTACATGAAATCACATGAAATCACCACCTTCCCATCCTTGCCTGCCTAGACAGCCTCACGGTGCTTACGGAAAACCTGCAGCTGATGATGTGCCAACCGGTGGTGCTTGATGTACTCTGGCATCTGCTTGTTCAGCATGTCAACAGCATCACTCAAGCTCATCCTCATGCACAAAAGCTCAACTTTGGCCTTGCCTGCTGCTGCTGCCGGCCGGATGCCTACAGCTGATGATGGCTTTCCATACTGACGCACAGGGACGCTGCCATCTGCATCAGGCTGCAGCTTCAGGTTGCGAGACTTGCAGTGGGGGCATGCGTCGGACATTTCCCCCCCCATCGATCCCGCCTCGATTGCGGACCGATAGGGGGGTTCGACGCTGACTGAATTCGGCCCATTGCGTCGATGGGGTTAGCTGATCGATTCGATGGGGGTATCGATTTTTGTGATTTCGAGGCATGATCGAGGCATGTTTTAGGCATGTTCGAGGCATGTTTGAGTCATGTTCGAGGCATGTTTGAGGCAGTTTCGAGTCGGCTCCATCCATCGATTCGATGGGGGATCGATGCAGGAAACTCATCGATGTTACACTGGCTTATTGCCAAAGCACAAGATGTTATGCCAAAGTACAAGGCCTAGTGCCAAAGCACAAATCCTACATCCAAAGCAACAGGCTTGCTGCCATGACATTGGGCATGCTCCTAGGACTCAAAGCCTGCTGGTCATGCCATGCAGTGCGGCACTAGTACCCTTGTGAGGTGCGCCCTGTGGGCTGTGGGCCCAGCTATAATCCCTAGTGCCCCGCAACACAACACCAACAATAACACCACCACCAAGGCCAACACAACACCACCACCAACAATAGCAACATGACCAACGCAACAACATCAACAACACCAACAACAAGCCATGTCGCACACCAAGCACGGACTGGCAACCACCCAAGTGCTTGGCTTGGCTTGGCTGTCCCACTGGCTTGGCTGTCCCCTTGAGAGAGGGATGGGATGGGTCATTGTTGTGTGTGGGCATGGCATGGCTAGTGAGGGTTGTGTTGGCTGCTACTACTAGCGCTGGCTCCAGGCTCCCCGCTCCAGGCTGCCCGATGGGGTTGGGGGGAAGTAGACGGGGTTGCGGACTGGTGGTGGTGGTGGGACAGCAGAGGGACGGAGGAAGAGGCCAAGGGTCAGGACTGCTGGGCTGGGTGACTGCTGGGCTGGGCTGGGTGTCAGCTACTTACCGGCAGGTGGTTAGCCACTTCTTAGTGGGGTAGCCACTTCTTAGATTGGGCAGGGAGAAGAGGGACAAGAGGGGGCTTCCTCCTGGCTGCTGGGTAGGGTAGGGAGGGGACTTCGATGTCGGGGGAAAGTGAGGGGGAGGGGGAATTGGAGGCGTAGGAGACTTGGGGTGTTGGTGATGGGACGGGGTAGGGTTAGGGGGAAGGGGCCAAGGGGTTGGAGTGCGATTGTTAGACCTGCAGCAAGCAAGGGGCATGCTTGTGATCAACAAACCAGGACATGCATGACTAGAGGTGGGCAGGCTGGTCAAACACCCCAACAGCATTTGCACTCACCTTGGCTCTTGGCTGCTGGTATCCTCCTGGCCCAGTATGGCTGCCGCTTTTTTGCCTCCAAGCTACGACTCCTGGCTGCGTCTCTAGGCTGCGTTCCTTGGCTGCTTGATGGCTCCTGGCGGCTGCTCCTGGCTGCACTTGGCTGCTGCTCTTGGATGCAAGGTAGAGAGATCAGCGGACTGCTGACTGTTTGCGTCAGGGGGTCCAGGTAGGGGGTCCAGGTAGGGGGTCCAGGTAGGGGGCCAGGGGGAGGGGGCCAGGTAGGGGGCCAGGTAGGGGCCCAGGTAGGGGGGAGGGGGTCCAGGTAGGGGGCCAGGGGGAGGGGGCCAGGTAGGGGGCCAGGTAGGGGGCCCAGGTAGGGGGGAGGGGGTCCAGGTAGGGGGCCAGGGGGAGGGGGTCAGGGGTAGGGGGTAGGGGTCAGGGGTAGGGGGTAGGGGTCAGGGGTAGGGGGTAGGGGGTCCAGGGGTAGGGGGTAGGGGGTAGGGGGTCCAGGGGTAGGGGGTCCAGGGGTAGGGGGTCCAGGTAGGGGGTCCAGGTAGGGGGTCCAGGTAGGGGGGAGGGGAGGGGAGGGGAGGGGAGGGGAGGGGAGGGGAGGGGAGGGGAGGGGAGGGGAGGGGAGGGGAGGGGAGGGGAGGGGAGGGGAGGGGAGGGGAGGGGAGGGGAGGGGAGGGGAGGGGAGGGGAGGGGAGGGGAGGGGAGGGGAGGGGAGGGGAGGGGAGGGGAGGGGAGGGGAGGGGAGGGGAGGGGAGGGGAGGGGAGGGGAGGGGAGGGGAGGGGAGGGGAGGGGAGGGGAGGGGAGGGGAGGGGAGGGGAGGGGAGGGGAGGGGCCCATGCGACCTGCCCCCACCATCTCCCAGACCAACCACCCTCGCACCCATCACAGTCCCAGCTGCAGGGGTCCAGCCAGCACCACCCGGCCCTGCCGGCACTGCTGCACCTACCGGGGCTCTCCATCCTCACTAGGCCTGCCACCAACCCTGTGACCTCACCTGCCGTGGAGCAACAGCCCATCATGTGAGTGCCCCTGCTGGATGATGGGCTGACATGGCAAGCCAGCTGAACAACATCAGTTGCACACTCAAGTTGCAGGCTGATTCCACCCATTCCACCTAGCACCCTTGTGAAAGCACCACTCGTCACACTCCTGTGTGTGGTGTCATGCAGACACACCACTGAGGAGCAGGACGAGCAGACCATGCCCCCAAGCATGCCCAAGCAGCAGCAGGACTGGGCCACCGCAAGGTGCGCTTTACACTCCTTAGCCCTGACTTGCACAAGCCCTGCCTTGCACCAGCCTTGCCCTGGCTATGGCCATAGCCTGACCATCGCTGAACTGCCTTGCCCTTCTTTGCTCCTTTGGTCCTTTGGCTGCAGGTCAATTGCTGCTGCAGTTCTCCAGCAGAGTGGGGTGGGGCTGGGAGTGGGGACAATGGATGAGGCACTTGTGAAGCTGAAGGTACAGCTGAAGGTACCGCTACCTGCATGCTACCTGCCCTGCCCTGATGTGTTGCAGGCCCTTCTCGTCATCCCCGTTGGCACCATTACCTGAGGAGCAGGGTCCCAGCACCCCCGCACCCTTGCAGCAGGGGGTCAATACGCTGGCTGACAGCATGCCATCGGCATCCATGCAGCCACTATTCCAGCCCAGCAGCCCCAGCCCCAGCCCCAGCCCCAGCCCCAGCCCACCCGGCCCCCACATCTCCCCACATCCCAGCCCTCGCCACCACCTCAGCCCTCATCACAGCCCCCGCACCAGCCCCCACCCCAGCCCACCCGGCTGCCTCAGCCCCAGACCCAACCCCTGCCCCTGCCCCTTCCCCAGCTGCAGCCCTAGCCCCGACCCCTGCCCTTGGCACGACCAAAACCTGGCCTGTCTGCAGGCCATTAGCCCTGCTGAACGGAGCAGGTTGCTGTGCGAGGTGGAGGCACGCTTATCACCCAACACTTCTGCGGTCACAGCCTGATAGCCCCACCCTTCCCGCTGCATTCACCACCTCCCCTCCCCCCCCACTCCCCCATCCTAATCCCACCACCTCCCAGCAAAACCCAGCCCCTGAGCGCCACAGCTATGCGGCAGTTGTACATGTGGTCTGATGGGTGTGCTGGGCAGTTCAAGGGCGCCCCAGCCATGCGACAGCATTGGGGCATGGCACAGAGGTTCAGCATGCCGGTGTGGTGGAGCTATGGGGCTACAGCTCACTTCAAGGGCAGGCATGATTCAGAGGGAGGGGTGGTGAAGCAGTGGCTGAGGGGTGAGATCCTGGCTGATCGTGTTGGGAAGTGCAATGCATTAGGGTTTGTGCAGCATTGCAATGCATATCACAAGCCAGCTGCTGCTGCTGACCCCAGCAAGGCTCACCGTGCACGAGCAAGTGTGGGTCATCGGTGGTGCTTGGAGCTGAGCACACGGGAGGTAGAGCTTTGCAGTGCTCCACAGCGGGATGCACATGCCTTTGCATCATCCATCCCCGGCTCTATGAGCATGCATAGCTGCTTCTTTCCTGCTGCAGGGATCCAGGTTGAGTGGTCAGAGACTGCATGTGCATGTGCCCAATGCATGACCCCCGCACCAAGGGGTGTGTGCATGAGGCCCTCCATCACAAAGCCCTTTGTAGCCATGCCCATGTTCGATCAGAAGAGGGATGACAAGCACTGGGACGATGAGTGCCTCACCCTTCTGTGCTCATTTGCACCAGATAGCGTGAAGCAGCTGTGCACCTTGGGCAAGAAGCTGAGCGTGAAAATGTTAAACGAGTATTGCAAGGCAGTGGGGTTGTATGTGCCAGCCAACACCTTGCGTGCTGACCTACGGTACATGGTACTGGAGCATCTCAATGGGCAGGCAGAGTGGGATTGAGCTGGCTGTGTAAGGTGACGAAATCTGGGCTCCATGCGTAAAGTGTACCGCAGTGTACCGCAGCGGAGAACTCTGCATCCCGCGTTGTGGGTGTTGTTAGGCAGCACTTGAAAGGCCCATCGCGCAGAGCGGAACCGTTCGCGTGCCAGGCAGACTGCCGGTCACCGTGGGTGCCAGCAGCTCGGGCGCGCAGACGCAAGCGCGGCGCAGAGATAAGGCATTTCGCGTTAAAATGACAACTCAACTCTCACCAGGCACGCCGCAAAGTCAAATGTCCCTTACGTGGTGGTTCAATGGGAGGGGTGACCAGATGGCCTGCTGGGTTCGCACCACCTCTAGTGTGTTCAATACGTTGCCTCAATATGATGTAATGATGTTATGATGGTTGGGATGCCTGGTGCCTTTCGGCCCTTCGCCCGTCGCTGCCCTTCGGTCGGCAGCTTTCAACCAGTTTCGACCGCAATCGACCCTGTTTCGATGACCCCATCGATTCTGCGACAATCGACAGGTTTCGATGACCCGGGGGGAGTCTCTGGCGGCCACCCATCGGTCGCTCGACATATTTCGTTCAACTTCGACCGCCTTCGATCGCAATCGATCCTATTTCGATGACCCCATCGATTTTGCAAAAATCGACAGGTTTCGATGACCCGGGGGAAAATGTCCGACGCGAGGGAGGGGAGGGGGTGAAGGCAGCGGGACAGGGGGACAGGGGAGGGCCAAGAGGGGAGAGGGGAGTGGAGAAGGGAGTGGGGGCCGGCCGGACATGGCTGACGCTCCGCTTGTTCCCACCCATGTTCCTGCTGCTGAAACTCACCAAGTGGGTCAATGAAGGGAGAGGCAGCTGCGGTGAGGGATTTGTCCTCCTCCTCAGTAACCAGGGGGGCAGCAACCCCTGGTGGGGGGGCGGCTGAGGGGCAGCGCCTGCGGCACCTGGGGGGACAGCCGGGGGAGCAGCAACGGCTGCAACGGGGGCAGCTGCAAGCTCTTTTTGTGTTGGGCTAGTGCTGTGAGCAAGTTGTCCAGGTTGCAACAGGTCTTGCACACACACACTTGCCGCTGTGATGCTGCCAGGCGTGACACACACAGCGGCCTCGGCCTGTCAAACGTGCTGAGGCTGACACGCATGCTGGGTGGCTGCTGCAGCTGTCCTCCCTGCGAATGCTGCTTCTGCTGCCATTGCTCCTCCAAGTGCCCCCCAGGTAAAACTGCCAACTGGGATGTCGAGAAGGGCCTGCAACACGTCATGGCAGAGCAGGTAGCATGCAGGTAGCAGTACCTCAAGCAGTACCTTTAGCTTCACATGTGCCTTATTCGTTGTCCCCACCCTGCCCCTGCCCTTCACCCTGCACCTCCCTCCGTCTGTACCTGGGTTGCATGATGTGCTGCAGCGCAAACTCCAGTCGACCAAGCTGTACCTCAGCATCTTGCAGTGTTGACAAGCTAGGGCAAGGCCCAGCCAGGGCAGCCAGGGCAGCCAGGGCCCAGCCAGGGCAGGGCAAGGCTGGTGCTTGGCAGGGCTGGTGCCGGGCGGGTCAGGACTGACGAGTGAAAAGCGCACCTTGCGGTGGCCCAGCCCTGCTGTTGCTTGGGCATTCTTGAGGGCATGGTCGGCTCGTCCTGCTCCTGAGTGGTGTGTCTGCATGACGAGTGGTGCTGCCACCAGGGTGTGGTGCTAGGTGCAGTGGCCAGGCTGCTGTGCTAACTTGTCAAGGCCTCCATCTTGTCAACCCACCGAGGACAACTGAGTTAAACACTGTAACCAAGTCGACCGCCTGGTCTACTAAGCTGGTCGTGTTCTGCCTCCCAGCCATATTGTTGAGGTGGCTGGCCTGGACGCTAGCCGACTGTTGCCATGGTCGTCACCACAGTTTTCACGGGAAACCCAAATTGCTCGAAAAGGCCCCCGCCCGTCGCACTGCGAATCGCGTGATGGCAAAGAAGAAGCGGAAGGGTAGCGACAAGAAACAGAAAGGTGCGTGTCCCCAGCCGACTGTGAGCTACGTGAGCTACGCGCTGTGAGAGAACCCGTCGCTCCTGTTGGTTCCATCGCAGCGTCTCGTTCCGCCCAAGGCAAGCAACGACAGGATCGCCGGGATGGCTGGACCACGCGTCGACGTCAGGTGCCGGCCCCGCCTTATGTGTCCCCGCACTGTTTGTGCTGACCCCGCCTTGTGTCTTGGCCTGTCAAAATGGCCTGTTAAAATGTCAATTGCGCTTGGCTGCAGGTCATCAAGGTCCCCGAGGGCGCAGTGCTGCGCGGCTGCAAGAAGACGAGGCGCAAGCTGCGGGAGCACCTCCGGCTGCGGGCTGAAATCCACTCCCAGCTCCGCGTGATCGCTTCATTGTTTGTCCTGCGTATCTTTCTCACCTGCCTGGTGGGCTACCCTATCACCGGGACGTGCCCAGCGCCCCTCAGCCTCCAGCCGTGCAGCCCCCCCAACCCCCTGATGCTCCCGCCCTACCCCCACTACCCCTACGGGCCCCTGCCCAGCCAGCACCTGTCCAGCCTGCCAGCATGGAGTGTGACACTGACTCTGACTCCGAGTCAGACTGTGGCTCAGAGCCAGAGCCACAGTCTGACTCGGAGTCAGAGTCAGAACCTGAGCCAGTCAGGCAACCCCCGCAAAGGCGCTGCAGCGCCCGCCTGGCAGCCCTTGCACCTGCAGCACCCACTGGCCCTCCCTTGCCCCTTGACTGCGAGGACCCCCTGATGCTCAGGCAGCTGAAAGACTTCTGCAAGTTCTTCGCCAACCCAAACTTCCAAGACATGCTACAACCAGCTGCAGCGGCGCCTTGTGCGCAAAGGGCAGCACCGCCACCCCATGCTCATGCCAGCCTTTGAGGACCCCAGCAACCAGGCGCTGCTGGCCAAGCTGCAGGAGCTGGGCAGCATCAACCTGGCGGGTGACGCACAACACCATCGAGCGCACAGTCCATGCAGCTGGCGGTGGCCATGCAGCAGCACTACTCCAACCCAGGCAAGTAATGGTGGTGACTAGACCCTAGACTTGGACCTAGACCTGGACCTGACCTGACCTAGACCTGACCTGCCCTAGACCTGACCTGACCTTATACCTGACCTGACCTTATACCTGACCTGTATACCTGACCTGACCTGACCTGACCTGACCTTACATCTGACCTGACCTGATCGACCTGACCTGACCTGCAGAGCGCATTGTCAAGCTGTACGCCAAGGCAGCCAGGGCCCAGCTAGGCTGGAGCGGGGAGGAGGCGCAGCTGTTCATCAGGATGGCGTGCGGGTATGGCATCAACGCCAACAGCTCGGAGCTGAAGGCCGCCACCCTGGACAAGGGCCATGTGGCGGACCTGATAGAGGAGGCCAACACGCACCGCCGCCTACTGGGCATGAAGAAGGAAGGCTCCCTGCAGGACACCCTGCCCCTGCCCTGCCGCATGCGCCATGCAGTGCATGTGTGCCGGTGGCTAGAGCGGTGGCAGCAGCCCCACACCCCACCCGCACCAGGGCAGCCAAAGCGCGGCAAGAGGCGTGGGGTTGGTCCCCGGACCCTGACCTGCCCTCCTCCCTTCACCCTCACCCCCATGGCCAGGGTGGGGGTGCACTTCATCAAGGTGGACAGCAGGGTGCTGCATGGGGTGTGCAGGCAGCTGGGCCTGACCAAGGAACCCCGGGCAGCATTCACCTCAGAGCCAGCACTGAGCCATCACTGGGCCAGGTGGTTCAACACAAACAAGCTTCGCAACAAGGAGTTTCAATTCGAGAGGTTGGTGGACACAGATGGTGTCAGCGTGTGCGTGCACTACACGCGCCCCCTTCCCCCTCCTCCAGCCCCACCTCCAGCTGCCAGCAGCACCAGCAGCCGCCCAAGTGCAGCAGCAGCAGCGGCTCATGCGGTGGGGCTCCCCCACATAGGCAGGGGCATAGCTGAGATGCGTGAGTTTGTGTTTGACACAGACACACAGATTGGGGTGGGCATCGACCCCGGCGTCACCCAGGCAGTCAGCGCAGCCTCAGGGGTGTGGGATCCAGCAGACAGGCCAGCTGAAGGCAGACCAGCTGCGCCGGTGGAAGCTGACCAAGGGCGAGGTGAAGCATGGCAGCGGCCCGAACAATGCCCGCCGTAACACTGAGCGGTGGCTAGCACCGATCAAGCCCCACCTCCAGCACCTGGCAGCAGCAAGCTCGGCCGGCACCTCACTGGAGGCCAACCTGAAGCACATCACCGTCACCCTGGCCACCTGGGATGCGGTTTGGGAGGTGTACCTGGACCCCAAGTGGGCACGGCAGCGGCTGAGGCTGTACGGAGCCCAGGACCGGGCGCTGGAGCAGTTCTTCAACAAGGTGAGGGTGGGTAGGTGTGTGGGTAAGGGACTGTGAGGGTAAGGGACTGGGAGGTGGTGGGTTGGGCATGATATGAAGGAGTAGTTGACTGTGCCATGCCTAACCTGGTGCCACCATGTCAGCCACCACGTGTGTGCCTTGTGTGCATGGCTGCAGTTGGAGAGAGCAGATGGCGGAGCTGTCCATGAAGCGCCATGGGCAGGCCAAGCAGCTGGTGGTGTTCTTTGGCGCAGCTAGCATTGGCACCAGGGGAGGGTGGGGTGCTGATGCGGTGTTGCGTGCCTGCCGCAAGGTGGTGTGCAGGCCCAGGGGCAAATACCAGGATGCGGGGCAGGGTGGTGCTTGTGGATGAGCACCGCACCAGCCGGGTCAGCTCAGCAGTGAACGGCAAGCAACCCTGTGAGGTGGAGCTGAACACACTCAGTGCCACCAGGCCTGCAGGCTGGAAGCCCCCAGCAGGGCAGGTGGAACCCCGCCTGGTGCGCCCAGCCTGGAGCCAGGAGCGTGGCCAGCCAGTGCGGGGCCTGGTGTGGTGCCCGGTAGTGGCCCCCCGCAGGCCCCCACAGGCCCCACGCAGCGGCCAGGAAGCCACACAGCCTGCAGCCTCAGAGCCTGGGCCCAGCACTCCCCTGCCAGCCAAGCGCAGCAAGCGCACCAAGGCTGAGCCGGCAGCTGAGCCCACAAAGGGCAAGGGCAGGGCTGCCAAAGCCAAGCCAGCACCGCAGCCAGGCAGGTGGCTGGACAGGGACTGCAATGCAGCGCTGAACATGCAGCGGATTGGGGAGAGCAGGTGGCGGCCACTGGAGCTGTGCTACTGGCCAGACCAGGGAGCTCTGCCAGCCAAGGGCAAGGAGTACCCTGGCCTGGGCTACAAGCGGCTGCGAGACAAGCCACCCAAGGCCCAGCAGCAGCAGCAGCAGCAGCAGCCTGCTGAGGCACAGTAGTGTGCGGCCCCCCTCATCAGAGCTGGCTTCAGCTTACAATTAGTGCATGTTTTGTCATGCCAACTCTACATCATAGCCCTCGGGTCAGGCAATACTGTAGGTGGTAGGCGGCTCATGTGCCATGTGCACTGGGTTTACTCCACACAGCCCAATAACACTGTTTGAGTCGGATCTAGTTAGTGGCTGCTAGTGGCTGCTAGTGGCACCTAGTAGGTACTTCTGATCCGGCTCAAATGGAGGCCCTGGTGAGGGACAAGGGGGCTGCATGACACAACACAAAGGAGTGTGACGAGTGGTGTTGCCACCACGGTGTGGTGCTAGGTGCAGTGGTAAAAACAAGATGCAACCCGAGTGAGCAGCTGATGCTGTGCAGCTGGCTTGCCTTGTCAGCCCATCATCCAGCAGGGGCACTCACTTGATGGGCTGCTGCTCCTCGGCAGGTGAGGTCAGCGGGTTGGTGGCAGGCCTGGTGAGGATGGAGAGCCCCGGAAGGTGCAGCAGTGCTGGCAGGGCCGGGTGGTGCTGGCTGGACCCCTGCAGCTGGGACTGTGATGGCCCAGCCTGCAGCTGCTGTGAGGGGTGAGATGGTGGTTGGTCAGGAAGAAGCAAGGTGCATGCAAGGTGGGAGCAAGGTGCATGGGCTGGCCCAGGCTGTGCAGCTGCTTGCGTGGGTGTGGAGCAGAGACTGGGCTGGAGCTGGCTAGCTCCTGCCCCCGCAACCACTGGCCCACGGCAAGTGCAGCTGCAGCAGCCTGAGCGCATATTCTGTGGGCCAGTGGAACCTGTGGAGGCTCCAGGTTGCTGCAGGCCGTGATGACTTCAGATCTTGGCTGTGACCGGCCCGATGGTTGTGTGATTGCATCCGGAGCTGTAGAAAGCTGCCTCCCCATCCACATGAATCTCCACCCAGCCAGTGCTGCCAGCTGGCGAAGACTTCACACAACACACACAGCATGCAGCCTGGCCCCCCTTCCATCTGTAGGGACGGTG
Organism: Haematococcus lacustris; assembly: GCA_030144725.1. Classification (NCBI taxonomy): domain Eukaryota; kingdom Viridiplantae; phylum Chlorophyta; class Chlorophyceae; order Chlamydomonadales; family Haematococcaceae; genus Haematococcus; species Haematococcus lacustris. Next base: position 4,847 of record JASKMD010000300.1, on the reverse strand, counting down.
GGGGTGTTGAGAATTGGGCAGGGGGTCCAAAGTTCAGTTCCCTAGCCAGTGACGCAGGGCTGGAGAGTCCCATTTTTTAAGACAGGCTGCTAGCCTAATCTGCTTGCTTCCCATGTGCCATGGATCATGGTGGGATGATCATTACTCCATGAAGCCAACCCAAGGGAACCCAAACTCCATGAACCCAACCCAAACTCCACGAAAGGGAACCCAAACTCCATGAACCCAATCCAACCCAAGGGAACCCAAGTTGCTTGAAAATGCCACCGCCCGTCTCAATGCACATAGCGTGATGGCTAAGAAGAAGCAGAAGGGCAGCGCCAAGCAAAAGAAGGGCTCGGCAAAGAAATTGTGGTGTGGGAGGTGAACCTGGACCCCAAGTGGGCACGGCAGCGGCTGAGGCTGTACAGAGCTCAGGAAAGGGCACTAGAACAGTTCTTTAAGAAGGTGAGGGTGGGTTGGTGGGAGGGTTATGTATTGAGATGTGGTGAAAGAGAAGTCGATTGGGCCATGCCTAACCGGGTGACACCATGTCACCCACCCTGCGTGCCTTGTGCGCATGCCTGCGTTGTCCATGGAGCGCCATGGGCGTGCCAAGCAGCTGGTGGTGGGCATTGGCACTGGGAGCGACTGGGGTGCTGATGCAGTGTTGCGTGCCTGCTGCAAGGTGGTGTGCAGGCCCAGGGGCTCAGACCAGCTGCGGGGCAGAGTGGTGCTAGTGAATGAGCACCGCATCACCCGGGTCAGCTCAGTGCTGCCAGTGCGGGGCATGCTGTGGTGCCTGGTAGTGGCCCCATGCAAACCCCCACATGCAGCAGCCAGGCAGCCACACAGCCAGCAGCCTCAGAGCCTGGGCCCAGCACTCCCCCGCCACCCAAGCGCAGCAGGCGCACCAGGGCTGAGCCCACCAAGGGCAAGGGCAAGGCCCAAGGCAAGGCTGCCAAGGCAAAGCTGGCACCACAGCCAGGAAGGTAGCTGGACAGGAAGGTAGCTGGACAATGTAGCGCTGAACGTGCGGCGCATCGGGGAGAGCAGGCGGCGCCCACTGGAGCTGTGCTGGTGGCCAGAGCAGGGAGCTCTGCCAGCCAAGGGCAAGGAGTACCCTGGCCTGGGCTGGAAGCGCTGCGAGACAAGCCACCCAAGGCCCAGGAGCAGCAACAGCAGCCTGCTGAGGCACAGTAGTGTGTGCCCCCCTTTCTTGAGCTGTTGTCAGCTTACAATCAGCGCATGTTTTCATGCCAACTCTACACAATAGCCCTCACGGTTAGGCAATAGTGAAGGTGGTAGGCACTCATGCACCATGTCCATGTGCATTGGGTTTACTCCACACAGCCCATTGACACCACACTGGTGGTCCCTAGTATTCCCGCTAGTGGCCACTAGTGGTCCGGCTCGAATGGAGGCCCTAGTGAGGGACAAGGGGGCTGCCTGGTTGTCAGGCTGGCATCAGCAGAGTTAGCCCACCTCTTGGAGCCTATCAAACAAGGGGCCCCCACGGACTTGATGCTGATGTGCTCACTGCTGTGCTCCAGCCATGGTCTCCTCCTAGTTCCAGAGCCCCTGAGCCAGCGCATGTTGGTCATGATTTTGGACATCAGGTCGGGCTCCTCGCACATCGCGCACTATCCATAGCGTATATAGCAGGGACTCATTGCTACTGGGTCCACATACATCAAGTCCGCAGAGTCGGCAGGGTCGGATACCCGGCAACAGGCCCAACATGCTCAGCGTGTGCCTCAGCGCAGCCGCACTCCGGCGCTTTGATCGAAAAGCCGAGATTTGATGAAAAGCCGTTGTCCCTCATCGTTAGGGGCTGGGTGGTCCAATGGGAGGGCTGACCGGCTGTCCTTCCCGAGTGGGAGTGTTTGAGTGTGCCTGTGAGTACCTTAAAGACGCTTTTTCCCTTTCTTGTTCCCTTTCAGTGCGCTTGTGGGCAGTGCTCGGGACCTTAGTCTGCTACCAACTGCTAGATAATTGTAACCAATCTAACAAAGCCGCGACCGCAAGTAGGGCCTAATCAGAACGCTGCTAAGCACACTGGTGCAGGGAGCGCAGGCTTGCAGCAGTGTGCAGGCAAGGTTGCCCACCAGCTCCTTGCACGCTGCGATGTCGCCACTGGGCGCCGTCATCGCATTGTGCTTGGTGATTGCCACGGCGTCCTCTGCCCCAAGAGACGCAAACATTGCCAAAGGTCTGTGCTCACTGCTGGCTCGGCGCTCAAGGTGGCAACCGCCGTCCCTCCCTGCACGTCATCGCATTGCCTGCCACGCAGCCTGTGCTTAACCCTGCCATCAGTTTATGTGGTGGCCGATGTTGCCGCGGGCGCCTTCAGCCCAGCTTGCCTAGTGAGGATACTGCCCCTCACCTGAACACTGTTGGCCACTGGCCTAAGGCCCAAGCAACTTTCCTGGTGTTCGGTGCAGCTATCAGCCTGTATGGTGCTCGCAGGGCGCCACTTGCTTGAGGCTGGCCCCCCTCCACACCCTCCTCCTCCCTCTCCTCCGCCTCCCCCCTCCCCTTCACCTACCCCCCTCCCACCTTCACCCCCGACTCCTCCTCCATCTCCTCCACTACCTCCAAGTCCTGCCCCCCCGCCACCGTCTCCCCCCCTCCCACCTTCACCCCCATCTCCTCCATCTCCTCCGCTTCCTCAACCACCTCCACCTTCTCCCCCCTCGCCTTCACCTTCTCCCCCCCTCCCACCTTCACCTCCATCACCTCCACCTCCTCCGCTTCTCCCCTCCCCTCCACCTTCTCCCCCCTCTCCTTCACCTTCTCCCCCCATCCCACCCTCACCTCCCTCACCTCCATCTCCCCCATCCCCTCCATCTCCTCCATCTCCTGCACCTTCCCCCTCCCCCCCTCCAGCACCACCTGGTGAGTCATACAACCTCCTGGCCTCCTCTGACACACATCACATTGTGGGCGGTAGCAACACACAGTAGCAGGAGCAGCACACAGCAGCAGGGCTACCGTTATTATTAGCACTGGCAGCAACGCACAGCAGCAGCAGCAGCAGCAGCAGCAGGAGGTAGCAGCCACCACAGGGTGTGCCCACTGTGCCCTGACCTGACCTGCAGCACAGGCGTGCCTTCACCCTAAAGCTTAGCCAGCACCTGCATTGCTGATATTGTCACCAACAAGAGTACATAGTTTTATATAAACACCCTCTCCCCCGTCGCCTCCATTATCAGGTGACCTCAAGGCTGGATCGACTCCACCTTGATCCAATCGATCCATTGTCTGGTTGCTCATCTATCATTCCCTACAGACCGCACCCTCCCTCTTTACCCTCCCCACCATCTCCACCTTCACCTCCACCCTTCCCACCCTCTCCTTTACCTCCTCCCCAATCCCTACCTTCTCCACCATCACATCTCTGACCTTGCCACCACCTCCCTTCTCTCCTACCTCACCTAGATCCTCTGCAACACCTAGATCCGTGTCCACCTTCACCTCCCTCACACACCCTCCATCTTTGACATCGCCCTCACCTCATCAGAGGCCCACCACCTTACACTCTGTCGCATGCCTGGATGCTTGGTGTATCCATCCCTTGATCCCTCCTCCTTGCCATATGTGGACCAGGAGTGAAACTTTTCAACTGATATTCTTAAAAAACTGAACTGACTGTGGGCTGCTACTCATTGCCCAGCTGCAATAAGTAGGTTCTTCAGCCTGCACCAGGTCAAGCTTTGTTGTGTCACAGCCAAACCAAGCTCAAGCAAAGGCACCTGGCGTGTTCAGTGATGTGCCACTAGCCTGATTGGCCACCGCTTACACAACCCAAGGCACATGCCAACACACTATCCTGCTGTCCGGTCCTGCTGCTGTGGCCACAGCTCGAGGAAGTTGTAGCAATCCCGTCATGATGAGCAACCTGCCATCCAATGGAGTGCTGAACATTCCCTTTGAGGAGCGCAGCTGCCAGGACATGACCAACACCTGGCAGCCCCCTCCTGTTTCTTCTTATTTCTGGGGAGTGTGGCCCGATGCTGCGTATGTGTGGTCAGTTGGCTACTTCCTGCCGGGCGATGCCCCGGTGCCCCGCCTGGTCTCCTTGACTGCTGGAGGCCAGGACCTGCCTTATTACACGTTCATACGCTATGGCTGGTGTGCCAATGCTGGGCGCTGCAACACGGCAGACCTCTGCTCCCCAGACGTCAGGGTGAGTCACACACAAGGGTGCGACCGCAGCTTCCTTCTTCTCACACACAGGGGAGCACCCTCATGGCACATCCATGGTCCCCATGATCATGCAACTGCAGCATGGTAGGAGCAGGCCACGCCCCAGGCGGAAGCTCCTCACATGATCCTCGCATCACGCAGCTGGTTGTTGTTGTGGCCTCACCTGCTTCACCATGCTTTACTTGTCTGAGAGCCTTTGTGTTGGCAGGTGTATGACTCTGACTATCAGCGGAGGTATGCTTCGCAGTCACCTGAATTCAGCTTCATTGCAATTCCGGGCCAGGACTACTTCATCGTGCTCTTTGACAGCTCACCATATGTGAGTCGGTGTGACATCACTCCACAGCTGAGCAGGTCGTCATGCCCGCTCCTGAACAGTTACTAAGGCCTGTGCTGAGCCTGTGTGCTGCACTACTTGCAGTGCCACATTCCAAGCTTGCAAGTAACCGTGTCCATCCCCTCCCCCCCCCTCCCACCTTCACCTCCTCCATCTCCTCCATCTCCTCCATCTCCTCCACCTTCCCCCTCTCCCCCTCCAGCACCACCTGGTGAGTCATACAATCTCCGGGCCTCCTCTCTCATCATCACATGTAGTTGTACAATATTGTAGGGCTCACCATCAATGTTGTGAATCTTCAAGATTTCCATGAAGATGAAAG
>JASKMD010000299.1:0-14965 GCA_030144725.1 Haematococcus lacustris | reverse complement strand
CACGCACCATAGCCATTAACTTCTTCTTAGCATACCAGCTACCAGCTGCCAGTGAACTACCAGCCTTACACTTTACACCTTTGCCAAATGTTACTTACTATCCCCTACCCCGCAACACAGCGTGGTTGCTAATGCTGATGCTAATGTCAATGAGAACATTAACACGACCGGCATGGCATGAAGGCTCCTACAGCTGCATGACATACAAGACATACAGTGCTCATGAAATCTTAGGAAAGGACTGGGAACATGGCATCTAGCAGGACATTCATCCACCTCTGGCCCTGCTCCTTCCCCCCTGCCATCGGCATACCCACCTTCATGAAGAAGCGCTCCAGGTCCCTCTCTGCGCGCCGTGCAGCAAGTGGGCACGGCCGCGGCTGAGGCTTTACAAAGCCTAGGACTGGGCGCTGGAGCAGTTCTTGCAGAAGGCGAGGGTGGTTGGGTGTTTTTTGTATTGGAAGGTTGTGGGGTTGCATGAAGTAAAATAGTGGTTGACTGTGCCATGCCTAGCCTGGTGCCACCATGTCAGCCACCATGTGTGTGCCTTGCGTGTATGGCTGCATTTGGAGAAGGAGATGGCTGAGTTGTCCATGAAGCGCCACAACCATGCCAACCACCTGGTGGTGTTCTTTGGTGCAGCTGGCATTGGCACTGGGGGAGGGTGGGGTGCGGACGCTGTGCTGCGGGCCTGCTGCAAGGTGGTGTGCTGGCCCAGGGGCACAGACCAGCGGCGTCAGCTCAGCCGTGAATGGCCAGCAGCCCTGTGAGAGTCAGCTAAACAAACGCAGTGCCTCCAGGCCTGCAGACTGGAAGCCCCCAGCAGGGCAGGTGGACCTCTGCCTATTGCGTCCAGCCTGAGCCAGCAGCGTGACCAGCCAGAGCGGGGCATGATGTGGTGCCCGGTAGTGGCCTCATGCAAGCCCCCACATGCAGCAGCCAGGCAGCCACACATCCAGTAGCCTCAGAGCCTGGGCCCAGCACTCCCCAGCCAGCCAGGCGCAGCAGGCGCACCACGGCTGAGCAGGCAGCTGAGCCCACCCAGCCCACCAAGAGCAAAGGCAAGGCAAGGGCATGGCAATGTTGCTAAACCCTAACCAGCACTACAGCTAGGCAGGTGGGTAGACAGGGACTGCGATGCAGCGCTGAACATGCAGCGCATCGGGGGGAGCAGGTGGCGCCCACTGGAGCTGTGCTGGTGGCCAGATCAGGCAGCTCTGCCAGCCAAGGGCAAGGAGTACCCTGAGCTGGGCTACAAGCGGGTGTGAGACAAGCCAACCAAGCCCAGCAGCAGCAGCAGTCTGCTGTGGCACAGTAGTGTGTGTCCCCATTTGAGCTGTCATCAGCTTACAATTAGAGCAAGTCAGTCATGCCAACTCTAGACTACGTCCCTGTCTCAGGGGTCAGGCAATAGTGTAGGTTTTAAGCGCCCAGGCGATGTGCATGGGAGCATAACTCCACACAGACAAACACCGCCCCACCGTAGTAGTCCCTAGTGGTACTGGTAGTCCCTAGTGTTCCTTCGTAGTAGTCTCTAGTGAGGGAGGAGATGCTGGTACATGCTGCATGACTCTGTATGCCACCTGTAAGGTCACCGTGGTGTATGGAGCCCCAATGGAGCCCCTGACCTGTGACACAGTTGAAACCTTCCTAGGGCGCACGAGCAGGTTATTGTAATGTACGGTCCACCTGCAGCATGTGCAAGCCCCGTCCGTTTTGTCAGTTACTGCGCGTCACAGCCCGTCGGTGGCACAACAGGTTCGGCGGGGACCTTGATGCTGGGGTGATGCTGGGACGCAGCGCACAGACAGCTCGGCACCCTCTGACCACCACCACCACCACCACCACCGGGCGGGGTGCGATGCTGACGCCAGCGCTTCGAAGCAGCTTGCGACAGCGGGGATGGGGTTTGACACAGCTGCCGCTATGGCGCGGCAAATGCAACAGCAGTAGCGGCGAGAAGGAACCCCTGAGAACGACCAGCAGCGGCAGCATTGATGATGTGGACACCTCCCCCAGCGCCGGACCCACCCCAGTAGGCGTCAGCTCGCCCCTGAGTGCAGCCAGCTCGGCAGATGCCAAGAGAGCTGCTGTGCAGTCAGCACTGAAGAATGGGACTCTAGGCTTTGGCTTGAGTGCAGGTGGGTGGGTGGCACTCAGCCTGCTGAAAGAAAGAAAGACTATGCCCTCGCTATCGGACGTGCGGTTAGTGAGGAGAGTAGCTTCGGGGCATGCCCTTGCTACCCTCTCACCAGAACTCTCAGTCTGCAGCTTGTGTTGGCCTTGACTGTCAGCCTGATATGCTGCACGCCCTTATCTGGCTGCATTATGGGCATGAGATGCTGGCGGCCTGCACAACAGCTGCATAGGAGTATGCAGAAAGCCTTTTAGATGCCTCCTGCCATGTTGCTCGCGCCTGTGCTACTTGATGCTAGTCTCTGCTGCCTGCTACCACCGCCTGCTGGCTGATCATCGCTGCGTGATGCCGTGTGCAGGTGGCTTCCTGTATGCCTGGCACCTGGTGGGTCCGCTGCCCCACCTGCCTAGCCTCACTGTCACAGCTGCATGGCTCCTGCATGGCTCTTGCATGGGAGACAGCCCCTCTCCAGGCATGCTCCCTCTCACTCTAGGGCGTCACACACTGGCACACGCTGCCACCCTGCTTTGTAGGCTGTATATAGTTAGGAATAAGCGGGACTAGAGAAAGGCGGTGTGCTCGAGCAACTCCTTGGACAGTCATGCTGCCTGATGGCTCTGAGGGTCAGGAAGGATACGGGCCAACATCAGCCATCACGTGTCCTTTCACTATGACTGCGTCAAGTCCTACTATGCATCATGCGGTGTGCATTGCATTACATTGCTTTGCATGGCGGCAGGGGGTGTTGTGGGAGCTAGCCAAGCTCAAGGTGCTGCCACCCCCTCAATCCCCTGGAGCTATCAAGCTGGCCGGTGCTAGCGCCGGGTCCCTGGCCATTGCCACGTGAGCGCATGGGGTTGGGTGCGTGGGTTGCACCTCATGCAGCCACGCAATTCAAAACAGCTGGAGCATGCGCAAGCAGCAGCTCAGACACAGACTGCACATGCTCATGGCTTAGCCTGGCATGCAGGGTGGCAGTGTTTGCCAGTGTGCGATGCCCCAGAGTGAGAGGGAGCATGCCTGCAGAGCATCCACTGAGGACCCTCTGCAGCCCTTGGTGCTGAGCCTGAGCTGCCGCATACCACTGCTAGCCAGGGCAGGCACATGAGGTCTGAGCAGATGGTGGGCAGCTTGGGTACTGCTGGGGTCCAGGAGGGGCTGGAGGCCCAGGTGGACTGCTGGGTGGCTGCTGCTGCTGGCATCCACACTGAGGCAGGTGCTTGCTGCACTGCCTGCAGGTATGCCTGCGGATTGGACGTGGACAACGCCACTGAGGCCCTGTTCGCCTTTGCCGCTGACTGCCGGGCTAAGGGCACGCGTGGCAGGCTGGGTGAGTTGGGCTGGTTCTGCCAGCAGCAGCAGCAGCAGCAGCAGCGGCAGCAGCAGCAGCAGCAGCCACACGGCCAGACACAGTCTGCAAGCATGGATGAGCATGGCGGGGAGGTTGCCAGGAAGTGGTTCAGTGGGGTAGGGTGATGCAGGCACTAAGTACCAAGCACCCACGCAGAGGGAGAATCACATGACCCTCACGAAGGGTGCTACTTAGTCTGTAGGAAGCAACCTCTGTATATAGCGCAACTATCCCATGTCCAACTAAACCCGTCATCACTACACGGTTGGCAGGCATCACCACACATTGCTCAGAAGAGCTGCATGCATGGCATCAGGATCACACGGCCTGGCATCCTGGGCCCATCAGCACTTCTAACCCTTGTGTGCGGTGGAGTGAATGTGTGAGCCGATATTTGTGTTTGTGTGTGCAGGCGGGCTGTTGCAGGACTTCCTGCACACCTACCTCCCTGACGATGCCCATGAGCGGTGCAGAGACCTGACCTATGTGTCTGTGACCAAGGTGTTCCCTGTGTGGCAGCCCCAGGTGGTGCACCGCTTCCACGACAAGGACGACCTGGTGCAGGCCCTCATCACCTCCTGCCACATACCTTACTACGCCAATGGCCAGTTCATGACCAAGTTCAGGGGAAAGTAAGGCTGGCAGTTCAGGGGGCTGAGTGCAGGGCTGCTCAGCTTAGTTGGTGCAACTTGGCCATGACTCATGGGGTCACACTGTGATGAGAAGCACATCACTCATGCATTCACTGTTGCCCACTGGTCATTCACGTGCTCAGCTTCCAGCCTTTGCCTTGCTTAGATTGCGCGGCTTCATATGCCATGTGTACATATTTCAAATGCATGCAAGGCACCATGCTTGTACCATGCTTCCACAGTACCATGCCTTGCCTCCCTAGCAATCATAGCTGGTGCTCATGGCCTGCCTGGCAAGGCTGCTGACTCAGCATGAGGACCAGAGCTCATGGCTACCACTCCACACCTTCACTGGGTCAGGGGCAGCCTGGCAAAGCCCAGTATGAGCCAGGTGCCTGAGGCGCAGTGTCAAGGTGGCTTCCTCTGTTGCCCACCGCTTGAGGCTGCTGCTGCCCAGGCTCATTGCTGGCTCCTAGTCCTAGAGGGGGAGGGCGGCCAACCAGGCTAACGGCTGCAGAGTTGCAAGCCATCTTCATCATCATTGCTGCTGCTGCTGCCGCCCAGGTTTTACCTGGATGGCGGGGCAGCAAACTTCATCCCCTCTCCACCCACTGAGCAGGTGGTGAAGCTGTGCTGCTTCCCCGTGAACCAGGCGCTTGCCCGGGTACAGCCCTCAGTGCAGGTGCGCCAGGGCTGAGACAAGGGTGCAGTCAGAGCCGGCAGCAGCAGCCAGTACGGTATACAGCCCACTGACATCCCAGTAAAATACACAATCGAATGGTTTGCATGCCTTCGGTTGGAGCTCACTTGCACCCCTTTTTGTGCACCTGGGCAAAAAGGTGGGAAAAAAAACACGGCTGATGGTTACAGCAGGGGTTGGCCATCACCATGAGGCCAGGTGCAGCTGCTGGAGCTGCACCAAGCTGCCGACCACGAGAGTGATAAGCAGGTGTCATGGTTTCAATAGGCCTGGTGGTAGTGTCGGTGGCTCCCCAGACTGAGGACTTGTGATGAGCAGTGCAGTGGCCCATACAGGCTGCTGAGGAGGGCAACACATGCCAGTGTGGCTGAGGGGGTGTAGCCGGGCAACCGGTGGCTTGCGGGCGCTAGCGGCTGCATGTGTTGTGCACAGGGCTATAAGCGTGTGGCTTCCATGCTGGACGTGGCCATCAGCCCGGACACCTTTGACCCAGGTAAGCGGGGTTTAGCTGCTCAAGTCCCTCACCCTCACTTTGTGTGCCACACCCTCTGCAGCCGTTGATGCACCCCTTGTGATGCGAGTAAGCGCTGTAGCATGAGGAAGGCTGCTTCATATTCCCGTGCATTGATCAGGATGGAAGTCACATTGCAATGCTGCCCCCCGCCTAGCCAACGTCTTACTGTAGCGATGTAGAACTATCGCTGCCAAGCTGATGCAGGACATTGCCACATGTGCTGCACTGGTGTTGTTGCACAGATTGGCAGTACACCTACGCTCAACTGCTGAATTGGGCTCTGGTGCCTGCTGAAGACAAGGTTCTGGCGTATCTTATTGAAAAAGGGCGCAGTGACGGCCGGGCCTGGGCCCAGAGCATGCAGTTGGTTGAGGGCGCTGAGCTGCGGCAACCTGTGGCCCCAAGCCCCGCCCAGACGCAGAAGGTGTCCGGCTCTGCGGCAGCTGAGGAGCGCATCGCGGCAAAAACAACTTGAGAGAAGTCAAATGCAGCGAAGTCAAACGTAGTCGTTGAGCCTGGATGGCGTCTTTGCATTTTCGGCTTTGCATTTTCAGCCCCCTTGTCCCTCACTAGGGCCTCCATTTGAGCCGGATCAGAAGTACCTACTAGGTGCCACTAGCAGCCACTAGCAGCCACTAACTAGATCCGACTCGAACAGTGTGCTTGGGCTGTGTGGAGTAGGTCACCCCTCCCATTGGACCACCTCCCTCATGGTAAGGGACAACGGCTTTTCCGGACTCATTTCTGCACGGATAGACACGCGGATTGAAGCGTTGGAAAGCGGCTGCGCTCAGCCACACGCTGAGCTGGTCGGGCATGTTGCCGGGTATCCGACCCTACCGAGCATGCGGACTTGATGTACGTTGACCCAGTAGCAGTGAGTTCCTGTTTAACGCGATGGATAGTGCGCGATGTGTCAGGTCCCACAAGGTCTCTTTGGCAAAATGTACCGTGAGCCATTTGATGCCGCGCGTACACAGCCTTGATCAGCGAGCCTTCCCGATATGCCTACTGCATCAAAGGACCTGCACGGCCTAGACGCCCACCAACCCTTGCCAAGTGTCCAGCTGGCAAGGTTACTGTAGATGGATGCGGCGCTCTCTTTTAAGCGAGTGCTGTTAGGTACGATCTATCGAGAGGGCTATCGAGAGATAACTATCGAGAGATAACTATCGAGAGGGCTGATGAATGCTCTTATGCTTGCCTATGCTATCCTCTGATGTCCTCTTCTGTCCTCTGCTGTCCTATGCTTTCCTATCCTTCCTATTCTTACTACGCTGATTGCGTCGGCCCATCGCTAATATTGGCCGCCAGTCTGCATCATTTGCGCCGCCGATGGACGCTGATGGTAGCTTGGAGAAACCAGAACAATCTCGTCTACTTTCGCAGCCTGGTGAGCGCAAGATTATGGGGTAGTTTAGACATGAGCATGGTAGGTATGTCTGGGTGTATCTATGGGTGATAATCGTAAAGATAACGCTACCAAAGTAGATGAAGGTCTCGGGGCACACCGTTTGCATCTCTACAGGAGGTCAGCACGGCGTTTGATGCACCTCTTGCCTAGAAATAAGGTTTTGACGCACTGTAGTTTCAAGAGCTTCCCAACCTGCACAGGGTCACTTCAATACACTGCAATAGCTTCCCGTGGAAGCTATGAGCATACTTCAAAGCTAGGGCGCAAAAAGTAGACGGATGCGTATCAACAACAAGCAGCAAATCGATCTCAAAAACAGCACTGCAAATTTGCATGCCGGCACCCCATCACGGCAAGCCGACCGACCGACTAGTGACCGCTCTACCTCGCTCGTCGTTGCGGCGCTGTTGTATGCACGTGCACTACCGTCAGGGTGCAAGGAGTCACTGGTGCAAGGATACCGCGGAGGGGGGCAAAGTTGACTTTAGCCCGTCCCTCGCAGGCCAAGCTGCGGAGCACCACGCCGCAGCGGGGCGTCGTGGTTTGACCTCTTGGAGTTCAGTGTACGCGACAAAAAGTGACGGTACATCTTTTCGAGCCATTTTATCAGACCTTGTGGGACCTGACGATGTGCGAGGAGCCCGACTCCATGTCCAACATCGTGACTAACATGCGCTGGCCCAGGGGCTCTTGAACTAGGAGGAGACCACAGTGGGAGCACAACAGTGGCATCTGCATCAATCCCTTGTTGATTAGGCTCCAAAAGGTGGGCAAACACTCCTCCATGTTGCCCCACTCTACTGATGCCAGTCTCGCAACCATCGAAGTGAATCGAAGTCTCCAGCCCTGCGTCACTAGCTAGGGAACTAAACTTTATTATTACTGCTCTGGCACTGTTGAGGCAAACTGCCGTGTGTCAGCAGGACCGGGCCATACTGACGCCAGCAATGAGCCGTATTCCAGATTTAGGGTGCTCCGCATCTGGGATGCTCCGCATTGCTGAGGTTGCGACAACCCCTGTGACACCTGCGCTGTGACAAATAAGTCTTGAATGGGATGCGGCCACGGCGCGCACGGGAGTGAACGTGCTATAGCGCCTCTTGGGTTTCAAACTCATTGGCTTCACCTTCTTTCACCAGAAGCTTGCCCAGCGTCCACGCAAACTGACTCACCAGGGAGACCGTGCCCCGTGGCAGGTCACACTCTCATCAAAACGTTTGCGTGTGCGTGCAGAACCCCCTGCACGTCAGCAAGCCACAAACATAGCCAATTGTCTCTCAAACGGCAATTGCAATGGCCCACCTCGCCTCACATAGCCTCGTGGGAAGGACAATTCCTCGATGCCGCGATACCTTTTGTGGACAGCCGCCGCTGCCTTCATTGGCCAGAATGCCGTGCGCACGAATCGTCCGCCAGGGCAATGCAATTCAGCGCAGCAATGTCCAAGTCCAGGTCGTAATTAACTCCCGGAGCCAGAGAGCAGATGCAGACGTGAGCAGTTTTTCTGGCCCTTTCAAGAGGGGCCTTGTAAAGAGCCGTGAAAGAGGCTTGCAGACGCGGCCTTGCCACGTCCTCATGCACGGCTTGTGTACAAAACACGCAGATTGACAAGGTCCTGCTGAGCACTGAGCAGCTCAACGAAATCCTCGACTACATGGGACGGTAAGGGCGGGGCCCGGCGCACGCGGCTTGCACGCCCGGCAGTGGAAGGGGCTTTCGCAACGGACTGTGCGGTTTGCACTGCTGCGCTTGATCGCAGTCAGATAGGCCATGAGTACCAAGACAAGGAGCTTTTGGTGTTGGGCGTCCTGAAGGGAGGCTTTATGTTCACAGTAGGTATATCTGCTGAGCTGCCCAACATGGCACACAGTCTGTCATGCCAGCTCCAGCTCTATGCTTCCTTCACAAAGTCATACTATCAGTCGTGTGTGGTCACTGTGTTTCAGGCTGACCTTATCCGACACATCTACCCAGTACCACCGGTAAGCATGGCGGCACTGCAAGCACCACTGGCTTGCCCACGTGTATATTTGGGTACTGCGGTACACGCACGGCGGGCAGGAGCAGCTGTGTGAGGGGTTATGTCTTGATGGTTGTGATCATCGCAGCAAGAGCAGTGTGTTTTGCCTGGTGACATAGCCCAACAGTTTTGTTGCCACTGGCTGCTCAGACGTTGGAGGTGGACTTCTTCAAGGCTTCCAGCTATGGCACTGGCACCAGTAGTTCTGGCAGCGTCAAGCTGGACGAATCGTTTGACTTGAGCAGCATCAAGGGCAAGCACGTGCTGGTGGCAGAGTGAGTGGGTGCTGGCCCACAACTGCATGCCGCTCACACCTTGTACAATGTGCAGTAGGCTGTGGGCCTTGCAAGGGTGCCACCATCACATGACCATCACCTGCTGTCGCCTGGTCTTGTGTGTGTGGTGGTGGACGGCCAAGCTCATGCTGCACCAAGCTGGGCTATTGTGCCGTGCTTGCAGGGACATCATTGACACTGGGCTGACCATGAGCAGCCTGGTGTCCCTGTTGAGGCGGTCAGGCGCAATGTCGGTCAGGGTGGCCGTGCTGCTGGACAAGCGTGCCCGCCGCAAAGTCACCTTTGACCCAGACTTCGTTGGGATGTACATGGGGGAAGAGTTTGTTGTAGGTGAGAGGGATTGCGTGGCAAGGCAGGAGGGGCACAAGCACCACATGCATGTGTGAGTGTCGTGGCTTGCACTCAGCCCTTGCCAGCATGAGACTGAGACTAATACGCAGCATGTGCACTTGCATGATGGGTCAATGAGTACTGTCCTGACAGCCGATGAGAAACGTCTTGTACCACCGTCTAGTCTGCTGGCCGTTGCATTCACAGGGTATGGCATTGACTTTGCTGAGCGCTACCGCTGGCTGCCTTATATTGGTGTGCCCAAGCCAGAGGTGGTGGCCACCATTTTGAAGGAGCGAGCTGCAGTGGCTGCAGCAGAAGCGGCTGCTGCTGCTGCCTCCCGAGCAGCGATAGAAGCCAGCTACAGCTGCAGCAGCAGCAACAGCAGCAGCAACAGCAGCAGCAATGGCACAAGCAGTCAGGCTTCAATCAGCAGCAAGGCAGGTACAGAGGTGCCGCCTGCAGGTGCCGCTGCATCGCAGGAGCAACCGCAGTCGTCACAGCACTCACGACCTGAAGTGTCATCGCCGCAGCAGCATAGCACTATGACAGTAGGCCATAGCCACCCGGGTGCCACCCGCAGCCACAGCTTGAGCCATTCCACTGTGGCAGTAAAGCCAGTGCTAGTGGCGCCACCGCAGTCGAGGCAACTGGCAGCAGGTGGCAACTTGAAGCCAAAGCCAGTGCCAATTTGAAGCAGTACCCTGGGCACGCATTCTGTGTTCTTGCCACTTTTGGTTTGTTTGAACTGGTGGCATGCACCAAGTTAGCAGCAAGCAACGCCCTGGGCTATCTGGTGACCCAAACTTTTGCCATTGTCTGACCTGCTTTTCAGCTTCATTGCACGCAGCTGCGCACAGTCGGATACTGAACACTTGCTCGACCTGATGAATATGAAGCATGCTGTTTTGACTGCATAGATTTGTTTAGGTACGGAGGAGTATAGCTACAAAGTTGGTGTGTCCGAGCATGCTTTTGTTGTTGAAGTAGACAAATCTGCTGCCGCCGTCAGTTCTTTCACTGTAGCAAGTGTTGTACATAGTTCATTTGGGTGTAAACTTGCAAAGCTGTACTGATGGCGTGAGTTCTATGGATGGTATGGCGAGTGTGGCAAATGTTACTCGCTTGCTTCTCCTTCCTCACGAACATGAGTAGACGTAGCGAAAAAAACTCTATAGTAGAAGCGGGAGTAATATAAAACTCTTTAGTAGAAGCGGGGAAGTCAGGCATTCCCACGGTTAACCCTAACCGTAACCGTAACCCAAACATGGCTTTATGCAACTGCAGTCAGGCGTCCCCAACATGGGGTTGGTAATCCTCATGCAAGTACTCGCTACAAAGTGCACTGATTTCGGTAACGTTTGTTGCATTGGCACCTGCGAATTACTCCGCATCCACTGGCAAGCGGCGCGTTAATCCTTGCATCAGAGTCCATGCCGGCGCAAGCGAGCGCGGACACACCTCAGCTGCTCCCTATCGATTGTTCTAGTGGTGAGTAGCGGCACCAATGAGCGAACTGCGCTTGGCATCGAGCCGGAAGTACAATCACATTTCAGCCCGCCAGGCTCGCTCCGCGATCCTCTTATTGGTGCAGGCGGTGTTGGAGGGCCATCGTTGGGCAAGTTACTAATCGACATTCTTGCATACGCGGGAAACGTGCGTCTCTCTCTCAGGAATGGAGACCCCCATCCACAAAATGGCATGTTGTGAGCTGACCATTGTGACTCTCCAGACTTTCGATTAGTAACTCTGTTCCTTACTCAACGTCACAACTCCGACTGAAGAAAGCATGGCAATTAGATGATCAGGACTGCTCCAAATGACTTTGGCGTGACCCTACTTTGCCTGCAGGAATGACTAGCCTGCTCCGACCGCCCGGACCGTGCCCCCTTGCACCCCCTTGCACGACCTTGCACCCCCACCCCCTCCCCAGCCCAGCATAGCCTTCCTACCTCCTCCTACCCCCTCCCAACCCCAGCCCCGCCCTCCCCCCCCACCCCACCCCCTCCCAGCCCCATCACTGCCCTCCCACCCCCGCTACCCCCTCCCAACCCCGGCCCCGCCCTCCCACCCTTCCCACCACCCCCTCCCAGCCCCGCCCTCCCCCCCCCCCCCCCCCCTCCCAACCCCAGCCCCGCCCTCCCACCCCCCTCCCCCCCCTCCCTCCCTCCTTCCCTCCCTTCCCATCCCTAGCAACTCCTGCCCACCCCCATGGGGCGCAGCCTGCGGCGTGCTCAGCTCCAAGCCCTGGTAAACTCACCGAGAGCTGGTTATGGCACCGAGAGATGGCATGCCGTGATGACCGTTTTTACTGCGGCGACTGTCCCTGACTGTTTGCAGGGGCTACTGGGCCACGTCGGTCGCGGCGGTCGATCGCGGCGAGGCCCGCATGAGCAATACACGCATGAATTTGAATGTTAATATTTGAGCCGCCAGTGCGCTCAACACAATGCACGGGAATTAGTTAAACACGCTTCAACCAGTAGCTGAAAGAGTGCTCTATCCATGGATGTGCGTAGCATAATTAGAGACCACGTGGCTGGGACGCGGCGTCGTTTTGATTACCAGGGGTAGGTTTTCTGTTAGTTGGGGACACCTGAACTGCAGCCCATCTACTCCATTACTTGATGTGACGTTTGCTGCGTCTGCTGCAATGCGATATCGCGCATTTAATGTAAGACTAGAATTGCCATTGGAGTCTTTCGATGCGGCCAGCCACATGTGACCCCGGATGTGTCCCAATCACAGACCGTGGTTAGCTACACTGGTAAGCTACGTGCTTGCCTATCCGTTAGCGATGCACGACATGTCGTTGGCGCACACCACCGAAGTCCGGCAAACATGGCAGCGCGAGCTTCCTGATGGTGCAGGCCGCTTGGCGAGGATGTGAGGGTTCCCTTGAGTGTTGATGGCAGCGCTACATCCAGCCAAACTCCCTTCACTCTTGTCCAAGATGACTCTTACGCGCATCACCAGAATAAACTACTCCCCGCCTATCCCCGCCTATCCCATCTCTCCAGCCCTCCCCACCGCGTGGAGGACGTCAGCCAAGCAGAGCGGGTTCAATGCGAGTGTTAGCTCATCAGCGGCAATGCACTTGTCTTGCTGCATGTATGCCTCATGAAAGCAAATGGAAGCGCCACCCTGGTAAACAAATACACTGCCATCCCTCGACGCAGCAAGACAAATGCATGGCGAAATGCAAATGCATGTCGGTTGTCCTCCCGATGATGAGCTGGCACGCAGCAAACGGTCAACGATCTGACTAAGGCGGACGCAACCGCGGGTGTGCACTCTCGGGGTAGTTCTGCATACACTCACGACTTCTTGTCAAACTATTGAAGTGCCAGCACACAGGTGGGTTGTAGCGCGGGACAGGCCGCATTCCTAAGTGCATCTACCGAAGATAGCTGCTGAGAGGAGCACGCATCCGCGACAGTCACGCAAATAGGGGCGCGAGAGCACCCTCCTAGTTCCTAGAATCCGCCATTTCTGTGCGACATCGACAGCCCCTATTAGCGGCTGCGAAGCAGCAGCCGAGGCACTGCGTGCTGCTACACGGCATGTCGATGCCGCCGGCCGCTCGACACCGCGCCTCGCCCCTGGCCCGACGCCCTGATGCGCGTTGCGCCTGCTGCTGTGCAGCCGCGATGGCTATTCCAAGCGTTCCAGGCGTCACCATTGCCGGTCCTGTCACGCCGGAGCAGGCGCAAATCCTGACCCCTGGGGCCCAGCAATTTGTTGCCACCCTTCACCGCTGCTTCAACGCCAGGCAAGTGGGACAGCCCTGATTCACATGGAGTCCAACCAGGGATGTGCTGAAGCTGTTTCACTGTAGCTACAGGCCAGGGTTAGTGAGTGGTAAGAGGCTGTTCATTTGCAGGCGCAAGGACCTGCTGGCTGCGCGGGTCTTGCGGCAGCAGCAGCTGGACGCTGGCCATTTCCCAGACTTCCTGCAGGCCACGGCAGCTATCCGTGCAGATGTGGCGTGGAAAGGTGCTCCTCCAGCCCCTGGCCTTGTGGATCGACGTGTTGAGATTACCGTGAGTGATGGTTGCTGACCGTCTGCCTGCCCACCTGCTGTCTGCCCTCCTGCCTGCCCACCTGCTGTCTGCCCTCCATTTGCTGCCATTTGTCCGCATTTTGCCTGTCTTCCACCACCTGCCCATGCCTGCTTTATCCCTAAGATGGGGATGACCTCCTGACAGACCAGTCGGGCAGTAGCAATGACACACCGGCAATGTGTGGCAACGTGAACATGCCACACATGGCATGTTGAGCATGCGCAGGTGCTCTACAGGTTGTCCGCCTCCAATTCCTTCCAGTACAGGTTGCCATTGCTGCTGCTGCTGCTGCTGCTGCTGCTGCTGCTGCTGCCCCTCTGCTGCTGCTGCTGACAGGGCCCTGTGGACCGCAAGATGGTGATCAACGCCATGAACAGTGGAGCCACTCAGTTCATGGCTGACTTTGAGGGTGAGCCCGGGGAGGGGCTAGGCAATCACACGTTGCACACCATGCATTGCTACACCCGGCCATCACCAGCTGCTGTTCCCCTGCCGCCTGCCTCCCTGCCTCAACACCAGTCACACTATCACCCTGGTGGCCACTGCAGATTCCCATGCCCCCACGTGGAGCAACAACTTGGACGGGCACATCAACCTGCGGGACGCGCTGCGCCGCACCATCAGCTTTGCAGCGCCTAATGGAGGTGAGGGGGGTGAGCCCTGCACACCCCACCAGGACCCTGGCCGCTTCCTAAGCAACACTGAGTGTGAGCTTGAAGTGTGAGATCAAACATGGACACAATCCTGGACACAACCCTGTCCCTGCAGTGGGTAGCGTCAAGGGCATATTAAATCTGTTCTGCATGCAGATCAGCCTGTTTCCGTCTTAGATGTCATCACTGTTGAGCCTCACTGGGGCATGTTCAACCTGGGGGGGGGTCCCCACTGTTGAAGACGACCATAACCAGGGCCGGCCCACGCTGCCAGCAGCCCCTGCCCCTGCCCCTGCCCCCCCCTGCCCCCTGTCCCCTGCCTCAACCTTCACTTCACTTCCGGCGCAGTGGGCCCCCTGCCCCTCTTGAGCTGAAACTGCAAACCTCTGCCCCTGATCTCCCCTACCCTGCCCTGCCCTGCCTTGACCTGCCCTGCCCCTGCCCCAGGCAAGTACTACAGCCTGCGCAGCGATGCCCCAGTGGCCACCCTGCTGGTGAGGCCGCGTGGCTGGCACCTGGAGGAGGCTCACTTCCTGGTGGATGGCCAGCGCACCAGCGGCAGCCTGTTCGACTTTGGTCTGTTCTTCTACCACTGCGCCAAGCTGAGCATTGAGGCCGGGCAGGGCCCATACTTCTACCTGCCAAAGATGGAGAGCCACCTGGAGGCAAGGTGGGGCAGGGCAGGGCAGGGCAGGGCAGGGCAGGGCAGGGCAGGGCAGGGCAGGGCAGGGCAGGGCAGGGCAGGGCAGGGCAGGGCAGGGCAGGGCAGGGCAGGGCAGGGCAGGGCAGGGCAGGGCAGGGCAGGGCAGGGCAGGGCAGGGCAGGGCAGGGCAGGGCAGGGCAGGGCAGGGGGC
>JASKMD010000298.1:0-15054 GCA_030144725.1 Haematococcus lacustris | reverse complement strand
CTTCAGCTGTACCTCCATGTTTGTCCAACGGTGCAACCGTGGGTCATCAACTGACATACCAGAACCGCAGGCTCCCACGATTATTTTCTATCATTCGAGCTCCCTGCATCTCAGCAGGGCTGCAAGACTTGAGCAATGCAAGTGCAGTGTGAAGAGATCATGCCAAGACCCTACACCTGACACGGTTCATGCCTCTGCCACTGGGCAGCACACAGTGGACAATAATGGCGACCTGCATGCCTTGGTGTTGATATCATGTTCACGCCCTGCTTGTGCACTTAACAAGTTCCAACCTTAAGAAGCGGAGGTGGGGGTCAAGCAGCTTCCAGCTGAAGAGCTCAAGCAGGGTGGCCTTCTTCTCCTCCTCTCGTCCCATCATCGTCTTGACCCGCCCCACTCAGCCCCACGCGACCGCCTCGGCCCACAGCACCAACAGCGACACCGCGGTGGAGGTGAGGCCCAGCGGCAGCATGAGCTTGATGAAGCGCATGTAGGTCAGGGGCACGCCCCGGGCCCGCAAAATGTTTGCCCACCTGCGCACACCCACACCCACCCCACCACCCACCCACACACCACGAGTCGCACCTCGCATCTCAGGCGGTGTAGACGGGAGGAAGGGGAGGGGGGGCGCACTGGGGGTTCTGTCTCCTGTCGTGCTCTGACAAGGGGGTACGTAGAGCAGCACCGAGGCCCTCAAGCCCCATGAGCGCCTGGTACAGAGGGGTGGCGTGTGGTGCGTGTGCTGTGGTGTGCATTGTAAGGGACGTTGAACGTTGTCGGGCTCTGAGGTGGGTGGTTGTCCTGCTCCCAGGCATCCTCATGCATCCCCACAGCAGATGCAAAGGATGAGGAGGTGGAGGTGGAGGATGAGGATGAGGAGCAGGCAGAATTCTCTTAATGAGCTGCTTCAGTGTTCTAGCCAGTCGCTGCGACCTCATCAGGCCCACAGGCTGGGGTGGGGCGCATGTTCTGTGCCTAGGCATCCTCATACTGCTCTCAGGCATCCTCATGCATCCCCAGAGCAGGGTCACAGGGAAGGAGCAGGTGGTGCTGCAGCCAGACGCTGCAACAGACATGCACAGGGCACCTCCATGCTGCTTGCACAAGTGGTGCAGAGTGGTTACAACAGCGGTTGCACATGGTGCATTGGTGGCCACAACAGGTGGTGCTTCAGGGCCATGTGGCCCAGCCCAGCCCAGCCCAGCCCAGCCCAGCCCAGCCCTGCTCAGTGCCTCACATGATGCCCGCCAGCGCCCCCACCAGCGTGACCATGGCCCCCGCATTGGAGCCGACCACCACCCCAAACAGGGCAGCACGCTGAACCGCCACCGTGGCCGGCTGCAGCCCCTCCCCCTCCCACCCCCCCACCGCTGCTGCCCCAGGGGCGGGACTGGAGCCCAGCCCAGCCTGCATGCTGCCGGCACCCCCCCCTCCCTGGGTCGGACAGGGTGCTCCCCCGCCCCCCCCCGGCCCCCCCTGCTGCTGCCTGCAGGCTGCTGGTGAAGTCTGACTGCAGGCAGACGGAGGTGAGCATGATGGTCATGGGCTGGTTGTTGATGGCGTTGGCCAGGGTCACCGACAGCCAGCCCATCAGCTGCAGCGTGCCGCCCACCCCTGCCTGCCCCGCCACGCTGCCCAGGCCTTGTGCCAGCGCTGCCAGCCAGCCCTGCACCAGCAGGCCCTCCACCAGGACGAACATGCCCAGCACAAAGGGCACCACCTGCCGCCAGGCACAGGGCGTGGGGGCAAGCTGGTGTTGAGGGACAGGTGGGTGGGTGGGTGGGTGGGTGGGTGGGTGGGGTGGGTGGGTGGGTGGGGTCTGGTGCGGAAGCAGTGAGTGCAGCTGGAGGAGGTGGAGGAGTGGGGCAGCAGGCAGCGGCAGGGCCCGACACTCGGCAGCTCATGCACCACACCACATGGTGCTGGGGGAGGGGCTGCTGGGGGGCGTGTGGGCGAGGAGGGGGGGCCATCAGCTACCCCGCCACCAAAACAGGGCAATGGCGACATGCAGGCTGGGTGTGGTCAGGCATGTGAGGGAGGTGAGGAGGTAGAGGGGGGCAGGAGGGGGTGCAGGGGTGTCAGGGGGCCCTGCCCGCACCTCCCAGGGCAGGGTCAGCAGGAGCAGCAGGAAGCCCCGGCGGGGGGGTACCAGGGCCGCCCCACATGGCTGGGCCGTGCCCCCTGCCTGTGTTGGCAGCGGCCCTGGCTGGACCTGGCCCCCCTCCCCCCCTGCTGCTGGGCCCCCCCCCGCCTGCTGCTCGGCTGCCTGGCCTGTACTCTGTGGAGCCAACCACTCCACCAACTGCCCCTGCCCCTGCTTCGCCTCCTGTGCTGCTTCTTGCCCCTGCCAGCTGCCCGTGCTGCCGCTGCCCTTGCTGCTGCTGCTGCTGCTGCTGCTGCTGCTGGTGGACTGGAGGTTGAGCCCCCTGCTGCCCCTGCTGCTGTGGGGAAAGGTCCTCATTTTGGCCCGGGTGGGCTGCCTGCAGCGCTGGCTGGGCCAGCAGGGGCATTGAGGGGCCCGTCTGCAAACACTGCATGGTGGGTGGGTGCTCAGCCGCCTGGGTGGGTAGGGGGGGTGGCAGGCTGGGGGAGGGGGCCCCCCTGCTCTCATCTGCTGCCGCGCCCATCTGCCTACCTTCCTGGCCTGTTTGCTGGCCAAGGGTGGCAGGCTGGGGCGACATGGTGTCAGGGGCGCTGGGGGGCCTCACCCCTCCCCCTGCCTGCTGCTGCTGCTGCCCACCCCCCTGCCCCCGCCCCTGCCTCTGACCACGTGCCTTGAGCTCCCCCCACATTCACACTCTCACCCTTCCCCCCCCCCAGGCCTTGCCACAGCCCAGGCCTCATGGAGGAAACAGTGGCCACAGCGTCTGACTCACGCCCCGCTCCCCCTCATCGCCCCCTCACCCCCTGTACCCTGGCGGACCCCTGCGACCCACCTAGCAGGCCCCCCCTGCCCCCCCTGGCCCCCCCCTGCCCATTGCTGCCCCCCACTGTGCTGGCGCTGCTGGCGGTGAGCTGGCCTCTCAGGCTGCAGCAAGGCTGGTGCGCTGCTGGAGGGCAGCCCCTGACCCTTAGGGCCCAGCAGCCTCGCACTCTCAACATCCTGCCCACTGCCCCCGCCCTCCCCTGCCCCCCTCCCCCGCACCCACTGCCGCCACCGCTGCCACGGCACGCCAGTCCAGGCCCGACCCCCTCCTGTGCGTCGCGCCAGCTTCCTGCCAGCTTCCGTGTGCCAGAGGGGGGGCGGTGGCACCTGGTCTGGCTGCAGCTGGGTGATGAGGCCCCTGCTCTGCCTGCCCGTTTGCCAGGGACTGGACTACCACCTCCCGCTGCCTGCTGACCTGGCACTGCAGCTCCACCAGCCCAGCATCAGCTGCCTCGGGCGCCAACTGACCCTCTGCCCGGCCCTGTGCCAGGCCTTGGGAGGCGGGGGGCTGTGCCATGCCTAGGGTACCCAGCTGCCCGGGTGGGAGCCCCCAACCTAGAGGGGGCCCAGGCGCTTGGGGGCCAGGCCTCGCCGCCCCCCTCCCCTCCCTTCCTCACTGCCCTCAGGGGGGGTGTCGCATGAGGGGTCGCATGAGGGGTGGGGGGGTCCTTGGGGTTGGGGGGGGGTGAGGGGGGGGAGGTGGGTCCTGGGGCTGGGGGGAGGGGTGCTGCTGCTGTTGCGTGGAGGCTTGTGAGGTGTGGGGCTGAGGGGGCTGAGCAGGTGCAGGTGTGAGTGCAGGTGTGAGAGGAAGGTGCGGAAGGTGGTGCGGGGCGAGGCGAGGGGCGAGGAGGGAGGGAGGGGGGGGGGAGGGGAGGGCTCGCGTTCAAGGATAGCATCCGCAGCTTCCTCGTCCGCAGTGGAGGCTGCGTAGGGGGGCGGGGGGGCCTGCGGGGGGGTGGCAGCGTGCCCAGGGGGCAGCAGGGTGAGGGGGAGGCAAGAGGCGGCAGGGGAGAGGGTGGGTGGGGAGGGGCAGGCTGGCAAGAGGGTGAGGGTGGAATAGGTGTTGCGGGGTGGAATAGGTGCTGGCGAGATGTTACTGTTGCACCTCCGGTGCATCATGAACCCGGTACGTGGGGGGGGGGAGGGGCCCGCCTGCCCGTCTGCCCCTGCTCCAGGTGATGTGGGCTGCGGCACTGCGGCCCTGCCCCTCAGGCCTGCCCGCCCGCCCACTTGGCCGCCCCGCAGGCTCTGCCCCTGCCCCCCTGCCCTGCCAACCCAATGCTGCCAACCCAAACCCCTGCTGCCCACCCGCCCACCCACCTGCCCGCCCCCCCGCAGGCCCTGCCCCTGCCCCTGCCCCACCCCAAGGCTGTCCAGAACCATCCCATCCCATCCCATCCCACATGAGCAGGCGGGTGGGCGGGTGAGGCGAGCGTGTGGGGCATTGCTGCGGCAGGGGGCTGAGGGTAGAGGTGTTGGGGTCCTCGCGGCCCTCTGGGCCCTGTCCCAAACCGGCTTGCCACCGCCAGGCACCCAGCCAGCGAGCCAGCCAGCCTGGCCTGCTGCCCTGCTGCCAGCCCTCACGCCTGCTGCCCGTCAGTCCTGACCAGCCGCCAGCCAGCCCAGCCACACCCCGCCTGGCCCCCTGCCCTGCTGCTGCTCACCCCGCCACTGCCTGGAGCCCTACTGGAGTCTGCTCATGCCCCCACACTGCCTGTACTGTACTCAGCCACCAAGGTGGGGCAGTGGGAGGCACTGCAGAACTGGCTGCCTGCAATGCTGCCCACACTGCCTCGCCCGCCTGCCCGCCCGCCCGCCTGGGCCCTCCCGCCCCTGACCTGCAAGTAGGTGTTGCGGTACAGGGCCCAGCCCGGTGAGGAGCGGGAGCCCCATGGCCCGCTGGCTGCCCAGGCCACCATGGCCACTGCGTTGTATGCTGCACTCAGCAGGGCGCACACCTGGGGAGGCAGGCCAGGGCAGGCAGCAGGGCGGGCAGGCGGCAGCGGTGAAGAGGCAGCACGCAGGGGTGGACTGCGGCAGCAGCAGGGGGCGGTGAGGTACAGGGGCAGCAGCAGCAGCAGCAGGTGGGCTTCAGGGGGAAACTCAGGGGGCGAGGGCGGCGGCGGCGGCGGCAGTGGCAGCAGAGCTGAAACAGCATGAGCAGAGGCAGCGGTAGCAGTAGTGAGAAGGCAGTGTCAGGTAGTGGCAACAGCAACAGCAGAGCAGCAACAGCGGGGTCAGGAGCAGGGGCAGGGGCAGGGGTGAGGGCAGTGGCAGCAGTAGGGTCAGGGTCAGGGTCAGGGTCAGGGGGGTGCACACCAGGGTGATGAGCCACATGTCCCAGTTCAGGCTGGGTGCCAGGGCCAGCAGCAGCAGGCAGCCCAGCAGCAGGCCAGTGCCCAGCGCTGCGCCCAGCCTGTCGGTCAGCATGGCAGCCGCGGGGGTGGCCGGCAGCTGCAGCAGGTGGGGGAGGGAGCGGCGGCAGCCCAGGTACAACTGGAGGATGCAGCAGGCCGCGGACGCTGCACATGCAGGGGGCAGGGACAGCAGGGGGGAGGTCAGCAGGGGGCAGGGGGCCTGAAGGGGGATGGGGGAGAGGTGCCAGCAGCTTAGCAGGGGGCAGGGGGCCTGAGGGGGGGAGGCGGGGAGGGGGCAGGGTCAGCAAGGGGGAGGTCAGTTAAGGGCAGGGGCAGCTGGCCTGGTGAGCACAAGGAAGCCACACCCGCCACTGCTGCTGCTACTGGCAGCATGGCGCTGGCCGCGGCTCATCATGGACATCGCCCTGGGGCTACACGGGGGCGCAGCAGCGCTGGGGCCAGGTTGAGCCTGCCTGCTCACCTACAGTGGGCAGCGCCATCCACTTTGTGTAACCCACGAAGCTGAGGCTGTAGGCCTGGGCCACGATGATGTTGGTAGGGTTGCCTGCAGAGCGGGTGGGGTCTCCTGGCCAGTTGGCGCTGCACCAAGGGTGCTGGTAGAGGCCAGGGACAGGGGGCAGGGAAGGGGGAAGGGCCAGGGCCAGGGGCAGGGGCAGCAAGGGTGCTGGTGGACAACGGCGCTGCTGTGCAGTGTTCAGGCTCAGTGTGCTGAGGGAAGGGTGGGGAGGGGAGGGGAGGGCAGGGACAGGGAAGAGGGAGGGGCAGGGGCGAGAGGGAGGTCAGGGAGGAAAGACCGGAGGTCAGGGAGGGGTGACCTGACGCCCAGCCCGTCACCACCACCACCACTCAGCTGCACCCCACCCACCCACAAATAGGAGCATGGACCACACATTGGCAGCCATGAACTCAGCCACCAGGTACGGCTGCATGGCACACCGCGGGCAGTAGGGTCAGAGGGCTGAGTGGCAGTGACAGCAGTGGGCAGGGGGGCAGCGGGGCAGAGTGGCAGAGGGGCAGTGTGGAGTGGTGTTGTTGAGGGGACGTGGAATTCCTCCTTGCAGAGACAGCAGCAGTGACAGCAGCAGTGCAGCCCCTGCCGCCCTAGCCCCTGCCCTCCTCTTCACACGCCTGCCCCAGCGCCAAGTTAGGCAAGCAGCCCTGCAGACCAGCTGGCCGCCCTCAGGATCTGACTGCAAGCCGTGTGCTGAGAGCAGGCAGACTGGCGCTTGCACGGCCCCTCAAGGACCCCACACAGCCACACCCTCTGGTGCACACTGCAGGCCAGCAACGCACCGGCTAGCAGCCACGTGACACCACCCCCCTACAGTGCACAGCATCTGTAAGCACTGGCCACTTCCATTCATGGCTTGCTGTCAGGCTGATGTCCTCGGTGCTGCTCTCTGCCACTCTTGCAACAGCCAGCTGCTGCAGGTCACACCCACCATGGGGTCACACCCAGTGGCTGAACTGAAGTAGATGATGATGGGGGTCAGGGTCATGATGCTGACGTCGTTGCCTGTCAGCGCCGTCATGACAGAGGACAGCGCAAAGTACAGGAAGAACAGGGCATGAGCGTGGCCACGGCTGAAATTTGTGATGTGCAGGGCGAGCCAGGCAAACATGCCCGTCGCATCCAGTGAAGCTGCCAAGTATGCAAGCGCCATGAAGAGGATGAGGATGCCTGCGACAGAGTGTCAGGGTATGGAAGGGGGTTGAAAGAGTTGAGAGGGCCCCTGCAATGGACCGCTATGGGTGCCTGAGGGGTCGCATGAGAGCCACGCGAATGGGTAATCCCACCGTACGGTTGAATGTGCTCGTTGCCGCGCACTCCGCTCCATACATCGACAGGCGTCAAACTTCGGCATGCAAGCATAACTAATGCCCCAGCGCAAGGCACCCAGGCATAGCTAATCCTCAATACGAAGGATCGATGGACCCTGATTTCAATAGGCCGCAGTACCGCGACGACGACAACGCAGCATGTCAAAGCAAACACGGTCAACGCGCTTATGCCGCGGAAATCGTCGATGGCCATGGCGGCCCTGGGCAGGACCCGCACTGTGATGACACATGACACAGCGTATAAGATTCCTTTTCTTCTTTGATTCGTGGCGTTCATGTGCACCCCTCACTGCTGAGGTGGCAGCGGCGGCAAGAGACTTGCTGTAAGAAGCCATCATGGTACGTGTCCTTAAGCCTGAATGCAAGTTTCTCGCTACACTGGGAATGCATGCTCAATCCGAACTACAGTGGTGATAGCCTTCTAGCTTCCCTCCTACCCGCAGCTTGAGCACAAGATAAGCAGGTGGCGGGGGAGGGGGAGGGAACTAAACTAAGATCAGCAGGTCATGTGACAACAACATGGGCCACATAGACCGCCCCCTCCCTGACCCACCCTGCTTGTTTTCGTGGATTCCAAGTCAAGGTTTCTGCGACCCTGCGGGACGGTCTGTGGCAATTTGACGTATATCATATGACCCATGTGCGCACCCTGCGAAACCTCTATTGCTTCTGCTCTCTGTCCCATTGCCGCGGTTGCTAGTTGCTCCCACTCCTGCTATGCGAATGGTTCAAAACGCTGCTTGATGCAGCAGCTTGATGCAAAGTCTGCGCCTGTGTAGCGCCCTGTGCTTCGCCCTCTTACAGCTTTACACTGTCGCCTGCCGCGAATGCGCCGTCAATGACTATGGAGCGGCAGGCGATGGCTTGACGATAGACACCAACGCAATCCAGCGAGCGATCGACCGCTGTTCCGACGGGGGCGCGGTACTGTTCAGTGAGCGCTCCGTGTACCTCGTAGCAGGCTCGCTGACTATAGTGGGCTCGGGCATTGAGCTGGTCATCCCACGAACCACCATCCTGCGCTGCGTGTTGGTGCGAAGCCCAAGCTGCTTGCACTACCCTCCCCTGCACGCTGGCTGCCTACTTGCTGCCTGCTTGCTGGTCTGCTGTCTGCTTGCTGTTGGGGTGTGCAGCATCATGATCGATCCAACAGCGCTGCATGGGCCATGCTGCACATGGTGCAGTGCAGCGGGTGTGGCATCAGGGGGGGTGGCACCTTGGAGGGGCCTCGGGCTGTGGAGCAAGGGCAGAGCAGTCCCGACCCAGCCTTGATTGGAGTGGGGGGCAGCAGCAGAGGGCGACCCGCTGTCCCCCTGCCTGGGGCTGGCCATGCCCCTGAGCCGAGCGTGCCCCCCACCTTGCTCATGATAGAGCGCTGCAGCCAGGTACAGATGAGAGAGCGGGGAGGGCCGCTGGTCAGCAGGGACAGGCAGGCAGCAGGCAGGCTGGTCAGCAGGCAGGCAGGCAGGCGGGCAGCAGGGTACTCGCAGGGCAGTTGAAGGGCAGGTGCACAGGCCAGCTGTTGGGTTGGTGGAGGTAGGGGCAGTTGAGTCAGTTGGATTCCCAGTGTCAGCAAGCAGCTGAGAGGCAGCTGGGGGGCAGTGGGGGCAGCCAGCTGCCAGCAGCTTACAAGAGGCTCTCCAGGCACCCAGGCTGTGGGGCCCCCTGCTGCTGCTGCTGCTGCTGCTGCTGCTGCTGCTGCTGTCCCTCCCAGTGCCAGTGGGGGGGGGTGGGTTAGCTCTGACAACTCTGACCAGCGCTGGCCCACTGGCACCAGCAGCAGCAGCGCAGCAGCGGCAGCAGCGGCGGCAGCAGGCAGCGGCAGCAGGGGCATAGCATTAACTGTTTGGCCTGGCTGCACCGCTGAGTTGTTGACTGAGCAGGCCATGGTTGAGGCAGCCTGACGGGTGGCCTGCTGGCCCTGACTGCCCTAGGTGGTGGTGCTGGACCTGAGGGTGGTGGAGCTGCCGGCTGTGGGGGTGCTGGTGGACAGCAGTGCGGACGTGGTGCTGCAGCGCGTCACGGTGCGCAGCGACTGGTTCACACCCGGCACCTCAGGTGGGGAGGGGGGCAGCGGGCGGCAGGGGCTGAGGGGGCGTGCGGAGGGGCAGAGGGGCATTCAAATGGGCGATGAGCGAAGCTTTAGATGGGCGATGATGATCGATGCTTTAGATGAGCATGGGCGATGCTTTAGATGGGCGATGGTCAAGGGAAGACCGACTGCTGGCTGCATGGCTGGTAGTCAGTGCTGCACCCGCCTGCCGCTATTGCCAGCCAGCCCTGCGGCCAGCTGCATCAGCCTGCCCCTGCCTGCCCCCTGCACCCATGGTTGGCAGAGCAGCCCTGGCTGTTGGTCGTGGGTGCCGGGTGTGCAGGTGTGGTGGTGGACGGCAGCCGCAGGGTCACGGTTACGGAGTGTGACGTGCTGACCGCGGACGATGCGGTGCTGCTGCGCACCTCCAGCAGTGGCTCAAGCCTCCAGGACTTTGTGCTCACCGCCTCCACGCTGCAGTCCCGCTCTTCTGCTGTCAGGGTAGGCGGGTGGGCGGGTGGCTGGAGGGGGCGGGCAGGCAGGCGGTAGGTAGCAGCAGCTAGTGTCGGGGTAGGCCGTGGCGGGATGGTGGGCAGGAAGGCAGGCAGGCAGGCCGGACCAGCAGCTGATGTCAGGGTGGGGCGGGGGCTGTTCGTGGGGGCGGGCAGGCAGAGACGAGGAGCAGGCTGTGAGAGCAAGAGGAGGGTCCTGGCTGGCTATGCGCTGCAGGTGGGCAGCGAGGTGCATGCGGACATCATGCGGGTCCTGGTGGCAGACATCACGGTAGGTGGCCGACCACCCGGCACACCCAGTCCACCTATGACCTATGACATATGACATATGACCTATGACAGCTACAAGGGGCACCAGACTGCCACACAGCCTGCCACACTGGTGCTAGCCCCAGCCCTAGCCCCAGCCCTGGGCCTGACCCCAGCCCTTGGCATTGGCCTCTGGCCCAGACATGACCAGGTAGGCCACAAAACGACCCAGGCCACCCAGGGCCTGCCCCATCACAGCCTGGCTGGCGCTGGCCCTGGCCCGGCCCTGGCCCTGGCCCTGGCCCTGGCCCCGGCCCCAACTCTCGCCATATGCCTGGCTCTGGCCCCAGCCCTATCCCCAGCCCATGGCCCCGGCTTCCTGCAGGTGCGCCCCTCACATCGCGGCCTTGCGGTGCAGCTGCGGGACAGCGGCAGCATACGCGACGTAACCTTCAGGTGACAAGGAGCAGGTGTGGGCGCGAGGGGCGGGAGGAGGGTACCTGGTATTGGGGAGGAGGTGTGTTGGAGGGGTGCACCTGCAAGGACTCAACGGGATGCTTCTCTGATGCATGCCACTCTGTGGTAGCCATGCCCTCATTGATACCGCTCCCTCCTCCTCCTCCTCCTCCTCGCCAACTTTCACCTCCTTGCCGTCTTCCTCTTGCTAAGCTGACCACAGCCTTGCATGAGCTCGCCTCCTGGACTTGTTCGCTCTGGTCATTCATGTCCGCATCTCGTCCTGCCCAGCCATCGAGCTGGTGCCTGGCTTCCAGTTGCCTGATGCACCCTTGTCACGGCTCATGCGGCTCGCGGCCAGAAAGGTGTCCTGCTGCCTTACGAAGGCGCGTGCAGTTAGAGACCCGGCACGACGACCCACGATGGTGGGGCGCGGCGGAGCCGATCCACATCAGCTCGCTGCCTCGCGCGCTGTTCACCAACCTTGGCAAGGCAAGTGCGCTGCAGCCGCCTGCACAGCAGCCCGCACTTTTGAAAAATACAAACTCGCTCCCGTACACACGACTGCCCATGCTTCGCATCACATCGCGCGGTGTGCGCAGGTATGCAACATCAGTTTCTACGACGTGGCCTGCACCAGCTGCGAGGGGGGCGTGATGCTGGCAGGGGTCAGTGGCCACGCACCCCCAATGCAGCCAAGCATAGAGAGCCACCCATGCCCCAGCCATAGCCCAGCAGTGACTCTCGCAGCAGTGACAGCAACACTCGCTGCTCCTCCCTAATTTGCCATGGTGTAAGGGACTGTGGCAGATCGTTTTGGTGGTGGTGGTGCTGCAGCTTTTGCTGCTGCTGCTGCTGCTGCCGCTGCACTGAAGGTGGTGGCATGGCCTGTGGTCGTGGTGCTGTGTTGTACTGCAGGCGCCTGACAGCTACCTGAGTGGGGTCAGACTAGGCAATGTCAACATAACCATGGTGCAGGTGGGGCCAAAGGCCAGCCAGCCACACCCCCACCCCACCCCACACACCCGCTCACCAGCCAGCAAAGTTGCTGTTAACCTGCCTGCTTCTCCCCTCAACAACCATGCTGCATCTCTATGCACTGTCAGGATCACTCTTACTACTTATGCACGCCAGGCTGCCGGGTGCCTGCCTGCCCGACCACCCAACCGCCACCCGCCCGCCACCCGCCTGCCCGCCCGCCCGCCTGTTCACGTGCCCACCCGCCTGCCCGCCTGGCTGCCTGGCTGCAGGCCACCTCAGTGTACGGAGGGTACCGGGACTTGAGGCCAGGGCTGCTGGGGGTGGTGGACATGACAGTGCCACCCTTCTATGCCAGGTGGGCAGAGCCAGCAGTGGGGGATGGCCCAGGGGAGGTACCCCAGGCCCTTGGTCATATGCCACACCTTCATATGCCACACCCTGGCCACCTGATGGACCACCATGGCCACCTGAAGGATCATCTGCCACATGCAACGTCCATCTATCGTCCAGCTGCCACATCTG
Source organism: Haematococcus lacustris (assembly GCA_030144725.1). Lineage (NCBI taxonomy): Eukaryota > Viridiplantae > Chlorophyta > Chlorophyceae > Chlamydomonadales > Haematococcaceae > Haematococcus > Haematococcus lacustris. The sequence goes on along the minus strand of JASKMD010000298.1, from coordinate 3,156 downwards.
CTGCCCTGATGTCCCTGTGCAAGCATGGGGACTGCATTAGCCCATGCTGCGGCACATCAAGCCATGCTGTGGAACACCCGCTGGAACCATCATGCGTCGCAGCCAGCAGGCTGCAGCCACTCCCTGAGCGCCCTGATCTTGGCCCCTCTTCTGCTTCAGGCTATGAAGGGATGAGGGGAGCAGGTAGCCACCTACCATTAGGAGGAGGAGCTCGAGTGCTTTTCTGTGTTTGCGCCGCAAAGAGCAATGCCGGTGTGTAGCTGAGCGCAAGCAAGCCGCCACCAAAACCATGAGGTGCAAGGCTGTTATTGTAATCAGCTGGGAGGTGTTGGCGCTAGAGGGAGTCCTGGGGGGGTTCAGGGGGGCAGGCCTGGCTGCTGTGCAGGTACCTCACGCACCTCAGCCTCAGCAGGGTGCTGCTGGAGCTGACCCGGCCCCCCCGCATGGAGTGGCGTGGCCTCCTCCGCACCATGACCAGCACCGTGGGCGCAGTGGATGTGCATGACCTGCGGGTGAGGGGGCAGGGGCGGGGGGCAGGGGCAGGGGCAGGGGCAGGGGCAGGGGCAGGGGCAGGGGCAGGGGCAGGGGCAGGGGCAGGGGCAGGGGCAGGGGCAGGGGCAGGGGCAGGGGCAGGGGCAGGGGCAGGGGCAGGGGCAGGGGCAGGGGCAGGGGCAGGGGCAGGGGCAGGGGCAGGGGCAGGGGCAGGGGCAGGGGCAGGGGCAGGGGCAGGGGCAGGGGCAGGGGCAGGGGCAGGGGCAGGGGCAGGGGCAGGGGCAGGGGCAGGGGCAGGGGCAGGGGCAGGGGCAGGGGCAGGGGCAGGGGCAGGGGGGTAGCAGCCAAAGCCAGAGCCTGACAGGTATTTGAGGGCACCCTAATGAGCAGGTCAGCTGGGTGCTTGGCTGGGTGGCCGCAGTGCCCCTCCCTCAGTGCCCTAACCCACATGAAGCTCAGGATTGCGGCCTCCCAGCGGAGAGTGACATTCACACATGGGGTGTGGAGGCCTGCCCAGCTTACCCCTGCCGAATGATGCCCCTCTGGGGTCAACCCTGTGTCCTCCTGTTCTCATCCTTTCGCACCAACTTATCTTGAACAGTCAAACGCCGTGCAGCGCTCGCAAACATATCCTGTACACAGTGTTAACCCCGTGCAGGTCGTAGATGATGCAGCTTTGCCACATCGCTGGGAGGATCTGGAACCGTCAGTCAGCAATCGGGCTCCGCACGGCAACAATCACGAGGCAGACGCATGTCGTCCCATCGCATGGTATCGAACGTGGGTCTGCCGCGTCCTGCATCGCTGGGGACAGCTTGGATCAGGCCATCTGGCTGTCGCCTTTCGTTACGTGCCGGAGTCGCTACGACGTGGCTGCGGGGAAGCCATCGCGCAGGCAGAATTGACGGCGGCGCAACAGAGGTGGGATGAGTTAGACGACACCGAACGCGACTTGCGTCAGCACCCACGCTATGCGTCGCACGTGGCGAGATCTCGCATCGGGGAGAGGAAAAACTGATGGTTTGATCTGCTGGTTGCCAATGTGTCAATGGTAGCTGCATAAGCGTGACATGTGCAACAGATATCCTCGTGACTTGTGGAACCTGTGCGAGGTGCATATCCATCGTCACGCACTACGACGCTGTTGTGGGACAGTTTCACAATATTTACATTCATTTGCTATACACAACTACTGCACAACGTCCTTGCAAAGTACACTTCATCACCACATCCACGACTACTTTACCCCACTGCCGCTGCTATGTACATTTGCGAGCACCACCGCATTGTGTAACGTTCACTACAATCTCGTCACACTGACACCGCCAGGTTCCGCGTGACTTCCTGGAGCAGCCCCTTCACAAGCGCCACCCGCTGTTGCACAGTGCGAGCCACGCCCCAATCACTGTGATGCAGACTGGCCAACCTCCAGCCGCGCGCAGCCAAGCAACGTCTCCGGGCTAGGGTCACTCCCAGCGGTGTGCCCAGATTCGCCGTGAAGTGACTAGGCCCTGCGTCGCGCCACACACACACGCGCAACTCAGCATTGTCGTAGCACGCACGGAGACGCCCACCGACCTTCCCAGAGCAAACGTAACCTTCCCGACCTCATCTGACAGGCACCGACTGCTACACTATAAAGCACACCGCCAAGCGTGAAGGTCACGCAGGCATCGCGCAGAGTCGAAGGTGCGGCACATGAACACGCCGGCCTGTGCTGCACTCACCGTCCACCTCGATGCCCAACATCTTCGGCAGCGGTGCGCCCACGTCCAGACCCAGACTGGCCATCAGGTCGGGCGGCAGCGCTTCGAGCACGATGTCTACAGAGAACAGGCCGTCCGCTGTCATCTGTTCATTGGTATGCCTGCGGGCAACGGTGACGTTTGCAACATGACTGGCATGACAGCACGCTGAGCCATTGAGCACCGGGTGAGAGCGACGAGAGGGGACTTTGAACAGGTACAGGCACATGAGGGCAGCAATTGAAGCAGGGTGCCGCCTTTCATTTAGGGACATCGTCAAGAAACTCACCAGGCAGGGTGGGGGGTGTGGGGGTGTGTGGGGGGAGGGGGTGTGGGGGGTGGGGCTGGCCCTGCTCATGGCCACTCTCCCATCAACCCCCACTTCCTCCCCTGGCTCCATTGCCTTGCGCCCTGCCACCAACCCACTGTGCCCCTCCCTCCCCTCCCCCCTACGACTTCAGCACCCTCCCCCCTTCACCTCCTCCCCCCTCCCTGTTGATCTGCTTGCCTGACGCCCAGGCTGTCCAGTGTGAGTGACACTTCTCGGTGCATGGCGCTGACGATGGGCTGGCAGGCAGTGGCGCGCCAGCAGGCCTCCGCCTCCGCCAGCAGGCCAGGCAGCGCCCCCCCCTCCAGCTGCCCTCTGTCAGCCTCCCCCGGGCACTCTGCCAGCAGCAGCAGGTACGCCTGCAGCCACCCCCACAGGCCAGGAACAGCAGGGGCAGTTGCAGGAGGAGAACCTCACAGGCGCAAGTGCGGGGGGGAGGGGCAGGAGCAGCAGTGGCGATGTGTGGATGCTTGCTGCAGGGGCTTGACAGGTTGGTTGTCGCAGTGTGTCTAAGTGTGTGATTGCCAGGGGGTAGTGGTGGTGATGGTAGCTACCCCCATCACCAACCACACGTCACAAGAAGTGTTGACG
>JASKMD010000297.1:0-37394 GCA_030144725.1 Haematococcus lacustris | reverse complement strand
ACCATGTTGGGGCAGCCCTGCAGGCTTGGTAATGTAACTCAGCCAGCGCCAGCAACAAAAGAAGCTGGCAACCGTTTCAGCCTGTGTGCTCCACCCCCCCCCAGTGGCTCAGTGGCTCCCATCGCTCAGTGGGCAGCAAGTCAGGGACCCACTAGGGAATGGCCTGCTCTCACCAACAGTCATAATCAGGGCCTGCTCTCTTGCCCCCTTTTCACCATCCTACGCCTCTTCCCCTCCCCATGGACTCAGACTCCAACTCTGCAGCCAAGCCCTGCCCTGCCACTTGAGCGCAACCATGAGGTCTAGGGCTCACTGCATTACCCAATACCCTGAGATCCACCAATATACTTTTGTTTTATGTCCTTTATCAATGTTTAGTCATTTAGTTTTTATATTACTATCCCCGTTTAATGCATCCCCGTTTTTATATCCCCGTTTTCATACTACCCCCGTTTAATGCATTACTCAAACATCAAGAAGCTTCTCCATGGAACAAGCCGCAGTGACTCATGTTCACGTAACAAGCCCCGTTGATCGTAATAATGCAGCTACCACAACAACCCATTGACCCCAGCCTGTTTGTAATGCTAATGCATGGCGGACCGACCCTGGCAGCCCCACCCACCAGCCTAGCCTTGACAGTGGTGGGCGACATCTCCAGCAGTGTGGGCACATGGTCCAGCAGCTCCACCACCTCCTCCCGCTCCATGTCAGCCGCATCATCCACTGCTGCACCACATCCTCGTTCAGGGTGCTTGTGATGAACTCGCCTGCAACACAGAGCAGCACAGGGCAGCCGGAGGCATGGCGTCGTCATCATTAGCATCATAGGTAATAGGGGTCATGGTGGTAGTGTCAGGGTCAGGGGTCAGGGGTCAGGGGTCAGGGGTCAGGAGCTGTCAGGGAGGCCACCCAACAGATGGAAACAGTTAGTAGTAGGGTTGAGGTGAGTAAACAAAACTGGGGTTGGGGTTTGAGTTGTTTGCCAGTGAAGGTCAAGCGGCGGAAAAGAGGCAGGTTCAGGGTTACGGTCGGGGGTCAGGGTGCATTGGAATCTAGTGAAGGCCTGCACCCTGACTGTGAAGGTTGGGGTGGGGATCAAGGTCTGGGTGGCGGAGGCTGGTGGGTTAGGGTTAGGGTCAGGGTGGTGGAGGACTGCACCCTGGCAGTGAAGGTTGGGGTAGGTCAGGTAGGTCACGTATTGGTGTAGGTATTGGTGAGGTAGGTCAGGTTGGTTCAGGGTGGTGGAGGCTGGCGAGCCCCTAGCACCCTGACAGTGAAGGTTGGGGTGGGGGATCAAGGTCAGGGTGGGGGAGGCTGGCAAACCCCTGGCCTGGGCTTTCTGGCTCACAACCAACAGTGAAGGCTAAGATCCCAAGCAAGGGGACTGGGGGAGAGGGAGAGGGGGAGGTTCACAGTCAGGGCTAGGGTTAGGGTGGTGACCAGCTGAGGGAGCTGTCTCCTTACCAGGGGCTTCTACCAACAGCTGCAGACACTGCAGCAGCCGCGACTCCCGTCCAGCCCCTGGCCTTGTGCCTGCAAGCAAGCGCCAGCAGCCCCCATCCACCTCCCCCCCACCCCCCCCCCCCATCATCGTCATCACCACACCATCACCCACCACCACAAACAGGCCTCATGCACCATTCACCATCCACCATACCCACCACCTTCATCCTCATCACCTCCATCACCCTCACCACCCTCACCACCCTCACCACCCTCAACCTTACTGCTCTGCATCGCTCTCACTGACCTGGATCACTCTTCTGACTGTGGCAGGTGCAACCACCAACATTTCTGGTGTCTCCGCTGCTAAGCTCCGCAACTCACTGGCGGGCACCTGCATGGCAGCACCTGGACTCATCACTGGGTGCTGGCAAAGGGGCGGGGGAGACCAGGCAGCGCAATCGCTTTGAGACACACATGTGTCACATCAATACATATATATACCAATGTGTATAAACATGTATATATGTATATAAATACCTGACAACTTCAATATCAAACAAAATAAGAAAAACAGTTGTGAATATCAAGTTCTGCCTTGCCCTAGCTACAGTTTAGGTTTTCACAGCTGGGCTGAGTTTTCATGACAGAGTGATGGCATGAGCTGCCTGCCCTCTCTTTTCCGACCCATCAGTTGCCTACCCTACCCCTACCCCTACCCCTACCTCCCCACTTCCCCAAGCAGGCAGACAGGCAGGCAGGCAGGCCCACCAGCAGCCAGGTCACCCAGGAGGAGCACCCGCCTCGCCACCCGTGCCGTCAAGCCCTAACCCAAACCCTGACCCACCTGCCTGCTGGCCGACCCCCCCAGCCTAAGACCTCGCATGCCCTCCTACCCATCTACGCGTCAGCACTAGATCTGATCACCCTCATGTGAGCGCTTCCACCTGGGTCAGCATGTTTCGCAAAATTCATCTAGAGTTTCAGCCCTATGTCACGAGTTGGCATGGATCGGCTGGTTCCTGACATGGAGTTGTGAGTTGCAGAGTGGGTTGAAGTGCGGGGATGCATGCAATAAGGCAGGAGTGACATCCCAGCTGCAAGATCACGAAATGCAATGAGGCAAGAGTGACATCCCAGCTGCAAGATCACGAAATGCAATGAGGCAAGAGTGACATCCCAGCTGCAAGATCACGAAATGCAATGAGGCAGGAGTGACATCCCAGGCTGTGTGGGGTTGTGGTGTGGGTGTGGTGGACCCACCTGGAAGGCTGCAGCCAGCGCGTCAAGCCGCTGGCTGATGCTGGCAGCGGTGATGTCGTACAGCAGGGCGGGCTGCTGGACCAGCAGGTGGAGGGCGTCCGCCCGGCTGGGCAGTGCCAGGCCCGACTCCAGGGCGCCAATGGCTGCGCCTATCATTGCCAGCTGTGAATGTGAAGGGGCCAGGGGTGGCAGCCAGGGGTGGGAGCCAGACAGGGGCAGGGTCACGAGGGGCATGGCACGACATTTGCAGGTGCCTGAACAGGCTCACAGGCTCTTAGGCAGGTGGACCACCCCCTCAGTGCTGCTAGTCTGTTCAAAGAAAACTAAAACCCCCCTCAAAGCTGCTGGTCTGCTGAAAACAAGGGGGTGGACCACCCCCTCAGTGCTGCTGGTCTGTGAAGGTGCCCTAATGCAGACGGTGAGACATCCACAGCTCTTACAAACACCAGGGGCAGGGGTAGGGGGCTAAGGGAATGGGGGCAGGGGGTCAGGGGGGTAGGGGTATGGGTAAGGGGGCCGAGGGAGTGGGGTCAGGGGGTCAGGGTGGCGGGTGGGCCAGCATGCCTGCAGCCACCTGCGCTGTCATGAGTGCCGGCTGGTGCTGCAGCATCGCCACCACTGACTCCTGAGGCACCTCTAGGGCTGAGGCCAGGTTAGCCAGCCCTGCCCCCAGCACCTCTGCCGGCACTGCCACCAGGCTGAGGCAGCAGCCCAGCAGCTCTAGGAGCACCCCCATGGGGATGCCTGAGGTGATGGACAGCGCCTTCACCTGTGCAGTGGGGGGTGGGGGCTCAGGGGGTGCAGGGGGAGGGGGAGGGGGAGGGGGAGGGGGAGGGGGAGGGGGAGGGGGAGGGGGAGGGGGAGGGGGGAGGGGGAGGGGGAGGGGGAGGGGGAGGGGGAGGGGGAGGGGGAGGGGGAGGGGGAGGGGGAGGGGGAGGGGGAGGGGGAGGGGGAGGGGGAGGGGGAGGGGGGGAGGGGGAGGGGGAGGGGGAGGGGGAGGGGGAGGGGGAGGGGGAGGGGGAGGGGGAGGGGGAGGGGGAGGGGGAGGGGGAGGGGGAGGGGGAGGGGGAGGGGGAGGGGGAGGGGGAGGGGCCCAACAACCAGCCCACGCCCCGTTCCAGCCCTCTGGCCCCCTGCCATAGCCTCTGAACCCTGCCGCCTGCTCCCATCCCTGCCCCTCCCCTGCCCCTCCCCACCTGCAAAGTCAACAGCTCCTTGCCCAGGCTAAGCACCACAGGCACCCGTGTCACCAAGGCAGCAGCCTCGTCCAGCCCCAGCCCCAGTTTGTCCTGCAAGTCCTGTAAGCTGCTCTGAATGTGACCTGCCGGCACCACCCACAGCAGGGGGCAGGCCTGCACCAGGGCCACCACTGACGGCAAGGGCACCCCCAGCTTGCGGGACAGGTCCTCAAACCTGGAACAGCAGGGGGTGCCAGAATAGGCTTAATGCCAGATCAGGCAATGGTGTCAGATCAGGCAAGGGTGGTCAGCAGCCTGGAGAGTGGCTGGCCAGCTGAGCTTGGACACTGGGACTAACAATAAAGCTGCCAGCAGGCTGTGACAAGGCCTGTAATGGGTATGTGCTGGAATGGGTGTTGGCTGTTGGCTGAAAGCAGTGTGGGCTGAAAGGAGGTGGCTGATAAGGGTGCTGTGTTGGGGTTGCTGTTAAACACAGTAATAAACCTTAGGTCGAGTCTGGTATGAGTGTAGGTGTTGAGTCTGTGGCTGCTCGGATTAGGATTGACCTTAACCCTAACCCTAAGCCTTAATCAGGTCTGGTGTGAGTGTAGGAGGGGACGGTGGCTGCGGGGCACAGTGATGAGTAAGGGCATGGAGGGGGCGGTGTGGGAGTGATGGAGCCAGCACACAGCTGCTGCTGCCATGTGCTCCATCACTGCCATAGCGTCCCCTGGCAACCCACCCCTGCCCCACCCTGCCCCTGGCTGCCCCTGGCTTCCCCCGCCCACCCCTGCCCACCCCTTGCCGCCCTGCCCCACCCCACAGAGCCCACCCCTGCCCACCCCTTGTCGTCCACTCCCCACCCCCCCAGCCCACCCCTTGCCGGCCCGCCCCGCCCCACCCGCCCTACCCCAGGTCGCTTCACCCACTTGTCTTTCACGATGGCCGCTGTGTTGATGCGATACAGGGGCGGCACTGCACACACCAGCACCAGGGCGTCCTCCAGGTCAACCTCCAGCGCATGGGCCAAGGTGCCTAGCTTCCCGGCCACAGCTTCAGGGGATCTGCCGAGCAGGCAGGTGGGCCGGGGTCAGGGTAAGGTCTTGGGTTGAGGGGCGGAGGGGGCAGCTGCTCCGACTGGGTTGGGGGCGAGGAGGGAGCTGAATGGGTTGGGGTGAGGGTTAGGGTCAGGGTTCAAGTTGGGTTAGGGTTAGGGTTAGGGTTAGGGTAAGGCTTGGGGTCAGGGTTAGGGTTTGGGTGGTTTGCCTGCCTGCTGGCTGCTGGCCGCCCACCTGCCATAAGCCGCAGGCACTCTGGTGTACAACCCAGCCACCTGGGCCAAGCTGGTGCCAGTTAGCTCAGCCAGCTCCTCCAGCTGCGCCCTCACGCTGCTTGGCTCCTGCCCAATAATCTCTGGCACCATGGTCAGCAGCTCAGTGGCGGTGTCCTGGTCCAGCCCATCCTCAGCCTGCAGGGCTGTGAACAAGGCGCCTAGCTGCTCTGCTGCTGCCTCCAAGGCTGGGTCGGGCTGTTCGACAGTGCCACTGAAGCTGATCTCCTCCTGATCTCCATCACCAAGCTCTGCTGCAAGTCAACGAGGTGGGGGAATGAAGATGTAGAGTATGGAGGTATGTAAGTAAGGTGAGTGTCGCTGGGCGGATGCTGGCCTTACCGAGCTGGGCAACGCTAGTGGGTGCTGCCTGTGCTGTGCACGTGAAGCGTCCTCGCGTGATGCTGCGTGGGGCAGGCGAGTGGGAGCTGCTGGAAGACCGAGACCGCGCAGCTGGTTCCCTGTGCGGCTGGCAAGGAGGCACGGCCGTCGGACGCGAGCAAGCCAGCGCCGGCAGGCTGTGCGAAACGAAAGCCATGATAGGTTACGCGGCTGTAGGATGGCGTGAAAGTCTTTTACGTTTTACACTACATAGGAGGCCACTCTTTTCTGCAAACCCGTAAACGAAGCACTTTGTGAGGAACAGGCATTTGGCCTAGTCATGCCTCGTCAATGGCAGGTCAGCAGATACAGGAAAGCAACGGACCTAGAATGAGCCTCTAAGATGGCAGAATCATAACCGACATTGTATGTTTGCTCTATACTTTGAATGATCCTGCAGCATCAGACCTGCTGTACACCTCTACTGGCACCACCCGCTCCACGCTTGCATGGCACAAGTGCGCATGTCTGATTGGGTTTCAAATCCTAAAGTCGCCCTCACGCCGCAAGCTTAGTCTTTGTTGTTTGAAAATGACTGCCGGGTTCACCTTCAGCTTCCCTGTACAAGCAGCAGAAGTGCCCGCAGATGCGGAGGGAGAAGTTGTCGAAGCTGAGGAGGAGGACGACGACTGGTATGAGTTCCCGCAGCGACCGGTCTTTCATACAGCGCCTGCGGAGGAATTCAGGCCACCAAGCAGAATGCAAGTCCCCGATGGTCCCTTCGACTCCGTGGAGGTACTTCCTGGCCTAGTACTGCGCAAGGTAAGACTCTGTTCTCACTGCTTTGTACGAGCAAATTAGCCTGATTTAATATGGTCATTGTGACACTGCGCAGGGGCGCATCAGCGGGCCAGAAGCGTCAGTCCTTCTCCGCGACGATCGCGTGTCCGATGCCGACCTCGTGCCAGATATTTACGAAGGTGCAGCCTTCTGCCTCGCAACTTGCAGGCAACCTGCCTTTCTAATGTTGAGCCTCCTCTACCACCCCTGCAGGTGGCTTCAAGCTGTGGGAGGGGGCCCTGGACCTGTGCCAGTACCTCGTGCAGCGCTACAAACTAAACGTCCATGACCTTATGCATGACCGAGGTTACTCTCCCTTGAAGGCGAGATCATGGTCAGCAGCATTGCGACAGGATCCACAATACAGACTGTGTCTATGTCCGACATGCTGGCTGTTGCAGCTAATCACTTTGGCAGGCAAGCCGCCTAGCAAGTGTGCTTGCACCTGCATGCAAGCCTGCGCCTAATTGCAGCACAGTGCTGACTGCCCTGGCCTCATTACGTGCAGGGCAAGCGTGTGTTGGAGCTGGGCTGTGGTCATGGCCTCCCAGGCATCCTCATGCTGATGGCTGGGGCTGACGTGCATTTCCAGGTCAGCTGCCCAGGTATTTGTCCATGCACACACCCTCTTGTGGTTGGGATGCTTTCCAGTCAACACTCGGCTAAGACTTATGACGGGCAACAGGTTGCATAGTGTGTTCAAGCACTTGAATGGGCGCGCATGGGCCTGTTTTAGGGTGAACCCCTCTTTTCTTACGGTGCCACAGTGGCAAAGGTCTGCTATCAAGCAGTTTGTTTCTGACATTACCATTGTCATAGTTGTTGTTGGCTGAGTTGCTGGCACTGTTGCTGTAGCTGCTATCTGCAGCAGCAGCGGCCCATGCGGCAGCAGCAGCTAGAGCCACAAGGCATTCGTAACTTGACGGTGCTGCTATGGGTCTGGCGGTGGCCAATGATCAAAGAAATGGTTATACACTTTGGTGATGTGAAGAAGTGATGATAAAAGCAATACATCATAACAACACAGTAGTCAAAGGACCTCACACTGGTTTGCTGTCCCTCAAACACACCAGGTCTGATATTCCACCAGGTCTGACCCTTGCCTGCTGCTCAGGTCTGTGCTACTGAACGCAAGTAGAGCAGCGGCAAGGGGATTACAGGCAGCATACATAAAGAGCAGTGGCAGTGGAAGCAGCGGCAGTCAGGCAGTCAGGCAAACTAATTACTGCTGTCATTTCCATGCTCAGTTCTATTTGGCACAAATGTCAATGCATGGCTTGCATGGTGGTTACTCACACCACCCACTCTCACTCCTCACCTCCTATTCTGGCTGCAGGACTTCAACAAAGAGGTGCTGCAGCACCTGACATTGCCTAACGTGGCAGCCAACTTTGCAGCCCTGCCTGAGGGGCGCTGCCAGGGTGCCACTCGCTTCTTCTCTGGGGACTGGTCAGCAGTGGGCGAGCTGCTCACCAGCCAGGCAAGCCCGCAGCAAGTAGCCAGCTTAGGCAACCACAAGCCACATTAGGCAACATGGGGCGGCAGCGGGCAGTGTGTGTAGGCTGCTGTAATTGATGTTGAAGAGGGCAAGGCCAGATAGCCTAGCGTCAGCACCTTGTGGCAGCAGGCGGCACCTTGCCACCTGGAAAGGTGTGCAATGTAGGCATCTGCTGATGGTAGCGTTAAGGCGGCGCTCAGTGCCATCATATGCCATCTGCGGATGAACGCAGCACTGAACCAGGGCACCGCCAGTGAGCAGCAGCCGCAGCAGCGCAGGGGCACACGAGATGCAGCGGCCACATGAACCCTGTGTACCACAGCATGATGCAGTGGGCTATGGACGCATCAGGCTGATGCCCGCCGTACCTGCTCCCAGCTGCTGCACAGTACTTAGCATGCAGGGAGCGACTCTGACAGTAGAGGTGGAATGACAGGCATGCAACTGTCAGGCCAGAATGTTAAGCTGGCCTCCTCCTCGACTGCCTCTGCTTTGCATCGCCTTCAATGTGCCCCTCATGTGCCTATGCTGCATCAGGGCCAGAGTGAGGTACCCATCTTGTCACTCATCTCACACAGCGTGCTCTGCCTGGGTCTGTAGTGGGTCACAGTGTGAGGCCCAGGGTCACACCTGCTGCTGCGTCTCCATGTGTGACTTCCGCTGCTGTCAGATTCAAAGTTCAGGTGATAGGTTCAGCTGTGAGTGTCCAGCGTCAGCAGCTGCTGCTGGGCCTGTGTGGCTGCCGGGCATGCTGCGCAGGGCTTAGGCGGCAACTATGACATCATCCTGACCTCCGAGTCAGTCTACTGTGTGGAAGCTCAGCAGCGGCTGGTGGAGTGCATCAAGCAGGTAGCTGGGCCAGTGGCAGTGGCCCTGTGCGCCCACCCCTTATGCTGGGCTGGTTGCTGCAACAGCTGCTGATGCCGTTGCTGTTGTTGTTGGCTACCAATTGTCCAGCAAGTGACCAACAACTGCCCACCAACTGCTCACCAACTGTTTGATACCCTACAATAACTGCCCATCAACTGTCAACACCAACTACCCATCAACTGTCTGCAGCATTGACCAAGCTGTTGACTGCGGGTGGCTCCTGATGGGATGCAGGTGCTGCAGCCGCCGCATGGCGTGGTTCTGGTTGCTGCAAAAACCTACTACTTTGGCGTGGGGGGCGGCACCAAGACGTTCCGGCAGGCAGTCAAGCATGACGGCATCTTTGAGGTGGCACAGGTACAGCCCCTCCCACACCTTGCCAGTCCCTTGGTGTCCCCCTGCCTTCCCTGAAAGGACACTATCATTACCATCACCGTCACTAACATCATACTTCTTGTACCTCACTCCCCGGTGTGAGGGTAGCAAGGGCATGCCCCGAGGCTACTCTCATTCCCTTAATGCACACCCACCGGCGAGGGCATAGTCTTTCTTTCTTTCGTACGTTACTCCCTGTATTGAGCCATGCTGCATCTTGAACTCCATGCATGTGTGAATGTCATACATGGCCGTGCATGAGCTGCGGGCGTTGTTGGGCAGTATGTGAGGGGTGTTGTGTGCGCCACCTCTCTCACCTCGTTCCATTGCCCCAGGTGTTGTGCACAAGTCAAGATGTGTCCCACCTCATCGCCCGGCCCACACCTCCACCTGCCACCTCCTCACCCTCCTCCCACCTTCCAAACCTGCAACTCAACCGCCAGCCCCTGACCCGGGCAGCAGCCCTGCTGAGCAGCAGCAGCAGCTTGCGACTGAAGCAGCAGGGGAGCTTCAGGCTCAGGTGCAGGGCCTGCAGGTCAGCAGCAGCAGCAACCAACCCAGCCCACAGGCCGACGGGAGCAACACAGCAGGGAAGGAGGCGGCAGCCACGACTACGGTGGGCGGCAGCATGCCAGGGGTTAGGGAGGGTACAGATGCAGCAGCAGCAGCGCCAGTGCCAGCAGCAGGTGTCAAGGGTGGCAACATGAGGGAGGTGCTGGAGCTGACCTTCCCGCTGTCCATTCAGCCCTACTTCTTGTAAACCATGTGACCCTACACAGCTACAAGGGCAGGGTAGGGGGGGGCGTCCCCTCCTGCGAGGCCCTCAGCAGCCTATACCTAGGGAGGGCGGGGTTGAGACCAAGGTGCTGCGTTGTAGTGCTGCAGCAGCACCATTGGCAGTCCTTGGGGAGCCCATCGTTTGGGAGGGGAAGGTGGAGGAGGAGGGGTAGGGTAGGGGGTGTGGGGTGGGAGGTGCGACCACCCTAAAATAGGCGGGTCAATTGCTGTTTGACGGCCGCAGTAGTGCCGCAAAGGTAGGATAAGACAGCTCTGCTGCCCGCCATGTATGTGCGAATGTCATAAGATGGGGCTTCCACCAGAGTAGCTGAAGCTCTGCTGCTTGATAAACCTTGTGCAGCCCCCACTCCTAAAGTGGAGTGGGGATGTGCATGCAGCCACGCATGCATGCATTGGCAAAACTTGGATCAGGAAGGCGCAATAGATGGCAATGATAATGGCTCACAACGCTGAAGTCATCATTCTATGGGCTGCATGGCTGCCCTTCCTATCTAGGGGGGTTGGGACTTCCTGCAACGCACTTGCTTTCTACAACACACCTAGGGGCACTTTAGCTCGGAACGAACTACGGCAATTACAAACGCAGGGAAAGAGGGTTTCCTTGTTCGACATCAAATTCTGAACCTCAATTGTTCTGGTCCAAACTTGGTCTTGAGCATTTGGCACTGGGGCTTTATCATAGGATGTAGGCAGCTCTGATGTCCCATGATTGACAACCTGCCTGAAGCGATTAGGTATCGGGCTATATCAATTATCTCATTGTGTATGCATGTGTGAAACTCATTGAAAAACTCACTGAAAAATCCTGCAAAACTGACCATTCACCGCACAATTGAAAGTGCCGGGTGTAGCCGGCTACCCCTCCCATTGAACCACCAACCCCCCTAACGATAAGGGACAACGGCTTTTCCGGACTCATTTCTGCACGGGGTTACACGCGGATCGAAGCGTCGGAATGCTGTCGCGCTGAGCCACACGCTGAGCTGGTCGGGCATGCTGCCGGGTATCCGACCATACCGAGCCTGCGGACTTGATGTACGTTGTACCAGTACCAGTGAGTCCTTGTTTAATGCGATGGATAGTGCGCGATGTGCGAGGAGCCCGACTTCATGTCAACATCGTGACCAACATGCGCTGGCCCAGGGGCTCTGAAACTAGGAGGAGAGCACAGCAGTGGCAACTGCACCGATCCCTTGTTGATTGGGCTCCAAGAGGTGGGCTAATCCTCCATGCTGCCCCACTCTGCTGATGCCAGTCTGGCAACCATCGAAGTGAATCGAAGTCTCCAGCCATGCGTCAATAGCTAGGGAACTCAACTGTGGACCCCCTGCCAAGTCCTCAACACTTCCAAGATTTCCCAAGAGGGGTTTAGAAGCTGGCGTGTGCACATGCCTGCAGGTATGGGCTTGTATTCCAAATCCCACCGCTACAAACGGCAGGGGGGCCAGGCTGCACGCTGTGCGTGTTGTGTGAGGTCTACGCCAGCTGGCAGCACTGGCTGGGTGGAGATCCATGTGGAGGGGGAGGCAGCTTTCTACAGCTCTGGACGCAATCACACAGCCATTGGCCAGGTCACAGCCATGATGTCTGAAGTCATCAGGGGCCTGCAGCAACCTGGTGCCTCAACAGGTTCCACTGGCCCCACAGAACATGTGCTGAGGCTGCTGCGGCTGCACTTGTTGTGGGCCAGCAACTGCGGGGGGCAGGAGCCAGCCAGCCAGCTCCAGCCCATGCCCCGTCTCAGCTCCACACCCACGCAAGCACCTGCACAGCCTGGGCCAGCCCATGCGCCCTGCCCCCACCATCTCCCAGACCAACCACCCTCGCACCCATCACAGCTGCAGGGGTCCAGCCAGCACCACCCGGCCCTGCCGGCACTGCTGCACCTACCGGGCTCTCCATCCTCACTAGGCCTGCCACCAACCCGCTGACCTCACCTGCCGTGGAGCAACAGCCCATCATGTGAGTGCCCCTGCTGGATGATGGCTGACATGGCAAGCCAGCTGAACAACATCAGTTGCACACTCAGGTTGCAGCCTGTTTCCACCCATTCCACCTAGCACCCTTGTGAAAGCACCACTCGTCACACTCCCCGCGTGTGGTTTCATGCAGACAAACCACTGAGGAGCAGGACGAGCAGACCATGCCCACAAGCACTCAGGTTGCCAACTGCATGTGCACTGCTGACTGTGCATGAATGCATGCATGCGCCACATGCAATGCAACAACTAATGTGCCCCAGGCACAAGTCTTGCTGCATGAGTGCTTGCGTGTGTTGTGCTTGCACCATAGGGACGACGAGCGCACACTTGTGAACGAGACCAGGCGTTTCTTCGAGAGCTCACTGTTGGTGATGTGGCTTGAGTTTGATGACGAGCAAAAAAACTTGGAGGAGCAATGGCGGCAGAATCAGCATCAGCACGGAGGACAGCTGCAGCAGCCACCCAACATGCGTGTCAGCCTCAGCACGTTTGTCAGGCTGAGGCCGCCATGGGTGGCACGCCTGACGGCATCACAGCGGCAAGTGTGTGTGTGCAAGACTTGTTGCAACCTGGACAACTTGCTCACAGCACTAGCCCAACACAAAAAGAGCTTGCAACTGCCCCCCGCTGCAGCCATTGCTGCCCCCCTAGCTACCCCCCTGGCTGCAGCAGGCCCAGCCCCTCAGCCGCCCCCCCTCCAGGGGGGTGCTGCCCCCCCTGTTGCTGAGGAGGAGGTCGAATTCCTCACCGCAGCTGCCTCTCCCTTCATTGACCCAATTGGGGAATTTGAGCAGCAGGCACATAGGTGGCAAGCGGAGCAAGAGCGTCAGCCTTGGCTGGCCCCCCCACCCTTCTCCCCCCACCCTTCCCCCACCCTTCCCCACCCCTCCACCCCAGCGGATCAGCACCCATTCTCCACCCTTCCACCCTTCTCCCCCCACCTTCCCCCACCCTTCCCCACCCTCCTGCCCTTCCACCCTTCCCCCACCCTTCTCCCCTCCTCTCTCCCCTCCTGGCCTTCCGCCTGTCCCGCTGCCTTCACCCCCTCCCCTCCCTCCCCCCTCCCCCCTCCCCGTCCCACCACCTCCCAGCAAAACCCAGCCCCTGAGCGCCACAGCTATGCGGCAGTTGTTCCTGTGTCCTTGTGAGCTTGGCCAGCAGCCTAGCCTTGCCTGCTCTTTGCGCACGTGCCTCCATTGCAAGTCGCGCAAGCTACAGCTGCAGCCGGATGTAGATGGCAGCGTCATGCTCACTGTGCGTCAGTATGGAAAGCCATCATCAGCTTTAGGCAGCCGGCCGGTTGAGCTGCTGTGCATGAGGGTGAGCTTGAGTGATGCTGTTGGCATGCTGAACAAGCAGATGCCAGAGTACATCAAGCACCACCGGTTGGCACATCACCAGCTTCAGGTTTTCCGTGAGCACCGTGAGGCCGTCAAGGCAGGCCAGGAGGAAAGGTTGTGATTTCATGTGATTGGTCAGAGAAGCTGACTGTTGAGCGCAGCGTTGAGATCATGTCAGAGCACTGGCATGCAGCGCAGATAGGCATTCTCGTTGCGTGTGCATACTTCAAGAACAAAGAGGGGCCTGCTATGAGCAGACCGTGTATGTGATGACAGATGGGAAGGAGTAATCGGCAGCCATTACCCAAGCAGCAGTAAATCAGGTGGTGTGTTATTTGCTGGCAGAGCATGACATGGACATGAGGCAGTTGTATATGTGGTCTGATGGGTGTGCAGGGCAGTTCAAGGGCGCCATAGCCATGCGACAGCATTGGGGTATGGCACAGAGGTTCAGCGTGCCAGTGTGGTGGAGCTATGGGGCTACATCACACTTTAAGGGCAGGCATGATTCAGAGGGAGGGGTGGTGAAGCAGTGGTTGAGGGGTGAGATCCTGGCTGATCGTGTTGGGAAGTGCAATGCATTGGGGTTTGTGCAGCATTGCAATGCATATCACAAGGTAGCTACTGCTGCTGACCCCAGCAAGGCTCACCGTGCACGAGCAAGTGTGGGGTCATCGGTGGTGCCTTGGAGCTGAGCACACAGGAGGTAGAGCTTTGCAGTGCTCCACAACGGGATGCACATGCCTTTGCATCATCCATCCCCGGCTCTATGAGCATGCACAACTGCTTCTTTCCTGCTGCAGGGATCGAGGTTGAGTGGTCACAGACTGCATGTGCATGTGCCCAATGCATGACCCCCGCACCAAGGGGTGTGTGTATGAGGCCCTCCATCACAAAGCCCTTTGTAACCATGCCCATGTTCGATCAGAAGAGGGATGACAAGCATTGGGACGATGAGTGCCTCACCCTTCTGTGCTCATTTGCACCAGACAGCGTGATGCAGCTGTGCACCTTGGGCAAGAAGCTGAGCGTGAAGATGTTAAACGAGTATTGCAAGGCAGTGGGGTTGTGTGTGCCAGCCAACACCTTGCGTGCTGACCTACGATACATGGTGCTGCAGCATATAAATGAGCAGGCAGAGTGCGACTGAGCTGGCTGTGTAAGATGACGTTGAGAAAACTGGGCTCCATGCGTAATTTGTACCGCAGTGTACCGCAGCGGAGAACTCTGCATCCTGCGTTGTGGGTGTTGTGAAGCAGCATTACAAAGGCCCGATGCGCTGAGTGAAACCGTTCGCGTGCCTGCAGACTGCCGGTCACCGTAGGGTGCCAGCAGCTCGGGCGCGCAGGCTCAAGCGCAACGCAAAGATAAGGCGTTCCGCGTTAAAATGACAACTCAACTCTCACCCGGCACGCCGCAAAGTCAAATGTCCCTTACGTGGTGGTTCAATGGGAGGGGTAGCCAGCCCCCGATTGGTCCGCAGCGGGATGGCAGCAGCAAGCAAGCAGCAGTCAGCAGGCAACCAGCGACTCGCCCCAATGTAGATAGCCCTCTAGTCGCTGCAAGAAACAATTGTTCTAGCATGTGCAACCATCCGACTGCGAGTGAATTGCTTCCGCTCGTAGCAACAAGCAAGGATCAGCATTGTTTGGCCTTGCCCACCCCCTGCCCAGCCCATGTCCCCCTGGCCATGTGCCTACCACCATCCCCAATGTCGACACCCTATCCCAGGAACACCCAACCCAACCCAACCCAACCCAACCCAACCCAAGCACGCCCCAAAGTTAAATGTTCCTTACGTGGTGGTTCAATGCGAGGGGTAGCCAGTGTCGCTTCCCTGCTCTCGAAGTTGAAATAGAGCAAGGCAGTGCGCAAGAACTATTGTGCGATGGTCGACCTGAACCTCAAAAGGTCATTATCGCGTGCGTGATGTGCTGGGCGACTGTCAGCTGCTCCAACATGACGACTGGACAGCGCCAGCATAGTGGCCGCTGCTTCAAGCGGGCCGCTACTACCGTCCCTACTCCCACCACCTCAAGCAAGCACAGCAACGGAAGCAATCATAACAAAACAACAGAAGCAAGCACAAGAGCCTTGCCGCCAAGCCACAGCAGCCCTGCATCCAAACAGCCTTGCAGCCAAGCAGCCCTGCAACCTTGCCCTTTCATACACCATGCATGCTCTGCCCTGCTTGTTGTTGCTGCCTGCCTGCCTGCCTATCTGCCTACCCACAGCGAAGCGACACTCTCCAAAACAACAACGTTTCATCGACAAGTTCATTGCCCTGTTTGTGGCTACCTCCGGTGTACCGTACTCTGTGTGCAAGAACAATGGGCGCACTTGTGGGCTGCTGGACCCCATCAACTTCAAGTACCTCAACCACGTGGAACAGCCTTACCCCGACTTTGAGATCCTGACCGAGATGCAACGGGTGGAGTTGGAGCCAACAATCGCACGGTTGGCTGAAGTCCCCATTGGCCTGGTCCAGGCTGAACTTTCCAAGTTTGAGAACACAGAGTGGAGCCCTTCCATTAAGTGAAGGGCCCTCTCCATGTTGTCCATCCAGCAACCACCGGGCCGGGCCGTCATCCCCATTGCCAGCAAACGTCAAGCACCTCGGAGCTGTTGGCAATGGGGATGACGGCCCGGCCTGGTGGTTTCTAGATGGACAACATGGAGAGGGCCCTTCACTCAATGGCAGGGCTCCACTCTGCGTTCTCAAACTTGGAAAGCTGTGCTTGGACCAGGCTGGTGGGGACTTCAACCAACCGTGCGATTGTTGGCTCCAACTCCACCCGTTGCACCTCGGTCAGGATCTCAAAGTCGGGTAAGGCTGCTCCACGTGGTTGAGGTACTTGAAGTTGATGGGGTCCAACAGCCTACAAATGAGCCCATTGTTCTTGCACACATAGTACGGTACACCGGAGGTAGCCACAAACAGGGCAATGAACTTGTCGATGAGACGTTGTTGTTTTGGAGAGTGTCGCTTCGCTGTGGGTAGGCAGGCAGGCAGGCAGGCAGGCAGGCAGGCAGGCAGGCAGGCAGCAACAACAAGCAGGGCATAGCATGCATAGTGTATGAAAGGGCAAGGTTGCAGGGCTGCTTGGCTGCAGGGCTGCTGTTGCTTTTGGCTGCAAGACTCTTGTGCTTGCTTCTGTTGTTTTGTTGTGATTGCTTCCGTTGCTGGGCTTGCCGGAGGTGGTGGGAGTAGGGACGGTAGTAGCGGCTCGCTTGAAGCAGCGGCCATTATGTTGGCGCTGCCTAGTCGTCATGTTGGAACAGTTGACAGTCGCCCAACACATCACGCACGCGTTAATGGCCTTTTTGAGGTCCATGTCGACCATCGCACATTAGTTCTTGCGCACTGCCTTGCTCTCTTTCAACTTTGAGAGCAGGGAAGCGACACTGTGGGTCTTGTTGTTATGTCCATGAGGCGACCTCCGATGGCGCATCATCAATCAAGTGCGCAGGGGGCTCAACGCAGCCAGGCTCAGCCATGCGCTAGGAAGCGAACGAAGGCGCGACAAGGATCGGGAGCTAATATGAGCAAATGTGGTTGGCTGGCTATTATTTCTAATACTAATATTAGTTCGGGGGGGGGGCCGCCCTATCCTGGAGGGGTCCCTTCCCACCTTCCCTACGCTCCATGTGGCCGTGGTGTCGAGAGACCCTTCTGAAACACTGTTGAAACCTACTGCTATCCAAGTCGTTCTGTGTGAAGTTCATGCATGCCGATGTAGGGCTGTTCCTGTGCCGTGCCCTTTCCGGTGTTTGAGTAAGGTTTGACCTTGAATGTCCGGCCCTTCTCTGCCTCAGCTACCTCTGCACCAGACTCCCGAGTTTCCCAACGGGACGCGCGGACATTTCCATGTGGTGTCTGAATATAACTCGTGGGACTTCCTGCGAGGTGCAGGGCCTTCCGCGCAGGAGGTAAGTAACCCGCGAACGAGGTGGCAGTTTCCCATTGTCAACACGGCACATGTAGCATAACATTTATCCTGAGATGTCCCCAAACAGTGAAGTTGAAAGCATCACAGTCAACCTCCCACTGACCATGTCCTGTGCAGCGATACCATGACCCACTGGAGAAGAAAGGCTTCAAGCCAGGGTGGCAGAGCATGCGCCGAGCAGCAGACATCAAGCAGGATGCTGAGCGCGTGCAATCTCAGGCCGCTCAGGTGTGTGCACTCTACTGCTCTGCCACAACCTGTCTACAGACACACACATCAAACACGACAGAGTGAGCAAGGGTGCAAACACAGCTATTTCTCATGCATGAGGAAAGTCGGCCACCAGGCCATCATTAGTCCAATTTATATGCTAGATATTTGGCATCGTCGACCTTACCATCATCATCGACGGCGTCGGTTACATTGCCTACATTGACAGCGCAGCAAAGGTTCAGCGCAGTGTTGCAGCCCAGCTGCAGCCACTGGTGCAGCTGCGTGATAGGGAGGCGCACTGGGGAGGTGTGAAGGACAGCTGCACGAGAGTGAAGTGTACTGGGAAGGGTGATGGAAAGGTGGGTGTGGGGGTGAGCTACATTGGGACTGGCAGGGCTTTGACTGCAACCAGGGTTTGGCAGGGTTTGAACCCAGGGTCTGGTCACCATGAACTCCCCCACCACTCAAAGGCAGGGGAGCACCCTCCCCTGCTTGCGCACCATCACCACCACAACCACCACCTTCTAACCTGTCCACCTTTCTTGGGAAGGGAAGCTCACATGAAGCCAGTAGCATGGTGTGCCAGCAGGGTGCCATCTGGGTCATTTGAGAGGGTGTGGTGTGGAAGGTGCAGGGTGTGGTGTGGAAGGTGCAGGGTGTGGTGTGGAAGGTGCTCCCTTGGCAGCTCCAGCCTCCCGCCGCCCAACCCGGCATTGTACTTGTGTTGCCACATCTGCCCACCAAAACAGTCTCATGCACCTTAGCCCTATAGCCAATGGTATGGCACTGCCATGTGGGGATATCCAGGAGAATGGTTGTGGGAGGGATGAGCCCATGCCTGCGTCTCACATCTCCAGCCTCTGTTTGACTGCCCAACCAGCCACCGTACCTGTCTACAATGCCACGCCGCCACGCCGCCGTGGTGTTGCGGTGTGGCGGCCTACACCTGCCACCGTACGTGTCCACAATGCACAGGGTCAGGGTCAGAGTTACCTAGCCTCAATCCCACCACCTGACCCTCACCCTACAATTGTACAGTCCTTACAACTCCAGCCGCCCAACCCGGCACCGTACCTGTGTTGCTGTGTGTGCCTGGTGGGAGGGCACTACCAAGGCACAGCCATGCACTGAACACAGCCGATGCCATGCTCCTGCCTGCCTCATGCAGGGGGCTCGGCAGGAGGCGGCCTTGCAAGCTCGCTCCCAGAGGGCACTGACCCGACAATTAGACCATGGGTTCAACCCCATCACTGGCCAGGAGTTCAACAAGGAAACACACAGGTGCGGACCTGAGAGCATCCCTGCACGCAGGGCAATTCAGCTGGGTGACGGGGCCTGGAGGGTCAGGTTGAGGGTTCAACTCTTGGAGAACTCAAAACTTTGTTGGCAGGCTCAGTTGGGGAGTTTGTGGGGTCCTAGCGTCTCCTAGGGTCTTAGGGTGCCTGATTATGATGATGGCTGGCCACTGGTTTCACTGAGGAGAGGGAGGAGTCAGGCTAAGGGGCAGCAGGGAGATAGAGGGGCCATGCTCATGGTTTGCATCACTGCCCACCCGCCCTGCCGCCATGCATCACGTGTCCTGATGAGCAAGTGGCTGCGCAAGAGCTGATGGGCTGCTGGATTGCTCCAAATCCGCAACTTTACGGTTATTGGTTGCTGCGCTGCAGCTGGCAGCCAGCCAACAACCCGTGGTCGCACGCCCGGCCCTGCCTCCGCCCTGGCGCAAAGATCGCGGCGCTGCAGCATCAGTCTGGTGGCCCGGAGCTTGCTGTGTTACGGCCTGGTGGCGGGGCGGCTTCGGCTCCACCCGCACAACGAGTCGAGGCACTAGCACGAGTAGGGCAGCAGCGGCAGACGCGCATCGTTGCGGAAGGTGCGTGGGCTGGTGCAATCGCCGCTGAGGGGTTTACATCAAGCAAGCCGTGCAGCTTGACATGGCAGTGGGCTATTTGGCAGAGACGCGCAGGATGGGCAGCGTGAGAGAGCAAAACCTCATGGACAGAGACATGGAGTACCATGCGTGCCATGACCTTGGCATGACATACATCATGACATACAACTGCTTACCTGACAACGCTTGCACGTCAACCCATACGCCTGTCCTGCCATGCCTTCACGCCACACCTCAGGTCTGACTGCCTCTGCTGCCAAGCGGCCAGCCGGTGGCATGAAGGACATCCTGCAATGGAGCTAAAGGAACCCGTTGCCTGCAAGCAACTAGGAGGTAGCCAGACATGAGCCTGGCACTTAGGCAGCAGGCTGGCAACAGCTGCTGGCAGCCGGGTCAGCGTCATCCAGGAACATAACAGCCTGGCTCCTGGAATCCAGCTCCTGGCCAGTGCAGGCTGTGAGCTAACTGGTGAGCAGCCAGGCAGCGCTACAGCTCAGGCGGGCGGGCAGGTGGCGGGCAGCAGGTAGCAGGAGATCAGGTGGCAGGCGATCAGGTGGCGGGCAGCTACCCAGCTACCTGCCACCCCGTATGCTGCAGACAGGAGTCAGGCTGGTGGGGCTGCCCAGCCAGCAGCAACCAGGCGGCAGCCAGCCAGGAGGCACCGACCACAAAGGGGGCTCCACTAAACCAGGTGCATGAAGGATGCAGCCATGCAATGATCTGCCATGCGCATGCAGCCAGGAGCCAACCATGCATTGATCTGCTCAGCGCAGAAGGTAGTCAGCCAGTTTCCATATCTATATAGTATCCATAGCTGGCTTTCTATAGCCTGGCTTTTCATAACTCAGGCTTGTACATGGCTCAGCCATGCAATGCGGCAGGCAGCTCGTGTCCAGGCAGCCAGCCCACATTCCGTATCTCTGCATTGGCCTTGGCTCTGGCAGTAGCCGGCCAGCCAGGAAGCTGGCCGCTAGCATTTTGCCATGCGCAGCAGCAGGCATGCCCAGCAGCAGTCGACTCGACACCATGCAACAGCAGGCACAAGAGATGAGGACCAGCATGGCTAGATTTGGCCGCAGGCCTACAAAGCAGCAGCAGGCATGCCAAGCCATACCCTAGGGAGTACCCCCAAGGTGACCTAGGGAGTACTGAAGGTGATGACAGCCACATGGTTAATGCTGGTTAGAGCTGCCTGGAGTTGGTTGGAGCTGGTTGGAGCTGCCTGGCACACCCAGACTGCTGATAGGTTTGAAGGGAACCACCTGCCACACCCAGATTGTAAGGCTATCTTCCTGACACTTTTTTTGAATGCTTGAGGTACTGGGAAGCATCCCCAACGCTATCACCACGAAAGTGGCTTTCTTCTGGTCGGTCTGATTTGCAAGCTGCCGAAAGGCCCGAGGCATCCTCCTCCCCTGACTCACGCCTGCCTTTCTTTCAAGTTCCTTAATGAGAGAATGGCCAACACTGCCAGCAGAAATATCTATTGAATGGAACGTCATGGAAAGTAGATGAACGGACTACACGCAGCTTGTGATAATGGCTAATAGGATCACTAGTGCATCTGATAGTGATAGGTGGCTTACACCGCTTGAGCTGTCAGCCGTTAGGCTGCGTGGCCGAAACACTTAGATGCACAGGTGATGGAGGTTGCTGCCAGGTTTGACTCAGGCCCACTTGCTTTGTAATGCATGCGTTGGTATTTCTACAAGATATGCCGCCTGGCCAAACCGGGTGCATTGGTCACTGCCGCACCTGACCTGCCGCTACTCGACAGCTTTTTAGCACGATGTCAGGTCTGGGCTCTTCTTTATTTTGTACCCCGCCAGAGTCGATGCGGGAGGTGCTGGTGGTAAGTGCGAGCGCGCTTGAAGGATGCGCACAGCACCTGCTGTGAAACGGTTGTAAGCCCAGGATAAAAGCTGACTGGGCGCAGCGGAGCATGGAGGGGGCGCCCACGGCCACGCGACTAGCAGCCACGCTGGGGCCATCTTCCAGGGATGTCAGCACGATCAGCGCTCTCCTTCGCTCCGGTGCTAAGGTCTGCGGCTAAGGGCTTTTCTAACGCCCACTTCCCGCAAGAGCTCTGCGCCGAGTCCTCGCACTAACATCATCCTGCGTGGTATGCTGCGGCTCGTGCCTCGCAGATTGCTCGGTTTGACCTGACGTACGGAGACAAGGTAAGGGGCGCGCACCACCCAAAGCCCTCTCCTCCCTCCTCCTGCATTCCTGGTTGCGCACAGCGCGCGGCGATGGCGTCAGCGTCGCGTCCGAACTGCGAGCCGTGAAACGCCGTCGCCGCCTGCGCTCCCGCCCCGCCCACTCATTCCAACCTCGACCAGGCCGATCTTTCACGCCCAGCCTTCAGACAGTAGCAGGAGGTATATCATACCTTAAGTAGTGCTCACACTGCTGTGCTCTGCTACGAACAACAAAGTATGGGGTCCTTCACCTTCATCACCTTCATCACCTTCACCTTCATCACATTCATCACCTTCATCACATTCATCACCTTCATCACCTTCACCTTCATCACATTCATCACCTTCACATACATCACATTCATCACATTCATCACCTTCACCTTCATCACCAATCCTTCACCTTCATCACCAAGTAGCCGATGTTGGCCATGGAGACCATGGAGCAGCAGAGCATGGGTCAGCAAGCCAATCCATCAGCTCACTGAGCGCTGAGCACACAGGCATGAGCGCTGCATCGCGACACAGCCCTGGTGCATTGCTGAGTCCTGAGCAGCAGGGACACTTTGGCATGCTTTGCATGGCAGCGCCGCCCATGCAGCTCCCCTGCACTTCCCTCTCACAGGAGCAGCAGGGGCACAGCGCTCAACCCTCTCCACTCACAGACGGTGCTGCTCCATGAGCCTCCACAACCCTCATCTTGGTGCTGAACCCAAACTGCACTTTAGGCGTCACACTGGTTTTAAAGTCACACTGGCCCTTTGCTGAGTCACACCATAATGCTATGCTTCAGACGCATGGCTGCGCAAGACTGGGCTGGGAGTCGCACTGGCCCCCTGCTGAGGTCACACTACCTGTAGTCACACCACCTGAGGTCACACTTCTCAAGGTCACACTTCTCAGGCGTACCACCTGGAGACGTACAGGAACCTGGTGACTGCGATGAAGGAGACGCAGCTGCTGTGTGCCGTGATGCTCAACCCGGCTGGCCCTGACATCCACGTCATCCAGCCAGCGGGCAGGTGAGGCAGCTGCACCCGCTCCTTGGGCACCTGCAGGCAGCTGCTTTGGATACAGGTGTTGGGTTGCCTGGATCAGCCTGGTGCTGGTGGGGGCGGGGGCTGGTGCAGGGGCGGGGGCTGGTGCAGGGGCGGGGGCTGGTGCAGGGGCGGGGGCTGGTGCAGGGGCGGGGGCTGGTGCAGGGGCGGGGGCCTGGTGCGGGGCGGGGGCTGGTGCAGGGGCGGGGGCTGGTGCAGGGGGGGGGCTGGTGCAGGGGCGGGGGCTGGTGCAGGGGCGGGGGCTGGTGCAGGGGCGGGGGCTGGTGCAGGGGCGGGGGCTGGTGCAGGGGCGGGGGCTGGTGCAGGGGCGGGGGCTGGTGCAGGGGCGGGGGCTGGTGCAGGGGCGGGGGCTGGTGCAGGGGCGGGGGCTGGTGCAGGGGCGGGGCCTGGTGCAGGGGCGGGGGCTGGTGCAGGGGCGGGGGCTGGTGCAGGGGCGGGGGCTGGTGCAGGGGCGGGGGCTGGTGCAGGGGCGGGGGCTGGTGCAGGGGCGGGGGCTGGTGCAGGGGCGGGGGCTGGTGCAGGGGCGGGGGCTGGTGCAGGGGCGGGGGCTGGTGCAGGGGCGGGGGCTGGTGCAGGGGCGGGGGCTGGTGCAGGGGCGGGGGCTGGTGCAGGGGCGGGGGCTGGTGCAGGGGCGGGGCCTGGTGCAGGGGCGGGGCCTGGTGCAGGGGCGGGGCCTGGTGCAGGGGCGGGGGCTGGTGCAGGGGCGGGGGCTGGTGCAGGGGCGGGGGCTGGTGCAGGGGCGGGGGCTGGTGCAGGGGCGGGGGCTGGTGCAGGGGCGGGGGCTGGTGCAGGGGCGGGGGCTGGTGCAGGGGCGGGGGCTGGTGCAGGGGCGGGGGCTGGTGCAGGGGCGGGGGCTGGTGCAGGGGCGGGGGCTGGTGCAGGGGCGGGGGCTGGTGCAGGGGCGGGGGCTGGTGCAGGGGCGGGGGCTGGTGCAGGGGCGGGGGCTGGTGCAGGGGCGGGGGCTGGTGCAGGGGCGGGGGCTGGTGCAGGGGCGGGGGCTGGTGCAGGGGCGGGGGCTGGTGCAGGGGCGGGGGCTGGTGCAGGGGCGGGGGCTGGTGCAGGGGCGGGGGCTGGTGCAGGGGCGGGGGCTGGTGCAGGGGCGGGGGCTGGTGCAGGGGCGGGGGCTGGTGCAGGGGCGGGGGCTGGTGCAGGGGCGGGGGCTGGTGCAGGGGCGGGGGCTGGTGCAGGGGCGGGGGCTGGTGCAGGGGCGGGGGCTGGTGCAGGGGCGGGGGCTGGTGCAGGGGCGGGGGCTGGTGCAGGGGCGGGGGCTGGTGCAGGGGCGGGGCCTGGTGCAGGGGCGGGGGCTGGTGCAGGGGCGGGGGCTGGTGCAGGGGCGGGGGCTGGTGCAGGGGCGGGGGCTGGTGCAGGGGCGGGGGCTGGTGCAGGGGCGGGGGCTGGTGCAGGGGCGGGGCCTGGTGCAGGGGCGGGGGCTGGTGCAGGGGCGGGGCCTGGTGCAGGGGCGGGGGCTGGTGCAGGGGCGGGGGCTGGTGCAGGGGCGGGGGCTGGTGCAGGGGCGGGGGCTGGTGCAGGGGCGGGGGCTGGTGCAGGGGCGGGGGCTGGTGCAGGGGCGGGGGCTGGTGCAGGGGCGGGGGCTGGTGCAGGGGCGGGGGCTGGTGCAGGGGCGGGGGCTGGTGCAGGGGCGGGGGCTGGTGCAGGGGCGGGGGCTGGTGCAGGGGCGGGGCCTGGTGCAGGGGCGGGGGCTGGTGCAGGGGCGGGGGCTGGTGCAGGGGCGGGGGCTGGTGCAGGGGCGGGGGCTGGTGCAGGGGCGGGGGCTGGTGCAGGGGCGGGGCCTGGTGCAGGGGCGGGGGCTGGTGCAGGGGCGGGGGCTGGTGCAGGGGCGGGGGCTGGTGCAGGGGCGGGGGCTGGTGCAGGGGCGGGGGCTGGTGCAGGGGCGGGGGCTGGTGCAGGGGCGGGGGCTGGTGCAGGGGCGGGGGCTGGTGATGGAGGGTGGCTGGTGGGGGGGGACCTGCAGGCACAGGCCCCTGCAGGCACCTGAGCCCTCCCACAAACAGGCTTTGGGGTGCCTGGACGTGGCTGGGGCTGGTGCTAGGGGGGGCTGCTGCTAGGGGGGCTGGTGGGGGAGTGGCTGGTGGCGGTGGGGGGCCGGTGTGCTGGTGGGGTGTGCTGGTGGGGTGTGCTGATGGGGTGGTGGGGGCTGGTGAGAGGTGAGGGTCGCGAGTGGTGGAGGGGCTGGTGGGGTGAGGGCGGTGGAGGGCACCTGCAGGCAGCTGCTTTGGATGCAGGCTCTGGGGTGCTTGGCTTGATGTGGGCTGCTGTGGTGGTGGGGCTGGTGAGGGAGTGGGGCAAGTATAGTAGGGGGCCAGGGCCAGGGTCAGGGCCAGGGCCAGGGCCAGGGCCAGGGCCAGGGTAGACCTCTTCTTGCGATGTCAGCAAATTCAGCGTTGACCACATGGCAGCCTTGCTGTCCAACTGCCCCTTGATGCCCGGGTTGGATATCTCAGCCATATTTGATCCATGCTGATCATGCAAAAATGGAGCCTGGCCTGGCTTCTGGCTGTGCCCAAAGAATGCAGAGCTGCTGCTGCTGCACCACCCCACCCACCTGCAGCTGCCTCAGTCTGCTGTACTTGCTGCACGAAGGTCAGCAGGGCAGCCCACCCACCGGCTGCTGGCTGTTGTGGACCTAGTGCCGAGCTGCCGCTGCTGCACCCGCTGCTGCACCCGCTGCTGGCTGCTGCTGCTGCTGCTGGCTGCTGCCACTGGTGGGGGGGAGGCTGCTGTTGCTGCTGCTGCTGCTGCTGCTGCTCACCGCAGACCTCTTGAGCCAATCGCCCTGGAGGCTGGGCAGATCCTGCGGCTGACCAACGAGCCAGGCTGCCTGCCCAGCTCCTCCTGCCTGCCCATCAGTTGGCCAGGTAAAGCTTTTGGTGGAGGCAGGCTGGCTGCATAGGCAGGGCACAGGGAGCGGAAGCTGGCGAGGGAGACATAACAATATAAAACAAAAACATAATTTAAATACAAAAATAATAAATAGTAATAAATAAATAATACTAAAATAAATGCAACAGGAATGACACTGAATTGTAAGATGGCACAGGTAGCGGAAGCTGGTATGGTGAATAAACTGAATGACAGAGAGCAGCTATAGTCTTTAAGGCACGGCACGGCACGGCACGCACAGCGCAGCGCAGATCGATGAGCCCCCCCTCCCCTGCAGGCAGCTTTGAGGGCCAAGGCATCGCCCCTGGAGCTTCCATCTTTGTGGGCCAGTACCTGTTCACTGGCGCTGAGACCTCCTCAGCCTTCCTCACCGTCACGGAGGCAAGGGCCCCATTGCTATAGTGCCAGACCCGCGGGGGCGGGGGCGGGGGCGGGGGCGGGGGCGGGGGCGGGGGCGGGGGCGGGGGTGGGGGCGGGGGCGGGGGCGGGGGCGGGGGCGGGGGCGGGGGGCGGGGGCGGGGGCGGGGGCGGGGGCGGGGGCGGGGGCGGGGGCGGGGGCGGGGGCGGGGGCGGGTGCAGGGGCGGGGGCGGGGGCGGGGGCGGGGGCGGGTGCAGGGGCGGGGCCTGGTGCAGGGGCGGGGCCTGGTGCAGGGGCGGGGGCTGGTGCAGGGGCGGGGGCTGGTGCAGGGGCGGGGGCCTCTCCCAGCTGATCCGTGCCTGTGCTGTCCCTGTCCTGTTCCCCCTGTCCTGGCTGCAGGTGAGCGCCAGTGCCGTGACCTGCAGCGTGAAGAACAGCTGCCGGCTGGAGGGGGTGCAGCTGACGGTGAAGATGGCGGAGGGGACGGTG
The DNA here is from genome assembly GCA_030144725.1 of Haematococcus lacustris. Classification (NCBI taxonomy): domain Eukaryota; kingdom Viridiplantae; phylum Chlorophyta; class Chlorophyceae; order Chlamydomonadales; family Haematococcaceae; genus Haematococcus; species Haematococcus lacustris. Next base: position 11,092 of record JASKMD010000297.1, on the reverse strand, counting down.
AACCCGCTGCCCTCACTGGGGCCCAAGGACGAGGCGGTGCTCAGGGCCTGGGTGACGGAAGGTGGGGGGGTGGGGGGCCTGCTGCTGCTGCTGCTGTTGTTCACGCGCCAGGCACAACTTCTTCCACACTGCTGCCCCTGCTTCTTCTCTCAGCTCCCCCTGTCCTGAGTCAATCCTCCCTCACTTTCAAGCTTCAATGTCAGCAGGGATTGCATAGCTGTCGTCTCACTGCAGCTCCTGTTGCTGCTGCCCGCGCCACTGCTGCTGCTGCTGCTGCTGCTGCTGCTGCTGCTGCTGCTGCTGCTGCTGCTGCTGCTGCTGCTGCTGCTGCTGCTGCTGCTGCTGCTGCTGCTGCTGCTGCTGCTGCTGCTGCTGCCGGTGCTGCTGCTGCTGCTGCTGCTGCTGGTGGTGGTGGTGGTGGTGGTGGTGGTGGTGGTGGTGGTGGTGGTGGCTTGCAGCAAGCGAGATCAGCAGCGCAGCCGGGCTGCCAGGCTCAGGGGTGGACTTCCTGGCGCTACCCCGCTGCCACACGGCAGCTGACGTGGCTGACTGCCGCGCAATGCTGGAGCGGTGGGTGGGGTAGGCCTTGGGGTGCAGGGGGAGGGAGGGAGGTCAGGGATGGGGAGGGGAGGGTGTGAGGGGAGTCAGGAGGTGCAGGGGGTAAGGGGGGGGGAGGGGGGGAGGGGGTAAGGGGGGGGGGAGGGGGGGGGAGGGGGTAAGGGGGGGGGGGGGGGGGAGGGGGTAAGGGGGGGGGGAGGGGGGGGGAGGGGGTAAGGGGGGGGGGAGGGGGGGGAGGGGGTAAGGGGGGGGGGGGGGGGGGAGGGGGTAAGGGGGGGGGAGGGGGGGGGAGGGGGTAAGGGGGGGGGGAGGGGGGGGGAGGGGGTAAGGGGGGGGGGAGGGGGGGGGAGGGGGTAAGGGGGGGGGGAGGGGGGGGGGAGGGGGTAAGGGGGGGGGGAGGGGGGGGGAGGGGGCAAGGGGGGGGGGGGGGGGGAGGGGGGGGGGAGGGGGGCGGGAGGGGGGCGGGAGGGGGGCATGGGAGTCGGGGGAAAAGGAGAATGGGTGGATGGGTGGAAAGGAAGAAGCTGTGTGAGAAAATGCAGGAGAGGTAAATGAGTGACATCGTCATCCACTAAACGGCTTGCTCCTTTGCCATGTTCATGTAGGCATCACTGTGACCAGCACCAACCAACTGCCTCAGCCGTCACCCAACTGCCCCAAGCCCGCCGCCACCCGCCCGCCCGCCTTTTGTATGTTTGCGCAGGTGTGGTCTGAGGGGCTGCCGGGTGGTGGCCAAGCTGGAGGACGTGCAGGGGCTGGCCAACCACGAGGCGATCTGCGCCGCAGCTGACGCGCTCATCCTCAGCCGCGGCTCGCTGGGCACCTGCCTGGAGCCTGAGAAGGTCAGCGGACGCACGGGGCAGGGCGGGGGGGCCTGGGTGGCAGGGGGCGGGGCAGGGAGCAGGGCAGGGGGGGCCTGGGTGGCAGGGAGTGAGTGGTGGGGGGTGGGCAGCTGGGGGTGACGGGCAAAGGGTGGCTGGGCAGCTGGGGGTGACGGGCAAAGGTGGCTGGGCAGGGGGGGAGGGCATAGGGTGGCTAGGGCAGCTGAGTGGTGAGGGGCGGGGCAGCTGGGGGTGACGGGCAAAGGGTGGCTGGGCAGCTGCCCCGCCCCACCCCACCCTACCACCCCAACCTAGTGTGTGTGTGAGGTGCAGTAATGCCAACAGGCATACTCAACGATGGTGACGATGGTGTTGACGATGGTGTTGACGATGGCAAACCTGCACCCCACTGAGGCCCTAATGTTCCTGCTCCTTCCCCAGCTTTGCTGTATCCCCCTCCCTCTTCCCCCTCCCCCCTTCCCTCTTGGTGTTGCTTTGCTGTGTGGCCTGGCTGCAGCCCCCACCACCCAGGCCACCATGCTGTGCTGTGCAGCCCCCCACCCCACAGGGTGTGGGGACCTGTGGCCCTGCCCTGTAGTGTGGCCCCTGGCCCCTGCCCTTGTAGTGTGACCCTGGCCCTGCCCTGTAGTGTGCCCCTGGCCCTGCCCTGTAGTGTGCCCCTGCCCTGCCCCGTGTGTGTGACTGTGCCCTGCCTGTAGTGTGCCCCTGCCCTGCCCACAGGGTGTGGTGATGTGCCGTGTAGCCCTCGTCACCCAGGGTGTGGTGCTGCCGCCTGGCCCTGCCCCGTGTGTGGCCCTGGCCCTGCCCCTGCCCCTGTAGTGTGACCCTGGCCCTGTCCTGTAGAGTGCCCCTTCTCCTGCCCTGTGTGAACAGATGTTCCTAGCCGTGGCTGCTCTGCCCTGCCCTGCCCTGCCCTGCCCAGATGTTCTTGGCCCAGAAGATGCTGCTGCACTCCGCAAACAACATGGGCAAGCCGGTGTTCATCACCCGCCTGGTGGACACCATGACGGGTGAGACACTGGCCTGGCCTGCCCCCTCCTCCTGCCTCATCTCCTAGACCTGCCAACCCTGATGAGCCCTCTGACTTGACCTGACCTGCCCTGCCCCGACCCCGACCCGACCCGACCCGACCCGACCCGACCCGACCTCCTGACCCGACCCGACCCGACCCGACCCGACCCTGACCCTGACCTGCCCTGACCCGACCTCCTGACCCGACCCGACCCGACCCGACCCCGACCCGACCCGACCCGCCCCGACCCGACCCGACCCGACCCGTGTAAACCTACCGGCTTGCGACCTTGCTTTGTGATCACCATAGCGCCCACGCCTGTACAGCCTATCAGCCTGTTTTACAGAGTTACTCGGTTGGTTGGTTAGTTGGTCGGTCAATTTGGATTCAACATCCATGGGTGTTGCTGCTGCTGCTGCTGCTGCTGCTGTTTACACCTCTCTCTGACCATGCACGTGTGTGTGCATGTCATCAGATGCTGCCATGCTTCATCTGTCAACGCACCCCTGGCTGCTTTTCAAACTCACCCATACCAGCCCCCTTTTGATGCTGACTAGGGCATGTGAGGGGCCATGACTGCTGCAGACTCCCCCCGGCCAACCCGGGCAGAAGCAACCGACGTGGCCAACCTGGTGCTGGACGGAGCAGACGGCATCCTCCTGGGCTCAGAGACATTCAGAGGTGACGCCACCCCCCTCCCTGGCAGCTGCCCGGCAGCTGCCGCCTCCATGCTGCCCCATGCAAAATGCTGGTAGCGGCAAGATGCAGCGCCCCCCAACAACATCCTAGATCAACGCACATGGCAGCCATGTGTGGCCATGCCGGGTAGCAGGACTACAGTTTGTGGGCCGCATGGGCCAGCATGAGCTGCATGGGCTGCATGGGCTTCATGGGTTGCATGGGCTGCATGGGCTGCATGCAGGCACATACCCGGTGGACGTGGTGCACACAGTGAGCGCTATCTGTCGGGCCGCTGAGGCGGTGTTTGACAACTACGCTTTCTACCGGGCGCTGGTGGACCAGGGCGATGCAGCAGACAGGGTAGGTGGGCATGAGCCGGGGCCTAAACAGGCAAGGAGCTGGCTAGCAGGTGGGCTGGCTGGGGTCAAACTAGGCAACAGGGTCCTGGTGGACTGCCAGGGCGATGCCAAGGACAGAGGGAGGGGAAGCAGTGCTGCATGTCACACTGTCTGCTGGCTAGTCTGCTGTCTGCTGGCCAGTTGCCAAGTTAGGCAACGGGAGTGCCTTGAAGGTGCAGAGGGACAATTGACTGGATGAGGCGGCCTGGTGACGTGACTGGCCCGCTGCCAAGCTGACAGCAGACATGGGCCAGAGGTGTCGGGGTGCATGGAACCATCTGGGCAGCATGGCATGCTCGCTGCTAAGCTGCGCAACAGCAATGCTGAGCCGCTGCTGACGCAACGCATGCCATGCTGCCCAGATGGCTCCATGCACCCCAACACCCCTGGCCCATGTCTGCTGTCTCACCCCGACTCCTCTACCCCTGACCACCCTGATCCTCGACCACAGGCCCAGCCCCAACCCGCAGCAGCTCACCTATGGCTACTACTCCCTGCCCCTGCCCCCTGCCCCTGCCCCCTGCCCCCTGCCCCCTGCCCCCTGCCCCTGCCCCCTGCCCCCTGCCCCCTGCCCCCTGCCCCCTGCCCCCTGCCCCCTGCCCCCTGCCCCCTGCCCCCTGCCCCCTGCCCCCGCCCCCTGGCCCCTGCCCCCTGCCCCCTGCCCCCTGGCCCCACCACCTGGCGCCCCCCTGCAGGCTGAAGCCATGGCCTCCTCAGCCGTGCGTGCCGCCCACAAGATGGCAGCCAAGCTGATCGTGGTGTTCACCGTCACCGGCCGCACCGCTCGCCTGGTGGCAAAGTGAGGGGATGGCCCTCTCTCCCTCTCCCTGGGCATGACTACACACACCCCCACACAGCCCCATACCTGCCCACCCGCCTGCCCCATCCCCCGCCCCACCTGCCCACCTGCCTGCCCACTACCTCACCCTGTCACCCCAGTCCACCCTCTTGGCACCTTGACCCTCTTGGCATGTTTTCATGGATACGCACACACAGCCCCATACCTGCCCGCCCGCCCGCCTGCCCCCTCCCCCTGCCCCCTTCACCGCCCACCCTACCACCACCCTGTCACCTCCTCTGCCCTGCTGTGCCCTGCTCCCCACCTAATGTCTTCCAGGCCAGCTCTTCTGCCCTGCTCTGCCCTGCTCCCTACCTACCAGCCAGGCCAGCTCTGCCGCCCTGCCACCACCCTGTCACCTCTTCTGCTCCGCCCTGCTCTGCCCTGCTCTGCCCTGCTCTGCCCTGCTCTGCCCTGATCCTTGCCTAACGCCTACCAGGCCATCTCTGCCGCCCTGCCCTGCCCTGCTGCCTGGCTGGCCTCCAGGTACAAGCCCTCACAGCCCATCCTGACCGTGGTGTGCACGGACCCGGCCAATGCGCTGTTCAAGGTCACGCCTGGCCATGACCGCAGCCCCCTCCAACATGCACAAGGCAGGCGCCACAGGGGCAGGGGCAGGGGCAGGGGCAGGGGCAGGCAGGCGGGGCAGAGGCAGTGGCTGCTCGCATGGCATGGGCCCGCCCCGACCTGACTGCACTGACACCGCCTCACCTTACGCCAACTACTATACCTGCCCTGTGCCTGCCCTGCCCTGCCCTGCCCTGCCCTGCCCTGCCCCGCCTCGCCCCGCCCCGCCCCGCCCCGCCCCGCCCCGCCCCGCCCCGCCCCGCCCCGCCCCGCCCCGCCCCGCCCCGCCCCGCCCCACCCCACCCCACCCCGCCCCACTGCCTCCTTCCTGCTTATCAGGGTGCTCTGCTGCCCTGCTTGCTGCGGCCATTCGGTCACTGAGCAGGTGGGCAGTGACGTGCTGCTGGGCCCCAGCCGCCCTGACCTGGGCAGCCATGGGCCTCAGGCCCGCGCCTGCCTGCTGTACCGCGGCGCCCTGCCCGTCATGATGGATGCCCCTAGTGGGCAGCAGGGTGGCGACGTCCTGCAGACTGTGCTGGACTATGTGAGTGGCTTGCAGACGTCTTCACATATCACACCTGCCATTCTCGCATCACACCTGTCAATTAAACATAATAACGCCATGAATCAGTGATGCCTGCAGGTGTGTATGTTTCAGTTGTTGTGGCATGTTATGGCCTGGTGTAACCCTGATGTGACCCTGTTGTGGCGCTAGTGTGACTTGTGCTTGCATGTGCAAGGCTGGCTATGTCACTGTTACCAGCAAGCTCACTGTGGCATACAGCCATGGCTGCATGCCACTGACCTCCTCTGAACACACGTCTTGGCAGATTGACCCGCGCAGGCTGTCTGTGTCCCGCTGCTTACTGCTGCTGTCTTGAGCCAGGCCCTGACCTGCCTGAACCCGCCTGACCCGTCCAACGTCGGCCTAGCAGCCTAACGGCTGACGGCTTAAGCGGTGTAAGCCACATCATCAGCGTCATGATGAGCCTGACCCAACCAGCCCCAGCAAAACATGTGACAATAGAGTATGATACCTGGCAAGAAAGTGTGATACCTGGCAAGAAAAGCTACTTGGCTAAAACAGCTTTACCTGGATTGCTATGCTTTGGCAAGAAGAGGAAAGTCAGTCTGAAGAATCAGTGGACAGTCAGGCAAAAGTCCGCCAGCCAGCCATGGTATTAAATAGAGGGAGTGCCCATGTACATGGGGAGAAGGGGAGTGTGGGATGGGCATGGTAGGGTTGAGGTGTGGGGTGACAAAGGAGGGCAGGGCAGGGCAGGGCAGGGCAGGGCAGGGCAGGGCAGGGCAGGGCAGGGCAGGGCAGGGCAGGGCAGGGCAGGGCAGGGCAGGGCAGGGCAGGGCAGGGCAGGGCAGGGCAGGGCAGGGCAGGGCAGGGCAGGGCAGGGCAGGGCAGGGCAGGGCAGGGCAGGGCAGGGCAGGGCAGGGCAGGGCAGGGCAGGGCAGGGCAGGGCAGGGCAGGGCAGGGCAGGGCAGGGCAGGGCAGGGCAGGGCAGGGCAGGGCAGGGCAGGGCAGGGCAGGGCAGGGCAGGGCAGGGCAGGGCAGGGCAGGGCAGGGCAGGGCAGGGCAGGGCAGGGCAGGGCAGGGCAGGGCAGGGCAGGGCAGGGCAGGGCAGGGCAGGGCAGGGCAGGGCAGGGCAGGGCAGGGCAGGGCAGGGCAGGGCAGGGCAGGGCAGGGCAGGGCAGGGCAGGGCAGGGCAGGGCAGGGCAGGGCAGGGCAGGGCAGGGCAGGGCAGGGCAGGGCAGGGCAGGGCAGGGCAGGGCAGGGCAGGGCAGGGCAGGGCAGGGCAGGGCAGGGCAGGGCAGGGCAGGGCAGGGCAGGGCAGGGCAGGGCAGGGCAGGGCAGGGCAGGGCAGGGCAGGGCAGGGCAGGGCAGGGCAGGGCAGGGCAGGGCAGGGCAGGGCAGGGCAGGGCAGGGCAGGGCAGGGCAGGGCAGGGCAGGGCAGGGCAGGGCAGGGCAGGGCAGGGCAGGGCAGGGCAGGGCAGGGCAGGGCAGGGCAGGGCAGGGCAGGGCAGGGCAGGGCAGGGCAGGGCAGGGCAGGGCAGGGCAGGGCAGGGCAGGGCAGGGCAGGGCAGGGCAGGGCAGGGCAGGGCAGGGCAGGGCAGGGCAGGGCAGGGCAGGGCAGGGCAGGGCAGGGCAGGGCAGGGCAGGGCAGGGCAGGGCAGGGCAGGGCAGGGCAGGGCAGGGCAGGGCAGGGCAGGGCAGGGCAGGGCAGGGCAGGGCAGGCCCGCTGCTGCTGTTGCATTCAGCCAGTGAGGCCCGCTGCTGCTGTTGCATGCTGCTGCCAGAATCTGGACAAAATGACCCGCGCAGGCTGCCTGTGTCCTAATGGTTGCTGCTTGACCCCGCCGACCCTGCCAGCCTCACCAGCAGTGTTGGGCGCCTGGGGTGTGGCTGCCTGGCCTGCCTGAGCCCGCCTGATATTGCCTGAGCCCGCCTGATATTGCCTGAGCCCGCCTGATATTGCCTGAGCCCGCCTGATATTGCCTGAGCCCGCCTGATATTGCCTGAGCCCGCCTGATATTGCCTGAGCCCGCCTGATATTGCCTGAGCCCGCCTGATATTGCCTGAGCCCGCCTGATATTGCCTGACCCCGCCTGATATTGCCTGCTTACCACATCAGCGTTGCTGGGCACCTGGGGTGTATGGCTGCAGGCCAAGGGGCAGGGCCTGGTGGTGTCAGGGGACCGGGTGGTGGTGAGCCAGTGCCCCCGTCATATGGACAGCAAGGTAAGGGGCAGGGCGGCAGGGGAGGGTACGCATGGGGGGGCGAGGGGGGTCCCCTGGGGGGCAGGGGGGGTCCCGGTGGGAGGGACTTGGGGAGGGGTGTCAGGGAAGGGGGGCAAGGGGGGCAGAGAGGGACGTCTTGTCGGGGATGCTCAGGGGTGATAGGAGGGGTAAAGGGTAGGGGTAGGAACCTTGGCGGCATGTTGGTCAGCATTTTAATGTCACACACTGCTCTGCATGATCTCATGCGATAGCCAGGTATCCCCTGTGTGACCTGCCCAACCCACCAGCCTGCCTTACACTCCCTTCCTCCCTGCTACCCCACCCCATCGACTGCATGGCTGCATGGGTGCAGGTGATGTCAGAGGCAGGCGTGGTGCAGCTGGTCACAGTAGATCTGCCTCTGCTGTGAGCCCTGGCCGGCCGGCCGACTGACTAACCAACTGACCTGCTAGCTGGCCGGCTGGCTGGATGGCTGGCTGGATGGCTGGATGGCTGGCCCCACTGCCCCCGCCCAGCAGCCCAGCTGAGGCCTGCCCCGCTGCCGGGCTGTCCTGCCAGTGCCCCGGTCCTTTCCCCGTGGACACCTGCCTGGTCAGGCCAGGCGGGGTGGGGTGGGGTGGGGTGGGGTGCAACCGGTGACCCCAGCTGGGTAGCCAACAGTAGCTGGGTCTAGGCACTGAGTCTGGACCCGACCAGCCGGCCAGCCCCTGCAACATCCCTGCGGCATCCCTGCGGCTGAGCTGGAACTGGCTTCAGGCCCCTTGACTGTGAAGGCAGCTTGGCTGGGGCCTGCCTGGCTGGGGTCTGCCTGGCTGGGAGCTGCTGATCCTCCTGAAGGCAGCCAACCAGCCGGCCAACCCCTGCCAACCAGCCAGCCAGACCCTACAACATCCCCCAAGCTGCACAGGCTGCTGGTGGCCGGCAGCTGGGGCTGCAGCTTGAGGTGGGCACATAGCCTGGTGACTGCCCGGGGCGACTGCACGGCTGACCCAGCCACGACTAGGGGCGGCCAGCCCCAGGGCCGCTTGCCCAGCTGACCCCAGCTGCCCAGCTGCCCACCTGCCCAGCTGCCCACCTGCCCACAGCTGCCCACCTGCCCAGCTGCCCACCTGACCCAACAGCATGATACCCACCAGGGCGGCTGACCCATAAGCTGCCCACACCCCACCAGGGGCTGGCAGCCAAGCCGAGACAGCATGGGGCCACAGTGAGCAGCAGCAGCAGCGGCGGCAGCGGCAGCAGCAGCGGCGGCAGCAGCGAGCAGCAGCAGCAGCGGCGGCAGCAGCGGCGGCAGCAGCAGGAGCGGCAGCGGCGGCAGCAGCGGCGGCGACAGCGACGGAGGCGGCGGCGGCGACGGCGGCAGCAGCAGCAGCAGCGGTAGCAGTGGCAGCAGCAGCAGCAGCGGCAGCAGTGGCAGCAGCAGCAGCAGCAGCAGTAAAAGAAATGCCCACCCAGCCTTGCCCAGCCACAGTGGCCCACAATCGCTCGACAGGTGACCCGCACTGGCGGTCCTGTGCTTGCACCTGGCCTGTGCTTACCTCTCACAGGGCCACTCAGTCACACCCTGGAGCTGGCACTGCTTCAAAACAGGCCCAGGGTAAGGGTTAGGTAAACCTGACCCTAACCCTAACCCCGCCTCAGATCCTGGTCCCAACACTGCATCCGGTGACTTGAGTATCAAGTCAAAGTGGTCACCTGACAGGAACTCGATAGTCTGGTGCAGGGGCAGGGGCAGGGGTAGCAACATGCATCAAGTGGGGCCACTTGAGGCTCTGGGCTTGGTCCAGGATCCTCAGGTGGTGTAGGCGCTGGGTCTGCACCCTTGAGCCCTTCGCCTCCCTGCTCTGCCTTAGTGGCTGGTGCCCGGGTGCCAAGCTCCACACCCTAGGACGCGCATGCCTCCGACGTTGACGGACGAAGGGTGCTAGACTTTGCGTCGCAGTTGCTGGTGGTTGGGCTGTTGGTAGAGTTGCGGATGTGCCCAAGCAGCTGAAAGTGGGCCTAATCAGGCATTCCAGGAACGTTAATGGGGCGAAGGTGTGGCTGATGATCGATGCTCGAGGTCCAACGTGGCGTTGACGGGCAAGATCGCACAGTCAGAACCAAGGCGTAATGCCTGAAGTAATGGGTCGAATGAAGTAGTAATAGGCGAGGTCAACACACCAGGCTGACGGGGACGACGGATGACGGGCGAGGTTTTGACTGCAACCTGACAGCTCCCTCGTGTTGGCCGCTGTAAAACGTGTACATGCGCTGATCTTGTTGAGTGTTGTTGGCACTGGGTCGGTAATGTTGGCATGCCAACCATCAGAGCATCAAGTTGTGCTTGGAATTCAGAATCCGCGACACAATACATTTCCCAACCATTCTGATCAGACCTTGCTAAACCTAATCAAAGTACTGTAGTGATACGCCCTGTTGGTGATACGCTGGTTTGGTGAAACCCGAATAGCGGGGGCGGGGGCGGGGGCGGGGGCGGGGGCGGGGGCGAGGGCGGGGGCGGGGGCGGGGGCGGGGGCGGGGGCGGGGGCGGGGGCGGGGGCGGGGGCGGGGGCGGGGGCGGGGGCGGGGGCGGGGGCGGGGGCGGGGGCGGGGGCGGGGGCGGGGGCGGGGGCGGGGGCGGGGGCGGGGGCGGGGGCGGGGGCGGGGGCGGGGGCGGGGGCGGGGGCGGGGGCGGGGGCGGGGGCGGGGGCGGGGGCGGGGGCGGGGGCGGGGGCGGGGGCGGGGGCGGGGGCGGGGGCGGGGGCGGGGGCGGGGGCGGGGGCGGGGGCGGGGGCGGGGGCGGGGGCGGGGGCGGGGGCGGGGGCGGGGGCGGGGGCGGGGGCGGGGGCGGGGGCGGGGGCGGGGGCGGGGGCGGGGGCGGGGGCGGGGGCGGGGGCGGGGGCGGGGGCGGGGCGGGGGCGGGGGCGGGGGCGGGGGCGGGGGCGGGGGCGGGGGCGGGGGCGGGGGCGGGGGCGGGGGCGGGGGCGGGGGCGGGGGCGGGGGCGGGGGCGGGGGCGGGGGCGGGGGCGGGGGCGGGGGCGGGGGCGGGGGCGGGGGCGGGGGCGGGGGCGGGGCGGGGGCGGGGGCGGGGGCGGGGGCGGGGGCGGGGGCGGGGGCGGGGGCGGGGGCGGGGGCGGGGGAGGGGGCAGGGGCAGGGGCAGGGGCAGGGGCGTCGTCAACATCTTAGAATGGCAAGCAGGGAGATTTGGTGGGTAGCTGAGTAGTTACACAGCTGACCCCAATGCTTGGCAGGAAAACCCTCTCAAAGCCAGTCGATCATTTGGCTGCGCTCGCTTCACACAGTAACACATCAGAACTCGTGTACTACTCAGTTCAGCTTGCTCATCTACTCCCCTACTCACTTAACAAACAGGGGTGTACTCACTGTGCCCCATCTACTATGTTCTAGTTTCTGCGATTGACTGTTGCCTTGAGCCAACTGAGGCCACCAATGCATGCTAC
>JASKMD010000296.1:0-25000 GCA_030144725.1 Haematococcus lacustris | reverse complement strand
TTGAACATATTGATGTGACAGGCGCATGGTGCATGACATGCTCAAGTGCATGGGTCATGTTGCTACTGTGCACATGCTCCCACTAGCCATGCCAGCCACGGGCAGGGCTGCTCCTCGCCTGCTATTGCTGTAAGTGGCATGAGTGCTCAACCTTGTTGCAACTGCTATCTGCTCTTACTGACCTTGCACTTGCCACAACTGCTTCTGCTGCTGGTGAGCTGTTGCTGGCTACTTGTTGCACATGCTCCCACTAGCCTTGCACTTGCCACAACTGGTGCTACTCTTGGTGAGCAGTTGCTCGATACATGCTGCACATGCTCCCACTGGCCATGCCTGCTCGGGGCAGGGTTGCTGCTCCTAGTGACCAGCTGCTCGCTACATGCTGCACATGCTCCCACTGGCCATACCAGCTCGGGGCAGGGCTGCTGCTCCTGGTGAGCAGCTGCTCGCTACAAGCTGCACATGCTCCCAATGGGCATGTCAGCTCAGGGCAGGGCTGCTGTTCCTGGTGAGCAGTTGCACGCTACATGCTGCACATGCTCCCACCAGCCACATGCCAGCTAAGGGCAGGGCTGCTTCTCGCTTGCTCCTGCTGCAAGTGGCATGACTGCTCAACCTTGCTGCAACTGCTGTTGTTGCTGCTCCCATTGGCCTTGCACTTGCCACAACTGCTGCTGGTGAGCTGTTGCTGGCTGCTTGCTGCACATGCTCCCACTGGCCTTCACACTGCCCATCTCAATGGGGCAGTGTCACACACACATGGGTCAAGCACCGCGTACACACTGCCCATCTCACTGGGGCAGTGTCACACACACACATGGGTCAAGCACGGCGTACACACTGCCCATCTCACTGGGGCAGTGTCACACACACATGGGTCAAGCACAGCCTACACACTGCCCATCTCACTGGGGCAGTGTCACACACACACATGGGTCAAGCACCGCGTACACACTGCCCATCTCACTGGGGCAGTGTCACACACACACATGGGTCAAGCACGGCGTACACACTGCCCATCTCACTGGGGCAGTGTCACACACACATGGGTCAAGCACCGCCTACACACTGCCCATCTCACTGGGGCAGTGTCACACACACACATGGGTCAAGCACCGCGTACACACTGTAACCGGTTGTTATGAGGAAGAGCTTCTGCTGCTGATCAGCTGTTGCTGACTTTTCCCCCCTGCAGCAGAAGTTATGACTTGATGTACCCAGAAGGCAGTGTCCAAGTCAACAGAGCAGCGTCAAACACACAGAAGTCAAACACTGCCTAGACACTACCCTAAGTCTTATAGGGCAGAGCTTATGCTGATGAGCAGCACTTGCTGACTCTTCCCCCCTGCAGCAGAAGTTATGGCTTGATGCAAACCAGAAAGTGGTTTTGAGACCAACAGAACAAAAAGAGCAGGTTGTCCCTGGTAGCTGCCTGGCACTGCACACTCATTAGACAGTGACTAACAAACAGAACATGACAGGCAGCGCTACAGCATGCACCTGCATGGCATTGCACACTCGTCGTGGCAATGACTAACAAACAAGACAGGCAGCGCTACAGCATGCACCTGCTTGGCAATGCACACTCGTCGCGGCAGTGACTAACAAGGTAGAACAGGACAGGCAGCGCTACAGCATGCACCTGCCTGGCAATGCACACTCGTCGCGGCAGTGACTAACAAGGTAGAACAGGACAGGCAGCGCTGCAGCATGCACCTGCCTGGCAATGCACACTCGTCGCGGCAGTGACTAACAAAGCAGAACAGGACAGGCAGCGCTACAGCATGCACCTGCCTGGCAATGCACACTCGTCGCGGCAGTGACTAACAAGGTAGAACAGGACAGGCAGCGCTGCAGCATGCACCTGCCTGGCAATGCACACTCGTCGCGGCAGTGACTAACAAAGCAGAACAGGACAGGCAGCGCTGCAGCATGCACCTGCCTGGCACTACACACTCGTCGCGGCAGTGACTAACAAGGTAGAACAGGACAGGCAGCGCTGCAGCGTGAACCTGCCTGGCACTGCACACTCGTCGCGGCAGTGACTTTCGTACACCATCCCCACAGACACGACACACCATCCAGACAATGCACGATCTTGGCACGAGCAACTCGGAAGCTTATGCACACGGACAACGCTGGAGCTGGCCCCGTGTATCGCACCAAGCTTGGCTTACTTGGCTGCTCGACGGGGTAACCAGATCTCACAGCGGTTGCGTAGCTTTGCAAAGAGCCTCGGCATCCATCGGCATCCCTGCGTGGTAATGCGCTTGAGCAAGGGCTCGAAGGCTATCATTTACGCACAGTCGCTTGCCAGGCGACTGCGCGGACCCGATCTCATTGGTGTCCGACACAATGGCGGAGCCGTGGGCCCATAACCTGTAAAGAATGCACGGCCAGACCAGGACACCACTATCAAGGTTACATAGATCTGCCACAACAGACCGGCGCATAGCTCGCACCTACCTGTAAAGAATGCACGGCCAGACCAGGACACCACTATCAAGGTGCCGAGGTCTGGCAAGAAACTGCCTTAACTACAACAGTCACACTCGTACACTCGGCAGACTAGCCGCTGAATATCTCGCCCTATCATCCCGATGCTTCATGCGCAGCACCGGGAGAGCATACTTTCCAACAGACCCCCATCCACAAAAATGCATGTTGTGAGCTGACCACTGTGACTTTCCAAAATTTCGATTGATAACTCTGTTCCTTACTCAACGTCACAACTCAAAATCGAAACCATGTGGCTGAGACGCGGCGTCGTTTTGATTACCAGGGGTAGGTTTTCTGTCAGTTGGGGACACCTGAATCATTGACGGGAAGGCCTAGACTGCTGTTGCCGGAACGGGCAAGCCTAGACTGTCCCGGCTACAGGCAAGTGCTGGAGGGGTGTGCTTGGTCGTTGTCATTTTGTCTGCATTGGGCTTACAAGTTGCCGATCTCCCTTCACCGTCTGTTTCGAATTACGACAGCCCGACAATCTTGCCAGTCTCCGGGTCTAGATCAATATCGTAGAAGCAGGGTCGAGTGGGTAAGCCCGGCATGGTCATAATAGTCCCGGCCAGCGGGTAAAGGAAGCCGGCGCCGACCGATGCACGTACATCGCGGATTGGTAGGATGAAGCCCGACGGCGCACCTGCAGGCGGGCGATGCCACGCAGGCTATCTCGCAGGCAGCACGGCAAGGCATTCACGCGCTCATGTTTTTCGCTCGCTGGCAACAATGTGCACGATGTCACATGGCAGCATCCTTTCCTTCTCAATAGCAGCAGGACGGAGGCAAACATATGCAGTTGATGCAGCCAAATCCACCCACCCTTCTTCGTAGCGTCATGGCTGAAGGAGTACTGCGTCTTGGCCATGCAGATGGGCAGGTTTGCAAACCCCATCTTCGTATATTTCTCAATCTGCAGCCATGCCAGCACCCCCTTCCTGACCCTCCGACCAGTCACAGGCTTCCACAATGCTTTGTGTTGCAGTCCCATCTACTGTCTATGCCCACCATGACAAGAAATGTAGCACAATGTGCATGCCATGCAGCTGGTCACAATGCAGGTACAGTGACGCGCAGTGTGATGCACCACGCGCCTGCGCAGCAAGCAACTTGTGCCCTTCGTGTCCAAGTGCTCAGTGCAGACTGGGCTCACACAGCTGCCACCATAGCCCCTGCTTGACTGCTTTACCCAGGCTGGGCACCAAGGAGCTGGGACGGCATCCAGCATAGCACCTGGCCTCGCCCCTAGAACCACCCTTAACCCTGTGGTTCATCCCCCACACATATATGTTTTTGTCCCATCTCAAATGATGGAGAAAGCCCAGCTTCAGGTTCCCAAGGGGGTGGCCCAGTGTGCTGACCCCATGACTACACCTCCCTGGACACCACAGCAGTCCAGCATCCCTGACCTCCCCTCCACCTCTTGCATACCTCCACCAATGCTCACTGAAGATGGCTCAGGAACTCGCTCCCGCCCCCTCCACCCCTTCATCTCACACCTCACACCTCAAATCTCACTCCTGCCCTGTCACATCCACACTCACATCATACACACTCACACTAGTGCCTTGGCCCTGAGCCAGCCCCTGACCTTCCCCCCTGTCGCGCACAACCCGCTCTCACACATCACTGGATCACGGTGATCACTCTAACCTCAGCCTCTACTGACTTTGACCCCACCAGGCTTCACCTACCTGCGCCTCAGCCTCTGGGCTGTACTCCACCCCTGCCGCATGGTACATCTCCTTGGCAATGATCTCAATCTTATCCTGCGCCCCACACAGCATGCACCCACATGCATGGCAACGTGATGACAGTGAGGGGGACAGCAACAAAGGTGGCTGTACCTTGACCCTTCCTCTTCCCCTTCCCCACTCTTGCCCCTGCCCCTGCCCCTGCCCCTGCCCCTGCCCCTGCCCCTGCCCCTGCCCCTGCCCCTGCCCCTGCCCCTGCCCCTGCCCCTGCCCCTGCCCCTGCCCCTGCCCCTGCCCCTGCCCCTGCCCCTGCCCCTGCCCCTGCCCCTGCCCCTGCCCCTGCCCCTGTCCTGCCCACCTGCCCATCGCCCTCAGCCCCTGTCCTTCAGACCTGCGCCCTGCCCCCCTCCCAACCTTGATGGGCAGATCCACTTCATACAGGAAGCGGAAGGCCCGGTCAGGACTGGAGCAGGCCTCCACCACAGCCTCTGCCAGCCCCGTTGCCCCAGCACCCCCAAGCCCGTGATGGTTGCATACCACTGCAGCAGATGCGCCTGCAAACCCACCATCGGACAACATCATGCGTGTGTGTGAGTAAGATGGGTTACATTGATAGGTGGCCGTCTTACACGTCACACAGGTATGGGAAAGCAACTCACTGTTTCTTGCTTGATGAGGGGGATTTTGGTGAAGGCAAGCCTGGGACAGGAAGGTCCTGAACAAGACCATGAATGGCCACGCTGCTACTGATGTTGACCTGCTGCTGGCCTGATGCTGCCAACCAGGCCAGTGGCACTCCTGTACTGAACCTGTCCTTCTCCTCAAGCTCCCCTTTTGCCTTACCTTTACCCCCAATGTTCTCGCTTGCATCCCCCTGCACATGGACTTCACCCTCGCTGACCCCACCCATGTCACTGCAACACTACAAAGACCGGCACCCTCTCCCTCCTTACCCGCTGCCAAGGCCGCTTGCTTCACCGCCTCCATCTCAGCGGCACTGTCACTGGCGAACTGGTTGATAGCCACCACCTGCGAAACCAGCAGCTACTGCACCTGACCCCACCAGGCCCACCACCATCATGCTCCCACCTTGACGATCATGGTCTCACTTAGTCTATCCAGCATCGCATAGTATGAGTGCGAGCAGGTGTGACCCTCAGGTGCACTGCTCAGGTGTCACCCCACGGGTGTGACATTCAAAAGTTAACTCTGCACCCAAACCTTATCGAGTGTGACCCACTAGCGACTCACCACTGGCACCCCGTACTTGCGCAGGTTCTGCACATGCCGCTCCATGTTGGCGCAGCCCTTGGTTACCAGCTCCACGTTCTCAGTGGTGTAGTCATGGTGCAGGGGGGTGCCTGCAGGGCACATGGTGCAGTCAGGCCTGCCTGGGTGAGGGACAGGGGCAGGCAGGCTGGGTGACGAGCAGGTCTGCACAGGCAGGCAGTCCAGTTGATTACCAGGGGGCCTGCCAGTACAACTGCCGGTAGCAACCAGACTGTGTAACTGTAATAACTATACCTAGGGTGCGTCCACGCCACCAACACCACACTGGCCTGGCGGGGTCCTGGCCCCATACCTGCCTGCACCAAAGCCTTCAACTGATGCCCCCACCAACCAAACTGCCTCCCTGGACCCTGGACAGTGTGCCGCATCCTAAGCTGGACCCAGCCCTCTTGCTCTTCACCCTCCTGCAGGGCCTGGGGCAGTCCTGCCAGGCTGGGCCAGGTCAGGGCGAGGGGCAGGGCTAAGGTCCGGGGTCAGGGCTAGGGGCAAGGCTAAGGTCCGGGGTCAGGGCTAGGGGCAGGGCTAAGGTCCGGGGTCAGGGCTAGGGGCAGGGCTAAGGTCCGGGGTCAGGGCTAGGGGCAGGGCTAAGGTCCGGGGTCAGGGCTAGGGGCAGGGCTAAGGTCCGGGGTCAGGGCTAGGGGCAAGGCTAAGGTCCGGGGTCAGGGCTAGGGGCAGGGCTAAGGTCCGGGGTCAGGGCTAGGGGCAGGGCTAAGGTCCGGGGTCAGGGCTAGGGGCAGGGCTAAGGTCCGGGGTCAGGGCTAGGGGCAGGGCTAAGGTCCGGGGTCAGGGCTAGGGGCAAGGCTAAGGTCCGGGGTCAGGGCTAGGGGCAGGGCTAAGGTCCGGGGTCAGGGCTAGGGGCAGGGCTAAGGTCCGGGGTCAGGGCTAGGGGCAGGGCTAAGGTCCGGGGTCAGGGCTAGGGGCTGCCCCAAAGGGCCTCGCCTCGCTCAGGGCAAGCCAGGCCAGGCAGTGTGGGCAGAGCCGGGCAGCCACTTCCCCGAGGATGTGGTCATGGCCTGGTCCTGCCAGCTGCTGCTGGATCTGGCCCATCTCCATCCCTCAAGTGCCGCTCCACAGCCCTAAGCCCCGCACAGCCAGCAGCCATACCCCCCCAGGGCAGGGCCAGGTCAGGGCTAAGGTCCAGGGTCAGGGCTAGGGGCAGCCCCAAAGGGTCAGCCCCGCACAGCCAGCAGCCATACCCCCCCAGGGCAGGGTCCTCATCTCTGTGTCCCTGTTTGCACCGCCGCCTTTCCCCCTCCCCCTTACCCTGCTACCCTGCCCCAGCACCCCCTGCTACCTTACCCCACCTGCCTACCCTACTACAGGGTAGCACGGACCTCATCTATTAAAAACTTGGTTAGCCCCTCCGCCCTCCAGCCCCCCTGCCCCAGCCCCCCCTACTCTACTCACTCCCCCCCCCTTTCCCCCCTAGAGCCCTCCTCCCCTACCCACCCCCTCTCCCCGACCCCCCCCAACCCTACCCTCCCCAACCTCCCCCAACCCTACCCTCCCCCACCCCCCCCAGCCCACCTGCCACCACAGGCGGCCCGCCCCCATGCATCTTCAGCGCTCTCACAGTGGCCACCAGCACTGCGCAGTCTGGCTGCAGGCCTGAGGAGCGGCACTTGATGTTGAAGAACTTCTCGCAACCAATGTCAGCGCCAAACCCAGCCTGCACCGAGGATGGGGCGGTGGGTGAGGTGCTGGTGCGGGTGCGGGTGCAGGTGCAGGAGGATTGGCGACAAGACAGTGGGGCAGCCTCACTGATCTCTATGAGGAGCCCAACCATCCCTCCCTGGACCCGCCCACCCTGATCCAGCTGCCCCCATGTGCAGGAGCCCACCTGATCCATGCTGTAGGGTTCCATTGATCAGGACCCACCCACCCCTGATTCCAGCTTACCCCTGGCCCCATGGCCCCCATCCACACCTCAGTCACCACAACCACACCTCCCTCCTTGCCCCCATCCCCCCCCCCTCAACACCACCCACCTCCGTCATCACCACCGCTCCTCATCCCTCCCTCCCTCCCTCCCCTCCTCCCTACCCACCCACTCCTCCCCCCATGCCACCCCCCAGGCCCCACCCACCTCAGTCACCACGTAGCCCTCAGGGCCGACCAGCTGCAGCCCAATCTGATCTGCCACCACTGAGCTGTTGCCGTGGGCGATGTTGGCAAACGGGCCCGCGTGGACCAGCACCGGGGTTTGCTCCAGAGTCTATGCAGGCAACCGGGGGTGGGCGTGGGCGTGGGCGATACACAATGTGGGTTTGGGCAGTATGAGGGGGAGGGGAGCATACAATGGCATGTAGAGGGTGGGTGAGTGGGTGGGTGGGTGGGTGGGCGGGCGGGCGGGCGGGCGGGCGGGCGGGCGGGCGGGCGGGCGGGCGGGCGGGCGGGCGGGCGGGCGGGCGGGCGGGCGGGCGGGCGGGCGGGCGGGCGGGCGGGCGGGCGGGCGGGCGGGCGGGCGGGCGGGCGGGCGGGCGGGCGGGCGGGCGGGCGGGCGGGCGGGCGGGCGGGCGGGCGGGCGGGCGGGCGGGCGGGCGGGCGGGCGGGCGGGCGGGCGGGCGGGCGGGCGGGCGGGCGGGCGGGCGGGCGGGCGGGCGGGCGGGCGGGCGGGCGGGCGGGCGGGCGGGCGGGCGGGCGGGCGGGCGGGCGGGCGGGCGGGCGGGCGGGCGGGCGGGCGGGCGGGCGGGCGGGCGGGCGGGCGGGCGGGCGGGCGGGCGGGCGGGCGGGCGGGCGGGCGGGCGGGCGGGCGGGCGGGCGGGCGGGCGGGCGGGCGGGTAGGTGGCTGCCTGGCATTCCTGGCCACAGGCAGTGCTTCCAGTGATGGTTGTCACAGCCGCCTGCATCACCTGCCTGCATCAGCGTTGGCTCGATAGTGTCCTTCATCAGCACAGTGAGTGCGCCGCCAACACCCAGGTCGTCAGCAGTGATGGGGTCACCCGCCTTGCTGTTGCCCACAACCATGCGGCCCAACCTGCGTGCAAGGAAGGCATGGAAGGCATGTCAAGGGTAATGAGACTCCAACAACAAGGGTGTGTGCTAGCGTGAAGACAATGTCAAGGGCAAGGCACAGGGTGTCAGGAACAGACTCTGTCAAGAACAGACACTGTTCAACTGTTAGACAATGTGAAGCAAACATTGCCAGATATTAGACATCCAACAAACACTGTCAACAGGACCTTGAGCAGTCCAGTTGTACTTCAGCTAGTGAGGGATGTGGAGGTGGTGCAGGGCTAGTGGCGGGGCATGGCGGCATGTAGTGCAGGCCCACCTTTCCCGCATGTCTTTTAGATCAGTGCTCAGGGCCAGCACCGCCATGATCTCGGACGACACCTGCACCATGCATGCAAGCATGCATGCAAGCATGCATGCATGCATGTCTGATAGTGGCTGCAGAGTGGATCTATTGGTGGTGCTGCTGCTGCTACTGCTGCTGCCGCTGCTGCTGCTGCTGAGCCGCAAATTTACAGCCAGTGCTGCGTGTCTGGTCCTGCTGCTAACCCATCCTCCTGCTGCTGCTCCTGCTGCTGCACCACTCACCGCAATGTCAAAGCCGGTGCTGCGTGTCTGCTCCCGCTCCTCCTTGCCCTGGCCCACAGTGATGACCCGCAGGAACCTGCATGGCAGCAACCAATGCAAGCCATGCAAGCCAGCAATGCAAGCCATGCAAGCCAGCCCCAAACCATAGGACCCAGACCAAACACAGCAGCAGCAGCAGCAGGAGCAGTGGCCAGAGCAGCAGTTCATGCATGATGTGTGAAGACCCAAATGTCCGACCCACCATTTTAGATAGTGGTTACATATCAGTGCTGTCACTCCCTTTCTCACTCCTCGTTACTCCTTGACACACCACTCTCACTCCTGATTGTCACACACCTGTCATTGGTGTCCAGAACCCGTCGCCAGGTGATGGAGTCAGGGTCCAGGTCCAGGCGTGCAAAGCGCTTCACCTGCACACCAGCAGGCGCATCACCCACATCACACTACCCTGGTCACACCTTCACACTCTCAGGTCACACTTCGTCATGCTGAACCCCTTCCATACTTGCACTGTGAGTCGTGCTGCCAGAGGTTGCTGTCATTTGTCAGTAATAGGCGACATGGGCTCATAGGCATATAGGGCTAAGACGCGATGGAACTACACAGGGCAGGGTTTGGGCCAAAAGTTGTCCAAATGCCTCCTTTTCGTCGCTTTGGGCCACGAGTTGCAAAAGCGGCTAAGGCCTACCCCAAGGTGCCCCCAGGCCCGCCCTCACCTCCTCAGGCAACAGGCACCTATCCAGGGCTGCCAACGCGCACCATTCACTGCCATCAGTCATTGCCACACCACACCACACCACACCACTATCCACCCAAGGTGCTGCTGAGGGCCCGCCCTCACCTCCTCAGGCGACAGCTCCGCCGGGTCTGTCTTGTCAATGCCCAGCTCCCTCAACCGCCGCAGCATGACGGGGGCAAAGGTGCGCTTGCCCTGCATCAAGGTCCGCAGGGCTGCCCTTGGTGTCTGGTGGAGTGGCGGTGTGACATTTGATTCTTCCCAACCCACCCAGCCACCCGCCCTGCTTGGCCTGGCCCTGACACGTTGCGCCTAGACTGCATTGCGCGCCACACCGCTCAGTGGGAGGGAAGCCCTGAGCACCCATGAAACAAGGGGCCCCTTGGCAGCCCTGCCACAGGCTACTTGGACCAGTGTTACCAAAAGCTGTTAAAAACTACATGGAAAAGCTAAGTTAAAAACTGTAAAAAGGGTGAATAGGGTGAAAAAGACTGTAACAAAACCTGCAAAAACCCTGCAAAACAGCGGGAACACGGAAACCTGTGGAGGTGGGGGTGGTGGCTCCAGCGGCAGGCGGAGGCACAGGGCGCGGTGGCAGTTTAGAGAACAGGTTACCTGCTTGTCTGCTGGGCACAGGCGGTTGAACAGCGCTGAGTCGGATTGCGCGTTCTCGTGAAACATGCGCACGTCGATGGCCGCGGCCAGCAGGTTGTTGGCGGCGGTGATGGCGTGGATGTCGCCCGTGAGGTGCAGGTTCAACTCCTCTGCGGCAGCAAGCGAAAAAAACACACCTCAGCTGCCACCACCCCTGACAGCCACCACCAATCCTTGTGAGCCTAAAGTCTATGGCGCTCTCGTCTCTGGAGTGCTTCATGAAAAGGGGTTAAGGCTGCTGCACTGCTGGCACCTTGCCAAGAATCCCTGCATCCAGAGCTCCTCCCCTCCCTGCCCCCTTACTTTTCACCTGGCCATGGGGCTTGGTGCACTGATGCAAAGAGAGTGCAGCTACCACCTGCTGAACTCTGTGAGGAGTTGTGTGGTCCCCCTCCCCCCTCCCCCCTCCCCCCTCCCCCCTCCCCCCTCCCCCCTCCCCCCTCCCCCCTCCCTCCCCACACCACCCCTTCTCCCTCTTCACCTAGCCACTAGACAGCTGGCAAGCTTGCGTGTGCCCCTGTCCCTGTGTGCCCCCCCACACCCCTCACTGGCGCCATGGCATGCACCCCGCTGCCGTTGCCTGTTTAGGCAACCGCAGCCACTGGCGTCAGGGGCAGGCCAGAGGACCCACCCATAGGGATGACCTGGGAGTAGCCGCCCCCAGCTGCACCGCCCTTGATGCCAAAGGTGGGGCCTTGGCTGGGCTGGCGCACGCAGGTGAGGACCTGCAGTGAGCAGGCGTGCCAGGGAGAAGGGTGGGGTGGGAGGAGGGTGGAGGAGGGTGGGCTGGGATGGTGATGGTGATGGCCTGGGGAGCAAGGCTGGAGGTGGTGACAAGATGATGAGGGGAGGGAGGGAGGTGGGGAGGGGAGAGATGCATGGGGGTTTGGCGGGGCAGGGGCAAGATGGGGGAAGGGGCGAGGCGAGGGGCAAGGTGGGTACGGGGTGGGGACAAGACACAGGCAAGGGTGGTGCGGGGCGTTGGGGGAGTTGGGCCTAAAGGGAGATGATTGGGGGGCGGGAGAGGGGTGGAGGGGCCTGGGTATGTCTTGCAGCTATGTTCATGGCTGGATCTATGGCTGCTGCTGCTGCTGCTACTACTGCTGCTGCTGCTACTACTGCTGCTGCTGCTTGTGGTTACAGCTATGGTTGCTGGCTGGTGCTGGTGCTGGTGCTGGTGGTGCTGCTGCTGCTGCTGGCTGCTGCTGCTGGCTGCTGCTGCTGTAAATGTTGCTGCCTTGGGTCTGCAGCTACTAAGAAAGGCAGGGGCAAATTGAGGGGGTTAGGCTACCTTCTTGCCCAGGTATGCGCCCAGGGCTTGGCACAACCCAATGGTGGTGGTGCTCTTGCCCTCGCCTAGCGGGGTTGGGGTAATGCCGGCCACCACCACTGCACGTCACCCAACACCCCCACACACACATACTATGGCGGAACAGTAAGTGAAAGGGGAGACAGTAAACAATAAGGGTGGACAGTAAGGGTAGGGTGGGGAAAACAGGAAGGGTAAGGGGAAACATTCAAGTCACATGCACCCAATCATGCATTGGCACATGAGTTACAAGTCCAGCAATTTACAACCAGCTGCACCCCAGCTGCTGCACAGGCATGCATGCTGCTGCGGCGCACCGTATTTCCCTGGTGCTGCATCTTTCAGCCGGTCACGCACAGACAACTTGACCTGTGGGCCGGGTATGCCGACGTTTGAGGGTTGGGTGCTATCGAACTGCGGCTACGATGCCACGTAAGCATTGATACCTTGGCCTTGTGGGCACCGTAAAGGTCGTACTCGCTCGGCGTGAGGCCTAGCTTTTCTGCGATGGAGGAAATGTGCACCGGCGCGATGGCCTGTGCGATGTCGATGTCTTCGGGGACTGGCGTCTGGACTGGCAGCAGTGGCTTTTGGTGCGCCATCCGATCAGATGTCGTGTGAAATCTAGCCGCAAACGGGTCGCGCAACAAGAAGGCGAGCAAGCGATGCGATGCGCGCTGGGCTGCCAGAACAACAGTGTGAAGCAACTGGGCGTCGTTTTATAATCTAAAGATGGGGCGGAGATCACGCACCATGCAGTTGGACTGTGGCCTGTACCAAGCTCAGATCCTCACCATCTGCACTTCCAGGCAGCAGCATGACGGTATCACAGGTCTCAAGACAAAGCCACGTGGGCCTGACCAGGACACGTGGCAAGCTTCCCCGGAAAAGAAGTCGCGATCCATCTGTCCAAGGGCTTGAATGGAGCAAAATACATAGCCGCATACCAAGTTAATATTCGTCAAAGCAAGACTCATGGTGCGGCATCTGAACATGCAAGTCCGACGACATGCTAGGGTAGTTTTGCAAAGCTGCATCCGGCTTAGGCGGCGGCAAGGTCTGACAGGCCAGCCGCCGCCTTGCTGCACTGGCTTTACCGGGGCGATGTTCGTGTTGACGGCCGTTGAAGAAGAAATCAGGGTACAGCCAGCGGACCTGAACAAGCGCCCTATTGATGCCGTCACTGAGATGATTGAGGAGCGCTTCTTCGACAAGGTCATCCCCAATGTGGGGCTCGTCGTGTCGCTGTATGACGTGCAAAGCATCGAGGGCGGTTTCATCTACCCCAACGACGGAGCCGCCTTCTTCAACGTCAAATTCCGCATTGTGGTGTTTCGGCCTTTTGCTGGGGAGGTCATCGTGGGCAAGCTAAAGTCTTGCACCAAAGAGGGGCTGCACATCAGCTTGACCTTCTTCGAGGACATCTTTGTGCCAGAGCATGCATTGCAAGACCCATCCTTTTACAACGAGTCCGAGAAAGCATGGGTATGGAAGTGGGATGGTGAGTGCGGTTACTGGGTCAGCAGATAATGCAGAAGTGCATGCTGCTTTCATATCCCATAGCTGTACTGTGAACTATTGCGTTGTAGTGACAGCGAGGTGACTGTTGGTCACTGCATCCGCACATGGCAATCATCCGTATTCCAGTCTTGCTGGTGCAGATGCTTGGCGTACCTGCGGATGCCACCTAGCATGCAGAGGCGTATGCCGCACTAGCAACCCACTTGCAGCGGTGGCAGTAGCAGCAGCGCCAGCAGTAGCCGCAGAGGTTGCAGCGCATCCACATTGGCTGTGATAGGCTTTGACTTTAGGCGTTGGGAGGGGTAGGCCCCGTGCAGCTGTGTGTGGTAGCAGGGGCTGTAGGACCTTGCCAGCGGGTTAAGGAACATGGATGGGTGCTGGGATGAGGGCATGGCTGCTCAGTACTGCTTGCTGGCTGCTGCTGCTGCTGCTTGCTGATGCATACGTATCTGCATGCTGTGCTGGAGAGCGTTTGTGGGGACAGGTTGTGAGGCAATTGAAGCTTGAAGACAGCTGCAGCGGCCGATGGTCAAGTCTAGTGGCAATGGAAAACATGGGGACCAAGGATGCGGCCAGGGTCTCTGTGGGCGTGTCACTCAATGTCATTGCACTCTGTTGCAGCCCTATCCCATGCAACATGTGCTGTGCCCACCCTCACCCCCCTGCTTTAGTCAATAGCCCCTCACACTCTGCTGCTCCCATGTCCACACCACACTGCATGCAGGCAATGATATGTTCATGGATGTGGGTGAGGAGGTGCGGCTCAAAGTACATTCTGTGCGTTTCAACCCACCTCCCAACCCACATGACCTGGCCAACGCTGTGGGTGATGACAAGCTGCTGGGCACAGCTGCCAAGCCATATGTGCCCATGCAAGTCATTGGCGGTGTGAATGAGGACGGGCTGGGCATGCTGGCCTGGTGGGGGGGAGGTGGGGGGGAAGAGCCAGGTCAGGAGGACATGGTCGAATAGGGTGCAGTGATCTGACATGCACACCAGCATGAATGAATGAGATTGAGGAGGCTGGGGCGGGCAATGTCTTGATAGTGCATCAAGCACCATTTCATGTCAGCAGCAGACCATTCTGTAGCCTGCTGGGCAGCATGCCACAGAGCAAGACAGTGCACAAGAAAAACGGTGATTGCAACATGGGAAATAACGCATTGCAGAGGCAAAGACGCCCCTCGCAGGTTCCACTGGTGTCGGCCAGTCTTGCTGTCCCTAGGGTTTGATCCTCTTTGGGTCTCCCCAACGCTGCCACGCCCCAACGCTGCCACGCTGCCACGCTGCCACGTTCGGTGCCGGGAGTTGCGCGATGGACGTAGCATCGTGCGGCTGGCCACAACCGCATCATCAGTCATCCCGAGGGTTTGTTGTTTTGCAGATGTGCAATGCGCACCCCTTACGTCCCATAATAGTAAGGTTATCACCACGGCTCTCTTCATACATGAGCATCGTCCGCCGGTTCCGCTACGATGCCGCGAGCTCCGAAGCCCTAGAAGGGGAGTGTGACCGGTGAAGGATTAGGCAAGTGTAAGGAGCTTCAACTCACCCCGGGACTACAGCGGAGGCGGCTTACAGTGCGGCGTCTGCTCTACAGGCCCCCAGTGGCAGGTCAGGCTGAGCTATACAGTGTGTCTCGACTACATGCTCCACTAGGTAGCGTTGTAACAGCCCGCACTACCACCTTCATCCCCACTCCTACCACCACAAAAGGATGAGCCCCCTCATTGCCCCCTGCTCCCTGCTCAAATTACCCGCCCCAAGGCCAAGCCAAGATCACTTGCCTACCCTTACCCTCTGCCACCCCACCAAAGCCTATTACCCTGGGGCTGATGCCTGAGGCTGCTGCCAGTGGACCCCCTCGCCCCACATCCCTCACCACCCACCAAGACCCACTATCCTTCACATGACAATGGGCAAGCAAGTCCCCTGCCTCTTCACAGGCAACAGCAAAGGGCATGGAACAAGTGAAGCATGGTACATGCCTGCTCGCCCATGCCTGCTTGCCCAGGCCAGCTAGGCGAAAGCCCCTTCCCTCCACATGAGCCTGGCTGCCGCACGCTGTGTGGCTGGCCTCCCTCCATGCTCTTGCACCAATGGCTGAGACCTGTCACCCGTGCTCAACACGCATCGCTGAGCAGTTGGGCTGGGGCCACGCTTCACTGAGATGTTCCACACTGTGATGCCCCAGGCAGTAGCTCCTTCCTTATGCACGCCGGTGAATACCGGAGTCTTCTTCTTCTTCTTCTTCTTCTTCTTCTTCTTCTTCTTCTTCGAGCAGGACAGGCCAGCAGCAGGCGGGGAATACCGGAGTAGTCTTCTTCGGTCGTCGTCGTCTTCTGCGAGCTGCACGGTGCAGCTGGCCAGCAGCTGGTTAGCAGCTGGCCAGCAGCTGGCCCCCCTTGCGTGCCCTTCAAGTGCTGCGCACCAGCGCCAGCGGCACCGTTCCCGACGCCCTGCAGGACAGGCCAGCAGCAGGCGGCGGGCCTGACAGGGACCTGTTGCGCAGCAAGCGCCCGTAAACAACAGCGCAGGGGAAGATGTCTTGCTGTGTCTCAAGACAACAAAAATTACTTAGCTTCCTCCCAGCTCCACCCCCAGCTTCACACCAGCTCCACCCCCAGCTTCCTACCAGCCCCCTGCCCAGCTCCAAGCCTCAGTCATCCTCCTTGTAAGGGAAGCGCTCGTCACGGTGCTCCCGCAGCCGCACCCTCAGCTGGTGAGCCTCCTGCCCCTTCAGCATGTCCCCCACCACTGCCACATCCACATCCATACTGACCTGCAGCCACACCCTCCACATGTTTGTTTCAGGCTCTGCTTGTACTTCGGGTCTTGCGACTGCCCTACAGAAGCCAAGCTGTCGACCTCTGCATCCTCCCTGCCTGCCTGCCTGCCTGCCCGCATGCATGCATGCCCAAGGTGGTGCTGGTAGGGGTGCTCGTGCTGCAAGGGTAAGGGTGTGCTGGACACCTCTTCCCAGCCCAATCGTCGCACCCATCCTCCTGCGCTGCTACACCCTGCATAGCCAAGCTGGCTTGCCTGTCACAGCGCTGGACATGCAGCTGAACCTGTGATGTGAGCACTGCAATGTGGGTGGTGGTCGTGCTGGGTCCATAGCTTGCATTTGGTGCTTTGGTGCAGTCAATTAGTGGGGTGGGGTGGGGTGGGGTGGGGTGGGGTGGGGTGGGGTGGGGTGGGGTGGGGTGGGGTGGGGTGGGGTGGGGTGGGGTGGGGTGGGGTGGGGTGGCCAAGCACGACAAGTAGACACTGCCTCTATGGGTGTGGTGTGGTGGGAGGGGTAGCCTTAGGTCAAAGCTCACCATCTCCAAGGCGCCCCGCAAAACGCCACACAGCATATTGACATAGCGCAGCTCCTTCATGGACTCTGGCAGCTCCACGAACTCAGTCAGGGGGTTGTCTGTGAACATCTAGGCAGGAGCAGGGGCCGGGCAACAGGGCGCGTCTGGTGGCCAAGTTGCGGCATCTGGTTGGCATCTGGTTGGCATCTGCCTGGCCTGTTGACATGGAGGGTGCTCAGACTTATGCCCTGGGGTTGCAATGGGCTGATGCAGCGACAAACCTAGCAGTAACAAGGCAGGGCAATTGTAGAGCAGCAGCAGCTTCAGCAGCAGTAGGGGCGGTTGTGAGATGTGTGGCATGTGCGTGCAAGCCTATACATGCATGCAGTCTTTGCTGGCGCACCAAGGTGCACTCCATTCCGTCAGGGCTCCAGTTGGTGACGGATGCCTGGATTCCCAGGAACATGAAGAAGGCCTGCAGCAGGTGACCGCAGGCACAAGCGTGCAAGCAGGCAGTTGGCCCCTATGCATAGGAGTTACGTCGCCATCCCATGCAGTCAGGAACATAAGAAGATGGCAACTAGGCACGGGAGAATGAAGAGGCAGCAGATGTTGCGCATTGCTTGGCAATGCAAGGATGTATGTCCTGCACGACCTGCATGGGATGATGGGCCCACAGCAAAGCGCCTGTTTGACAGACCTGCTTGCCAATGACTTCCATGGTTTCCTTGAAGTTGTTGCATCGGCTGATCCTGGCTTTGGCTAAGAATTCATCCACCAGGCGAATACCAATGTTGTAGCCCCTGGCATGCCAAGTGCACAGGCAGCTCTTGGTCCTCTTGTGACGTGCTGGTTGCAGTGCTGGGGTTGTGAAGGATTATACCCGCACCAGTCTCACATTTTTTCTAGCTGCTTATTGACCTCGTCCAGGTCTTCTAGGTCGGCGATGAGCTGACGCACAATGGAACCGTACATCAGCGTGAAAATCTCAGAGCTCTGCGTAATCGACAGTAGCAATGCGCGATGTGGCATGAAGAGAAGAATGCTTGTAAGGGCAGACGTAAGGCAGTCGCAACCCACTATCTGCTCCAGCTGCGGGGTGGCAGGCCTTTGAGCCGTGGGAGCATTGTACATGATCCGCTGTCGCCCGTCCATTGTGAGACGCGCGTCAGTGAGTAGGCGACATTTTGTCGCAGCTTCTCCATGACCACCTGCATTCGGTAATGTTCACCCTCGACTTAACTTTTTACTCAACCTAGCAGGCCTGGAAGACCTCCCCCCCACCCCTGCCCCTGCGGCCCCTGCCCCTGCAGCCCCTGCGGCCCCTGCGGCCCCTGCGGCCCCTGCGGCCCCTGCGGCCCCGGTGGCCCCGGCCCCCGCGGCCCGCCTTCATCCACATTCCTACCACCACAAAAGGATGAGGCCCCTCCCTGCCCCCTGCTCAACATACCCGCCCCAAGGCCAAGCCAAGATCACTTGCCTACCCTTACCCTCTGCCACCCCATACAAGCCTATTACTCAGGCGCCCCCAACATGGGGTTGGTAATCTTCATGCAAATACTCACTCTATACTGCACCGTTTTCGATAGCGTTTGTCACATCGGCACCGGCGAATTACTACGCGTCTACTGGCAAGCGGCGCGTTAGCTCTTGCAAGTGAGGCCATGCCGGCGCAAGCGATCGCGGACACACCTCAGCTGCTCACCATCAATTGCATTAGTGGTATGTAGCGGCATCAGTGGTAGAACTGCGCCTGCTATCGAGCAGGAAGTACAATCAATGTTTAGCCCGCCAGGCTCACTCCGCGAACCTTTCATTGGTGCAGGCGTTGTCGGAGGACCGTCGTTGGGCAAGTTGACACGCGACATTGCAGCGAGGTGCGAAAATGTTCGTTTCTCTCTAGCCGGCTATACAGAAAAAGGGACCCCCTTGCACAAACCGGCGTATTGTGAACCGACCACTGTGACTTTCCAGAATTTGCCGTGTCAACTTTGTTCCCAACCCAACGAAGCAGCTGTTGGAGAAGAAAGCAAAGCATTCCATCAACCAGGCTTGTGGAAACATAAGTTGGCGTGACCTAACTTTGCCTTGCAGTGCTGACTAGCCCACCCGGAACCCTTGCAGCCCGCCCCACCCCCTCCCAGCCCCTCCCAGCCCCAGCCCCGCCCTCCCACCCCCTCCCACCCCTAGCCCCACCCCTACCACCCCCTCGCAGCCCCTCCCACCCCCTCACAGCCCCTCCCACCCCCAGCCCCACCCCTCTCACCCCCTCCCAACCCCTCCCAGCCCCAGCCCCGCCCTTCCACCCCCTCCCAGCCCCAGCCCCGCCCCTCCCACCCCCTCCCACCCCCTCCCAGCCCCAGCCCCGCCCCTCCCACCCCCTCCCAGCCCCTCCCAGCCCCAGCCCTGCCCTCCCACCCCCTCCCACCCCCAGCCCCACCCCTTCTCACCCCCTCCCAGCCCCTCCCAGCCCCAGCCTAGTGCCTCCCCTATGGTTTGCAGCCGGCGGCGTGCTAAATACGTAGCCCAAATAGTATCACCAAGTATCTTGTCATGGCGCACATTCGCACACTGGCCGGCCTGCATGGGGATGAGCAGGGGGCAGGTGAAGGTGCTGGTGTTGGTGCTGGTGCCGCCCCTGGGCTGCCCCCCCCTCCTGCTGCCCCCCCCTGGCAGCAGCTGGCAGCTGGTGCTGGTGCCGCCCCTGGGCTGCCCACCCCTCCTGCTGCCTCCCCCTGGCAGCAGCTGGCAGCTGGTGCTGGTGCCGCCCCTGGGCTGCCCACCCCTCCTGCTGCCCCCCCCTGGCAGCAGCTGGCAGCTGGTGCTGGTGCCGCCCCTGGCATGCTCACCCCTCCATCTGAGCAGCAGGGGGCCACAGCGGAGCTGAACACGAGCTCGACACGCAAGCGGGGGGCGGGCGGGAGGGATCGGACCCAACATGTCGAGGAAGGTAACATAGCAATGGCATACACACCTTGTGAGGCATTGCAGAGTGGCCAGGCCAACAGTACTGCTCACGAAGGGGTCAAGCATCGCAGCAACCTTGCATATTTCTGAGCATGGGTGGAGGGGCGCTGTTACATCGGTTTGGCATGCCATGTGAACCGATTTGACTGCGGCGACTGTCCCTCACTATGTGCAGGTGCTCCTGGGCCACGTCGGTCGCGGCGGTCTCTCGCGGCGAGGCCCGCATGAGCAAAAAGTGCATGGATTTGGATGTGAAGATTTGAGCCGCCATAGCACCCAGCACACTGCACAATATTTAATGATACAAGCTGCACCGCATAGCTGAAAGAGTCCTCTATCCAGGGATGTGCGAAACATAAATAGAAACCACGTGGCTGAGACGCGGCGTCGTTTTGATTACCAGGGGTCAGTTTCCTGTCATTTTCTGTCAGTTGGGGACACCTGACTATTACCCTGGGGCTGATGCCTGAGGCTGCAGCCAGTGGACCCCCTCGCCCCACATCCCTCACCACCCACCAAGACCCACCATACTTCACATGACAATGGGCAAGCAAGTCCCCTGCCTCTTCACAGGCAGCAGCAAAGGGCATGGAAAAAGTGAAGCATGGTACATGCCTGCTTGCGCAGGCCAGCTAGCCAAAGCCCCCTCCCTGCAGATGAGCCTGGCTGCCGCACGCTGTGTCTGTACTGTCAGTCTGTCACGCACCCACATATGTGAAGTCTGCGATCACAGCATATGATGCACTGTTTCCATAGCCTGGTGTGTACACATACAGAACCCAGACCACACCCACGCAAACTGTTCGTTTCCACCTACGGTGCGTCATCGCCAGAGACGACTTATCACCTGTTGCCGACACCGGTGGCATTGGCCGATGCTCCTTTCCACCAATGTCGTGACACCTGAACAAGCAGGCTTAACCCCACCCACCGCCATCCTTCCCGGTCGCCAGGCGGTGTTTGTTCTCAAAACACTGGAGCTGCGGGCAGTCTTGCTATTGTTGGCGGCACAGTATGCGACTTGTCTAGATTCAAAGTGTGCAGCTAAAGGACAAGGCAGTCGGGCTATGTATACTATGACTCGACGCCCCGCTCGTTTCGCCCCAGCTACCGTGCAGCCGCCGTTCACACTCCTCACACTCCAGCCCGCACTTGTTGCTTTATTCGTCTCAATGCAACAGCCCCGAACGACCTGCCTACACTCCGCTGCCTGGCAAAGACATCTGTGCAAGCAAGTGCTCTCGCCGCACCAGCCTTCCAGTCAGCAGCGACTGTTTTGCGTGGCTAAGCGGGTACGCGAGCCGAGGTCGCAAGCGCTCGTGGAGTCAGCAGGCATGGAGAGCGGCATGAGATGTGCAGCTACGGCTCTGCTGCTAACCCTGGTGGTCCTCTTGCTGCCGACCCCTGGCCTGACCCAAGTTGGCCTACCTCCAGGTGAACCTTCATACCCTATGCGGGCACCCAGTAGCTTCACAGACAGCTGTGCATGCTGCCAAGATGCTCACAGCCCAATAGCCATACAGGCCACAGCTGCCAGGCCAGCAATTGTTGCTTTGAGCCACACTGGCACAGCCTGTTCCGTGTGGTGCCACACAACCACCTCAAGATGCCAGCCAGCCAGCTGCTGTCACAGACCTAGGGCAACACCTGCCTTGCAGCTCACCCTGCCAGTCTCCCTGACTGTGGAGTGCGGCCCCCCATCCTGTGCATGATGCTGCCTGCCCCAGTTCCTCCTCATCGTTACATGGCATTTGCCAGCGTGCTGCTACACCTGCGCATAGACGCAGACTTTACCGGCCATGTTAAGGCGTGCTTGAGGTCAAAACACATTGCCTTTTTGGTATGGCACATGCCCCACCACTCCTGCCCTGCCCCTCGTGCCCCTGCAGGTGGGATGATCAATGCAGTTGACTGTGATTCTGTTGAGCGCCGTGACTGCGCCGTCTATGAAGTGAAGCGCAGCTGCCCTGTGGAGTGTGCCCCAGAGCCAGATGTACCAGACAAAGGTGTGCGTGTTGCATCATGTGGCAGGTGTACGGCTTTGTCCAGCCAGCTCGTTGCAGTGTTAGGACGGGCCATGCCACACAGCCGTGCAGGCAGCCATGCACTTAGGTGGAGAATTCAGCACCCTGCAGCTGTGCCAGGCAATCAGGGGTGAGGTGACAGGCTGGCCACTGACCGCTTGGCTGCCTTCAACTGCATGCCCAGCCACAGCTGACTGCAACCTATGCTCCTGAGAAGCCTCGCTGCTGCCTGGCAGCCTGGCTGGCTGGCTGGCTGCCTGGCTGAGAGATGTGAAAATGGGCAGCCTCGCTGACTGGCTGGCTGGCTGGCTGCCTGGCTGCAGAGCCCAAGTCTCCCAAGCGAAGCGCGTCTCCTGGTCTTGACCCTGACACACCACCACGAGTCAGATCTTCGACTGTAGTTGAACTGGAGCGCCTCATGAAAAACATGGAGGTATTAGACAGGCAGCCCACGCTGACTTCGTTGACTAAGTCGACGCTGACGCTGTTGCCAGTCAGTTCAGTGGAAATTCCCCCGGCGCCTAGAAGCGGACGTGGCTCGCCTGTGATTAGAGATGTGGTGAATAGTAGGGGTAGGGGGAAAGGGTAGGGGTAGGGGTAGCCTTAGCCCCTGGGTGAGGGGCAGGGCTGGGGGGGGGTAGCCTGCAGTGCTTGTCCGCTGCCTGATTACCCATGCTTGAACTGACTGCATAGCGCTTTGTCAATGCATTGTTTAGAAGTACCGTACTGATACGCCCTGTTGGTGATATGCTGATTTGGTGAAACCCTATTGGCCCTATTGGCACATATTTGGTGACAGCGCCTGGCTCAAACATTGAAGTGATACATGTTTGGTGACTCCCTATTCTTAATAGATCAACGAAGCCAGAGGCTGCCAAGTGCAACACCTAGCAATAGCACATTGTCCACATATGTATTTGTTCACTAGTGGGGCAGCCGCCTTCGAGCACCGAAGCGTGTGGCTGCTTCCATCACAGCCTCATCGCGTGCGACAGCTGCCTCTCGATTCGCTGCATCTATAGGCTGTAGATCGAGGTCAGCAGGCTCTGCTTCAGCTTTGGCGTCATATACCATAGAGTTATGGTGAACTTGAGGGTGCTGCTACAAATTTGGTGACAGCCGCATCTCAAACAAATGGTGATACAATTTGGTGACGATCTGATTTGGTGAAATCACCAACAGGGCGTATCAGTACGGTAGGTATGCATGTTTGCTTGCTGCATTTCACTCTCAGCAGTGGCATGCATTCGTGGCTTCAGCTAGCTCTAGGCGACAGGTCACCCCCGCCATTGGCCCCGCAAATGTGAGACGGTCTGGGGCGCGAATCTCCGTGTAGCTCGCGACAAAGTTTTGGCGCAGTTGGGTGTAACAGGCGTATCCGGCACCCCGCAGCCGCAAAACACTAGCTCAGATCGGCGCCCGCCCAAACCTGACCTGTGCTTTCCGCTCCTAAAAGACTCACGCACATCATAAGGCGAGGCTGGCAGTCCTTCTACGCACCCCGTAAGCCAACGGCACAAGTGCAGTACACCTGCTTGCATGTCAGTGCATGGAGCATATAGTTCGTGCATATGCGCACAAGTCAGCAAGCTGGCACCCCTTACCTCACTTACGTTGCGGCATGACTCTATGTAAATGTAAGCTGCCTTATGACAGCGCTACATCATCACTTGGCAATATGTTGTCGGGATGCCTCGGGATGGCTCTGGCTTTCAGTGTTACATGTGCCGTGGTGCCTCAACCTTCTTCCTCAACTTCAGCAGGCACATGTCACGCAACTCATTCTTTGATTTACTTGAAACCCCTCTGATGTTATTGTGCTTGCACCATGCTTTCAATAGGTCCTTGTTCAGTGTATCAAATTGAGGCATACCAGGGTTGTCCAAGCGCATGAGCCTAATACACTCTGCGTTCAAAGCAAACCGGTTTGAACAGCCTCAGTGGGGTCCTGGCAGGCTGTGCTGGTGGGTCTGGATGTGGTTGCAAGGCAGTCAATGCCTGATCCAGCTCATGGAACTGCTCTTGGAATTGTGCTACCAAGGCAAGCTCTGCCTCATAGTCAAACTGTGGCTGCTCTGGCTGGTGATGGTCGACCTGAGGGTAGCCTCCAGGTTGCTGAAGGGCACCACATTGCCAACACCTGCAAAACAATAGACACATTACAGACGTTGTAGGCCACTTCATTGGCACCTGACACATAGCTTCAACCACAGCCCTTACTACTTACTTGTGGGCAGTGAAGGTGGGAGGGGGCTGCTGTGGCTGCTGGGGAGGGGTTGGAGGAGAGGGTCGGGGAGGGGAGGGTGGCAAGGGTGGCTGCAGCGGGGGGGAGGGCGGGGGGGAGGGTCAAGGAGACACCTGATCGTGGTGCAGGTCATCCAGCTTTGGGGGCAGGGAGGGGGGAGGGGGCTGCTGCTCCAGGGTCTTGCCATGTAGTGAGGGTGGCAGGGAGGGGGGAGGAGGTGTGGCTGCCGGGTTGGGGAGGGGGGAGGAGGATGTGGAGGGAGGCAGGAGGGGGGGAGGGAGGAGGTGGGGTGAGGTGGGGTGGGGAGGGAGGGAGGAGGGGGGAAGGGAGAAGGGGGGAGGAGGAGGTGGCTGCCGGGGTGGGGAGGGAGGAGGGGGTTGTTGCTTTTGGTGCATCCTGACGCAATCTCTATGCGCCAAGGGGGCAAGCCCTGCACGTTGGCATGCATCTACCACGCAGCCCATCAGCACGCTGGCGCGGCCAAAGACAATCAGGTAGCGGCCGTGGCACGCATCCTCCCCCACTCTCTCAACCGTCACAAACCCATTCCTACTCTTGGCTGGCGATGTGAGTTCACACAAAGCACAACGCTTAGCATTGGGCTCATTCCTTGCAGCTGGGTTCTTGAGATGGGGGTGATTTACAGGCATCCTGCACACATAATCAAAAAGACAAGGGCGCTTGGGGCACACACCACAAAACATGGTTGGAAAAAAGTAGAAAAAGTTCGAAACTCAGGCTCATGACAGTTGTGTGGTACCCTC
Source organism: Haematococcus lacustris (assembly GCA_030144725.1). Taxonomy (NCBI): domain Eukaryota; kingdom Viridiplantae; phylum Chlorophyta; class Chlorophyceae; order Chlamydomonadales; family Haematococcaceae; genus Haematococcus; species Haematococcus lacustris. Next base: position 452 of record JASKMD010000296.1, on the reverse strand, counting down.
AGCTGTTCATGCCTGTCATGCGTTGCGCAAGTGTGCGCGTGAACATCAAACTGACCTAGACAAGGTGAGGTTAATTACAACCTTACTCACCTCTTGCTCACTGTTTTCAACAGCTGATTCCCTTGCTGCACTCCTGCTTGGAAGACCCTTGGGCTGCTGTGGGTTTGATGCTGATCCTCACAACTGCCAAGCACCTGTGGAGGTCAGCAGATTTGGTTGCATGTGTTGACATTGTATGCAAAACGCACTAAGAAACAGCACCCCTTGCTTACCTGGGATGTAACCGCGAGTTGCCAGTCGGACGGCAGCAAAGGCTGCTCGGCACGGAAATACCTCCGGCCACCAATTCATCTCTCCTGTTGCGACACGCATATAAACAGATGGAGGATGACATTGCGAAGCTAATCATGTCGTCGACACAATGCAGTACAATCGACAAAAGAGGGCCTAAC
>JASKMD010000295.1:0-25000 GCA_030144725.1 Haematococcus lacustris | reverse complement strand
GAATGCCAGATACCCAGGTTTGGCTGGCATGCCCCAGCTCCAGCCGAGACACATGTCAGGTGTTTTAAAGTCTGCAGGCAGTCAGCTGTCTTGTGCACTGCTGGCCCTTACGTCACTAGGTCCTGGGAGTAGCTCGCAGCTATGCAGCGGAGGCGCTCAAGCCCAAGTTCAGCAGCAAGTACCTGATCCAGCATGTGAGCCAGAAGCTCATCCCTGCTGTCAAGGAGTTTGAGAAGAGCTACCAGCCACCAGTGACACACCTGGGTCGAGTGCTGTCCGTGGGAGATGGTATTGCCCGCGTCTATGGTCTCAAGAGTGTGCAGGTGCGGTGCAGCGCTTGTGAAGTCCAGTTGCAGGGGGGGCTCAAGGAGGTTGGAGCCAGCGTGCCAGGGTCAGGTTCCCAGCATCCAGTGTGCCACAAGTCAGGGTCAAGGGGTCAAGGTCAGGGGTACAGTGGGGTGGGTGGATAGATGTGGGTGGGTTGCGGTGCCATGGGCATAATGTATCAAAGTAGGTGCTGCAGGGTGCACATGGGGCAATCTGGAGAGTCAGCTAAACGTAGGCAGGGCCAGGTGCAGCATGGCTGCGCCACCCGCCCGCACTGAACCACTTCTCTTCTAACTGCACCCGTCATCATGCTGCTATGCCAGAGGTCATGGAGGAGTTACTCTTCAGAAGAGTATGGCATGCCTTGCAATGTTTGACTTCAAGCACCAGCCTCAAAAGCTTATCGAGCTCTGCCCTGCCCTGCCCTGCCCTGCCCTGCCCTGCCCTGCCCTGCCCTGCCCTGCCCTGCCCTGCCCTGCCCTGCCCTGCCCTGCCCTGCCCTGCCCTGCCCTGCCCTGCCCTGCCCTGCCCTGCCCTGCCCTGCCCTGCCCTGCCCTGCTCTGCCCTGCCCCGCCCTGCCCTGCCCTGCCCTGCCCTGCCCTGCCCTGCCCTGCCCTGCCCTGCCCTGCCCTACGTCTGCAAGCTGCCTCTACCACCCTGCTGCCCCGCAGGCTGGTGAGCTGGTGTGCTTTGACAGCGGGGTGAAGGGCATGGCCCTGAACTTGCAGTCAGACCACGTGGGTGTGGTGGTGTTCGGCAATGACAGTGCCATCCACCAGGGTGACCTGGTGTACCGCACGGGCCAGATCGTGAATGTGCCCATTGGACCCGGCACCCTAGGCCGCGTCACGGATGCCCTGGGCCAGCCCATCGATGGCAAGGTGCGTGTGGCATGGCAAGCATGCTGATGTTCGTGACTGCTTTTGTTGCTCAGATTGGGGCCTGTTGGGCAAGTTGGGCTTGTCTGCATGAGGCAGAGTTTTGTTTTGCCTCTGTGCTGAGTAGCAGGACATGCTCTTTCTCATGGATGGCATGGATGGTGATGCGCCTAGGCTAGGCTTATGTTGACAGCTGTCAGGTACTCGATGCTGATCACCTGCAACTGCTCATTGAACTCAGCACCAGCAGTAAAGGTGAAAGATGGGACATCAGGGTACAATGCCAGGCAGACGAATGGTGATGCCAGTAGCCCTTAGCATCAGCCCTCAGCTGCTGAATGATGTAACATCAATCAGTCATGTGGTGTGGTGTGGCGCTATGCCTGTAGGGTCCTCTCACCAACGTGCGTTCCAGCCTGGTGGAGGTGAAGGCACCAGGTGAGGGTGGGGGCTAGGGAGGCTGTTGCCTGCCAGGGAAGAGTGCTTCATCACAGGGAGGCATGGGGCACAAGACTGTCACTGTTGCTGGCATCATACTGGCAACTCAGGAAGGTGCCTCACTGTCATTTTTGCTGGGTGACACGGCCTTGGTGTGGGAGTGTTAGAGTATGAGGCATAGGGCATCAAAGCAGGGCAAGGCAGGCCAAGTGAGGGCACAGGCTGCCGGTGGCTGCCAGAGCGGCGGCAGCTCCAGGGGGCCAGCTGAAAAACCCACTCTTGCCAGGGTCCCAGTCAAGGGCCAGCCCTGCTCTAGCCCCTCGTACTTTGCCACCTTTGTCAGCTGAAGGTATCAGGTATGGCCTGTTGGCAATGCCCCGCACCCCAGATAAGGCGGAGTGGGTATGACTTGTTGGTGAGGCTCTGCACCCTGCATGAGGCGGAGGTGTTGACGTTGACGCTCCCACTGACGCGCTGGTGCTGGCGCTGGCGCTGCTGCGCCCCAGGCATTGTGGCCCGCCAGTCAGTGCGCGAGCCCCTGTACACCGGCGTGAAGGCGGTGGACGCCCTGGTGCCTATCGGCCGCGGCCAGCGCGAGCTCATCATCGGCGATCGCCAGACCGGCAAAACTGCCATCGCAGTGGACTGCATCCTGCACCAGAAGGCCTGCAATGAGCTGACCCACAAGAACAACCGCGTGTACTGCGTGTACGTGGCCATTGGTCAGAAGCGCTCTACGGTTGCTCAGCTGGTCAAGCTGTTCCAGCAGGCCGGCGCGCTCAAGTTCACCATCATCGTGTCCGCCACTGCGTCGGACGCCGCGCCCCTCCAATTCCTTGCCCCTTACTCCGCCTGTGCCATGGCCGAGTACTTCCGTGACACCGGCAAACACGCGCTCATCATCTACGATGACCTGTCCAAGCAGTCCGTGGCATACCGGCAGATGTCGCTGCTGCTGCGCCGCCCACCCGGACGCGAGGCCTTCCCTGGTGACGTGTTCTACCTGCACTCGCGCCTGCTGGAGCGCGCGGCCAAGATGAGCAAGGCCATGGGCGGCGGCTCACTCACCGCCTTCCCTGTCATCGAGACCCAGGCCGGTGACGTGTCTGCCTACATCGCCACCAACGTGATTTCCATCACGGACGGCCAGATCTTCTTGGAGACGGAGCTGTTCTACAAGGGTATCCGCCCGGCCTTGAACGTCGGTCTGTCCGTGTCGCGTGTCGGGTCCGCAGCCCAGTTCCCAGCCATGAAGCAGGTGCGCAGTGAGAGCTTCACCACTCCATGCATGACTGTCATGCTTGCAGGCAAGCGCCTGGGTTGTGAGCATGCCTTTGCTGTGAGGTGGGAATGAGGTCCTTGTCATGCTAAACTCTGCACACTGCACTTCTGTGCATGTGCAAGGGAGTAGGAGTGGTGCAAGCATGCTTCGAGGGTGTTTTGCTGGGCTGGGTGCTGCAGGTGGCTGGTACCCTTAAGCTGGAGCTGGCCCAGTACCGTGAGGTGGCAGCATTTGCCCAGTTCGGCTCTGACCTGGACGCCGCGACCCAATATGTGCTGGAGCGCGGCGCCCGGCTGACGGAGATCCTGAAGCAGCGCCAGTTCAACCCCATGCCGATCGAGCAGCAGGTGGTCGTGGTGTATGCCGCGACCAAGGGCTACATGGACAAGGTCGCGGTCAGCGACATCACCGCTGCCGAGGCCGCGGTGCTGAAGCACGTGAACCCTGCGGTGTACAAGGTCCTCAAGGCCAACAACAAGATTTCGCCGCAGCTGAACCAGCACCTGCACTTGCAGCTCACCAGCGTGCCAATGCCTACGAAGGCTTAAGCAATAGTCGAGCGGTAGAGGGCAGAGGGTTGTGTGCACGCGATGAAGGGGAGAGCTGGCTGCGATGCCACCATGACACTGCTCTAGGGTGATGTGTTTTGTGCGGGATGTTCTATGTTGTGCGGACATGCGCACGTGAAGGCTTGTCCCATCTGCAATGAAATGGAATCAGTGCTGTGACAAGACGCCGTCTGCAGACGAAAAGACGATGTCCGTCGTCTACATTGTCTTTACGTCTCAACCACCCGTCGTTCGTCTGTCAATTCGTAGACATGTAAATCGTAGACGGTTCGGTTATCGTCTGCAGACGAAGATACAATCCGTCTTTCGTCTGTACGTCTACAGTCTAGTCTTTTCGTCTTTTCGTCTCCAGAGCCCTGGATGGAATGCCATGTCATGTCAGTCTTGCGCTTGGGCCTTGCCGTCATCACCTTATTCTGACAGCTTTCACCTCATTCCATCAGCACGCATGATCATCAGGCAAAGTCCAGCCAGCACAGGGCTTCCTGTACGACAGGGTTTGCCCCCATGGGCTCAGGCCTGACCAGCATGCTATGAAGCGCACATCTGCATCAACAGCGCCAACAAGGTAGCGTTACATTGGCGCTCCAGCTCCCCCTCCACTGTTACAAGCTGTCTGCCAGCTCCTACCCATCCCTGCCTTCGCCTGCTGCCCTTCCCCTTGTTCTGGTTTACCCGCGCTACAGGCCTAGCCTGCAGATGGGGTTCCTCTTGATCAGGGACAGGTTCACACGATGGCCAAACAGGTCCCGAATGTTGTCGATGCCATACAAGATCATTGTGGGTCGCTCCTGCAACCACCATGACCACATGACCCATGCACAAATCAGTTGCATGCGTATATGACCTGGCTTCAAATGGTGAATACTGTGCCTGTCACTCCGTGCTAAGCATGACAGCACCTTGCAGTATGCATGCTCACAGAAGGGAGTGTGTGAGGCAAGTGGCATGGGTGTGGGCTGGTGGCAACTGGAGAGTGATGCACATGGCCAACCACATAAACCCGTCACAAGCTCCAGGTATGGTGTGGTTAACCATGTGGTGTGTGTCTAGGCATGTGGTGTGGTTAACCATGTGGTGGGGGTCTAGGCATAAGTGCTGAAGGAAGGCGTGCCGTGATGATGAGCACCACCACCTGGGTGGTGCATGCTGCCTGTGCCCAGCTGCCAATGCTGGCAAAGCTGCCAATGCTGCTGGCTCTCACCAGGGACAGGCCCCAGGCAATGACATTCACATCCTCCGGCAGCCCCATGGGCCGCAACATCTCCGGTCTGAACATGCCGCTGTTGCCCACCTGCAGGGTCTCAAGTGAAGTAGGTAAGTGGAGAGGTAGAGTGGTGAGTGTGATGGAGCCTGAGAGAAAAGTAACAAACCATACACTATGCTCCCACCTTCTTGAACGCAGTTAGACACAGCCTGCCCAGCTCTGTTACTGCTGTGCTTTGGTTGGCTGGCTGTACAGGTTGTTGGTCTAAAAGGCTGAAAGTCACCACAGCAGCCATGTGCTGGCAGGGCCATGTCTATACATGAAGCTGAGCTGAAGACACACGAGTATTGGGCGCTATGGTGTATTGTATGTTGCTATGGTGTATTGTATGTTGCTATGGTGCTATATGTTGCCATGGTGCCAGTCACCGCAGTGGGAAGGTGCTGGCAGCGCCACGGCTAAGCACAATGCTTTGCTGAGGACACACCCCCCATTGGGCGCTTGTGAGCAAGCAGACGAAGGTGCTATGCTGCCATGGTGGTGGCAGCAGGCAACAGCAGCGGCGGCGGCGGCGGCGGCAGCGCACCTCCATCCACTTCTTCAGGCCCTCGCTGTAAGAGAAGATCTCCATGGATGGTTCTGTATACGGGTTGTAGGCGGGCTTGAAGCGCAGCTTGGGCAGCCCCAGCCGGGTGAAGAACTGTGGCCCTCATCCAATGCACATCACCCTTATCACACTCAACGTATATGCACATGCTTAGAAGACACACAGCGGCGCACTGCACGGCCTGCCCTGCTCAGCTGCATGGCGGCGGGCAGCAGCTGCATGCGGGTTAAAGGCGTTGCGTGATGGCTGCCGTGAGCATCTCTGCTCAGCACTGCACCGCAAACCTCGGCTCACCCTAGCAGTCAAAGCAGTGTCCCCACACTGCCCTTGTACACTGCCCTCAGTGAATGAAATCCTAGGGATGAGTAGTCATAGGGTAGAGTGGGTAAAGTGCACAGGAAGAGTGAGAAGCTTGTGGTCAGAGCAGCTTCCCCACAGTGCCTTGATAGCGCTATCACAATAAGTGTGATGCTAGGGTGAAAGGAAGAATACCAATGCCAGGCTCTCATGGGAAGGACTCCCCTGCTGCTCACCCCAGGGGCATGAGATGTGTGAGGGCGAGTGAGGGTGGGTGGGTTAGGTTGACCTGGAGGGCATCACACATCACACACCTCATGCAGCACCCCGATGAGGTGACCCAGAGTGAGACCGCGGTCACACACCAGCCCCTCCACCTGCGGCCAGCCAGGCGGCGGTGTGGATGAGCAGGGCGTGGGGGTGCCAACCCTGACCCGGACCCTTTCCCCTACCCCTTATCCATTTGCTCTTCTGGCCGTCCCCTTCTCCTACCCCTGCCAGAGCCCCTGCCCTTCCCACTAACCCTTGCCCCTGCCCCTTGCCTGCCCCTCCCACCACCCATACCCCTGGCCCCCTGCCCTGCTGACCACCCCCTACACCTTGGCCCCTCACCTGATGGAACTCCGCTAAGTGGGTGCGGTCAATGGCTTCGTTGCGGAACACGCGGTCGATGGAGAAGTACTTTGCAGGACGGAAGCCGCCCTGGGCCAGCTGGTACAGCTGCAGGCAAGCCCACATGCTCCCATGCATGATGCGCATGATGCATACAGTGTTTGTTCATTGGTGTGGCCGTCAGCATGGTGTGATGACTTCTTGGCCTCGCCCATCTAGGCAACTTGGGTGTGGACACTGGCAGCACACTGAATGCCAGAAGCATGCATTTAAAGGGGTGCACACAACTCAACCATGAAGAGCTACACGCAATCATCCTGGCAGTCAAGCAGACAATGCTCACACAATTATTTCAATGGATTTGACTATCAGCCTGGAATGGCGGCTGCTTAGCCGTGGCCACCAGCGGCTTGAAAAAAGGTTCATGGCGGCATGGCGGCATGCACATAAAAGGTGCGAGAGTCCAGAGTCGCATGAAGGGTGCGAGAGTCACCTGGGGATCTCCAGGGACTACGTCCAGAGACAGGGACTGCAGCTGGGGGCTTGGGGGTTAACATTATTGCACACAGTTTGTTTACCTTTTTGTAAAACCTATGGGTCCAATTAGGTGGGTTGGGTACATTTAGGCACATTGTTGTACACCTGATGGGTACGGTGTCATGGGTAGGTAGGTCGAGGCGTTGCTCTTGCTCAAGCTCTTGCCCCTCCCCCTGCTCCCTCCACCTGCCCCCCTTCCCCTTCCCCTTCCCCTTCCCCTTCCCCTTCCCCTTCCCCTGTCCCTTCCCCTGTCCCTGCCACCCATTCCCCATCCTCTGCCCTGCCAATAATACTGCCTCCACACCTGCCCTTCTACACCTCCACACCTCCACACCTTGTACCCAGCAAGCTGTGGCTGGCGCGGTTAGAGGTGCCAGCAGTGGCTTGGCCAGCTGTCTCTACACATTCACACCTGCCCTTCCACACCTCTACACCACACTCTACCATACTGCCTCTACACCTGCCCCAGCACTCAGCCCTGCAGGCCTCGCACCATGCGAGTGGACACAGCTGTGGTGTGAGTGCGCAGCAGGTTCTTCTCAGCCTCTGCACGCTTCCAGCTGTAGCCGTAGCCAACAGAGCCATAGCCACCCTCCTGGTGGGCGTCCTGCAGGTCACACCTTGAGCGCCCGGGTCACACCTCCAACACCCAGTCTCAGGTGAAGGGGGTAGTGGAGGGAGAGGGTAGGCGGAGGCAGAAGCACTAGGGAAGGAGGAGTGGGGGGGGGGGGGGGAAGGGGGAGGGGGAGGGGGAGGGGGAGGGGGAGGGGGAGGGGGAGGGGGAGGGGGAGGGGGAGGGGGAGGGGGAGGGGGAGGGGGAGGGGGAGGGGGAGGGGGAGGGGGAGGGGGAGGGGGAGAGACTGGGCAGCCCAAGCTGTGAACACTGCTTGCCTTACCCCTGCTCAAGCCTGGCAAGGGCTGTGCTGTCTTTACTAACTCCTGATGGAGCTTGGACTGTGTCTGTGAGAGGTGCTGGTGCTGGATTGCATGGGTGACTGCTGCACCTGCCTTGACCCGCTGCAGGTAGTCAGCAGGGACAGTGGCCGCAGGTGTGGTGGCTGGGTGGGTGAGGAAGAAGGTGTCATGGGCGTCGCGTGCAGGGTGCTGCTGCGGCTGGAACAGGGCGTCAAAGTTCCAAAAGGAAGACTCCACGTAGTTGTTGGTGGGCATCTCCTCGAAGCCCATCTGGGTGAAGATCTTGCGGAACTGGGTGCGCACCTGAAGCCAGGGGGGTGGCGGGCAGCAGCAGGGGCGGGGATGGCAGGCAGCACCTAGGGCCAGGGGGTGGCAGGCAGCAGCAGGGGCAAGGGGGGCAGGCAGTAGCAAGGGCAAGGGGGGCAGGCAACCAGGGCAGCCCTACCTTGAGCAGTGGGTGCAGGTGACCTCCGTCTGGTGGCTGGCCCAGGGCGTTCAGGTTGCAGGCCTTGAACTGCTGAGTCCTCCAGCTTCCCCTGCGGCTCCATGCAAGCTCATGCCATCACGCTTGGACAGTGTGATGGCAATCATACCCAGCAAGGGGGCTGGATGGCACTCCTTGCTGCCACTACTGCCGGCAGCCTGTGGTCGGGAAGAGTTGCTGCTGATGTTGTTGGTGCTGGAGGTGGAGGTGATGTTGTTGGTGATGGTGGTGGTGGTGCTGCTGCTGCCGGTAGTAGTGCTGTTGCTGCTGATGGTGCTGCTGCTGGTGGTAATGCTGGTGGTGGTGGTGGTGGTGGTGCTGCCGGTGGTGGTACTGCCGGTGGTGACAGTGGTGTACCATTGGGTGTGCAGGCCAGCAGTAAGCACAGCTGCCGCAGCACTAGCTTCCCCGCCATTGGCCTTGACAGCAGCAGCGGAAGCGGCAGCAGCAGCAGCAGCAGCAGCAGCAGCAGCGGCAGCAGCGGCAGCAGCGGCAGCAGCGGCAGCAGCAGCAGCAGCAGCAGCAGCAGCAGCAGCAGCAGCAGCAGCAGCAGCAGCAGCAGCAGCAGCGACTCACGTGGTCAGCATGTCCTGTGTCAGCTCAGTTGCCAACTTCACGCGCTCCAGGGCAAATTTGGGCCCTTTGACCAGCTGATAGGTCTTCCACTGCCTGCCAGCCAGCAGCACAAACAGTTACTGACTTTCTAGACCCAGCCAACAGAATGCTGCCCTCAGCTGTTTCTATCTTCTGTTGCCATCCATAAGCTCCCTGCTTTCTGCTGTAGATGCCAGCTGGCCAGCTGTCAGCTGCCACCGCTGCCAGCTGCTGCAACTGACTCACTCTGGCTTGAGCAGCTTGCGTTTCTTTGCTGCCTCCGCCTCTGCCTTGTTCACTTCCTTGCCTGCAGCCACTGCCTGGAGCAGCTGCCGGGTGCGGTCCTCAATGGCCTCCACCTGCACCATCACATGCGTGAGGCCTGTGAGCGCCCTGCTGCCTGCATGCCGCTCGCTTCGACACGCACTGGACATGGACTGTACCTTCCTGACAACTTTGAGCTCCCCAGAACTCTTGTCAGTGGCCACCCACTTGGCCTGCATTGCTTGCTTGAGGCCTACGTCCCCAACCTCCCCTGGAAACTTGGCCTGCACGGAAGGACAGCCGCTGTGAGGTGCAAACTCCAGGCTAGGTGCCTTGCGTCCAGCAATACCTTCAGCTCCGCCATTGGCAAACCCTCCGCCGGAATGGAGTTGAAAACCTGGGCCTCTGGGGAACCTTGTGCGACGTAGGCCGCAGCCTCCTCGGTAAGGCACCATTTGAAGTGGTCGATTTCCTGCAAGAAGACACAGGCTATGGGTGAAGGGGGGGGGGGCGAGCTTGGGCGTCGCAGTCGGATCGGCACACTTTGGACGCAATCATCTCCGACGATTGTAAGCTTTTAATCGTCCCGACCACCGCCAGGTGATCAAAGCCCAGCGAAGCAGCAAACTCGCCGCTGTCGTCGCAGCCATTGTGTGCGTCAATGTGCCGCAAGAGCGCTGTTTCAATGTCTGCAGCCATGATGGAGCCGCTGCGGTCCGCGGGAAAATGTCTTCACGCGTCCCAACCAAACATTTCTGAATCAAACATAAACTAAATCAGGAGTTTAGCCTCTTTCTTCAGCGAGTGCAGTGCTATCCACAATGCGCTGCTCACCTGTTCAACATCGCAGCACGGTGCGGCACAATGCATACCCTAGGACAGGAATAACCGTGCGAGGGCGGCTTCACCTCTGGCAACCGGGGCCAGTGGGTTTTGACCAAGGCTTGCAAAGTTGCAAGCCGCACAGCCTCCGCCCTGAGACCCAGGTATGCTGCAACCTCACCCACTCTTGCTTCACGCATGCCACACACAGTCTCCTAAACTCACACGCATCAGGCCATCTTGCTACACTAAGCTATAGCTCTACCTCAACACAATTGCATCATTCTTTCAAACCCCTCATACTCTGCCACGCGCCAGTGAACCTAGCCTGGAACTACCTGCACCCACAACGGCACAGCCATCTGCCCCCCATGCAGCCAGCACGTTGTGAGCAAACATTGTTGTCCTGAGACCCTGCATCTGTATTGTCATGTAGACATGGGCAAGCAAGGGGGGCTTTGGCGCGCCCATAGCGCCCCCCCCTGAGAACACATGCCCCTGTGGCACCCGCAAGCTCTACCGGGAGTGCTGCCAGCCATTCCATTCAGGAGCAGCTGTACCTGCCACAGCAGAGGACCAGGCAAGCTCCTGCAGTGTAACCCACAGCCTGTGTCCCCTCTTAATGACCAACCACCCCTGCCCTGACCCGACCTGACCTGACCTGACCTGTCCTAAACATGACAGCAGCACCTCACCTGCATCAGGGGCTGCTCAGCTTCCTTGTTTTCCAGCTGCTCTGCTTGTCATGCTCTACACTCAGGATGGGATGCAGCGCTGCTGCAGGTCAGAGCCAGGTTCTCCGGCTATGTGAAGGCAGAAGAAAAGTACCTTTTAAGCACCTTTGCACCGGAATACCTGCAGGTGAGGGTCTGTCAGGCATCAGCTAACCCCTGGGGCCATGCAAGCGAGGCAATGAGGGCATTGGAGACGGCAGGAGCTAGGGGGCAGGGAAGGCCATGGGGACTGTAGGGGTGCGCATGAGTGCTTAAGCATTGTCACATCAGAAGGGTCAGGATATAAGTAGCAGGATTGCCGCATGCACATGCCTGGTTGCCATGCATGCAAGAGTAGGATAAGGGCCCACACAAGCGCAGAGCCGCAGCCGCAGTTCCGAGCGGTATGATGCCGATGCCCTGTGACGGGCACAGCGCAACTGTATGGCCCGGTTGTGACAAGCACGCATGGCTGCTCCCGTAAAGGCGCGGATGTGTCGCCCTCTCATGGCAAACACCCTTGGCTACAGTCATGCTGCCCAGTTACCAGGTTATCAGGGGGTAAGCAAGGGATGGAGACAGAGATACGTGACAAGTACCTATGGCTGCTGAGCAGTAGCCTCGTTTAGCAACCATTGGTACTTGAGGCTGAGTACTGAGTACAGAGCCTCCTCAGCCATGACCTAGTGCTGTGCCCCTCCATGTCCAGAGCTGCTGGGTGTGGACACCAGTGTTTTTTTTCGCCTGAACTGCGCTATGAAGATTGCGATTTACCCTGAGGTTTTGCGTATTTTAGCGTAGTTTTTGTTAAATTTCTACCTGAGCGATGTTTTGAAAAAAGGTCGAGCTATAAATCAGGGGTATGAACCTATGCCATGTCACTTTGAGCTATAGATCATGCATCCGGGCGGAACGAAAAACAAAACACTGGTGGACACCGGACTCAGCAGGCGGCGCATGGTGCCTGTGCTGCAGTTTAAGTACCCGGAGCTGCCTGCTGAGGAAGCTGCAAAGCAGTTGAAGCGGGATGTGAAGATGGCCTGTGCAACCTACTTGTGCTCAAAGCTCAAGATTGTGAAGAGCGAGGCAGGAGCAAGCGAAGGTGTGGTAAGGGGCGGAGGGTGTGGGCTCAGCACACCACAGCCAGGAAGCCATGCTCCAGCAGTGGCGGCAGCAGGCGGCGCAGCAGGGGGGCCACATTGTCATTGATAGGGGACAGCCCCGGATCAGTGAGGCCCAGCCTGACCCTTCCAGTCACCATGCTGTCACTTCACAAAGCAGGGTGGTAGTCATCAGTACCACCACCAGCATGACGTGGGAGCTGCCAAACAGTGCTGCTGCATCACACTTAGTCATAGACTCCACATGCCATGATTCGCATTCACTGGATGCAGGCACGGCATGGCCTGATTGCAATCAGTTGGTAACCCAGCCATTCCACCATCAGCATCACACTCCACTTAGAAAGAGGCTTCCAGCACCTTGGCCCTCAACCTTTAGCCCTCATTGCAGTGGAACACTCTTAGGCTTCCAGCGGAGCTTAGCTTCCAGTTGAGCTTGCGGCTGAGATCGGCTCATGGTTGAGTTGGGCTTCCGGCTGAGCTGTGCAGGTGAAGTCTTTGTTGAGTTCCGCTACGAATCCATCAAGAGGGGCGTGGACAAGCGCACCAACAACAAGAACCAAAGGATGAAAACACCTCCGCCGGAGAAAAACATTGATGGCAGCATCAAGGTATGCAGACAAGCAGGCAACTGGGAGTTGAAGGGCAGTGGCAGATACTCGCTCAAGACATGGGCTTTTGATGAGGCAGGACGCCTAGGGTAGGTGATGGGAGCACGCCGCGCCCCAAGCGGATGCTCCTCCTTTTATGCACACCGGCTCTGCCGTAGTGGTCTTCTTCTTCTTCTTCCATCTTTTTTGGACTAGGCATGACCAGGGGCACGACCTGGTCTAACAGGGTGTGACTGCCACCTGCAGCACGTCATGGCTGATGCATCCCCATTGTCCGCCTTTGCCAGATCGGCAAAACTCATGAGCGCAGTCGGTTTGTGATGGAAGGGCCAACCTGGAAGTTCGCGTCGTATGAGCTGCTTGAGTTTCCTGATTGGTTGCAAGAGGTGAGTGGGGCTTCCTGGCACCCCCGTCCCAATCCTGACCAGCAGCACCATGCAGCACCTTTTCATACTGCACATATGTTTGTAGCTGTCAAACGGCACTTCGCAGATGTTGTTGGTCGGAATTGTTGTTGGCTTAGCAATCAGCCTGGTATGGCTGCTGGCTGTGCAGCCAGGTAAACCCCAGTGTTCCCACAACCCCGTAAGCATGCACCCCTTTGCATGGGTTGCATGGGACCCTGAAGGTCTTGAAGTGTCTATGACTGTATAGTAGTTTTCCACACTCATCTTTAGCAACCCATGAAACTACACATGCGGCATCGGGATATGCCACATGGATGCAGAGTCATTATCATGCAAAGTATGATCCATGCCAATGTGCCTGATGATGCACACAGGCTAAAGATGCGGAGGTGAAAGCAGCTGAAGCCAAGGCCGGCACTGACAAACAGCCTGTCCCGGCACCAGCCTAGTAGCAACATGCATAGCTCCCTGCCCTTGATCAGCACGTGGTTGGAAGAAGAAGATGGCTTACACCGCTGAAGCTATCAGCCGTTAGGCTGCTTAACCGCGCCTCCCCCCCCCTCCAGCGTCGCAATGACATGATGTATTGTCGCATCAAGGATGGGGCGGTGCATGGCACCGCAACGACTCTGCAGCCAACAAGGGTAGTGCTGCCTTGCACTGATGGGCAATGAGTCCCAGACAAGTTTATCCGTCACGTCTGCCAGGTAGGGCGCGACCGTTAATGTTAACACCCTAGGCTTTCGACTTTAACACATTGTTAACGCTACTTTAACACATTGTTAACACCTTCAGCCTCCACCGTGACGACCCGGTGTGCAAGGGGGGTTTGGTAGAGGTCTTGCGGTACATAATATACACGTTTCAACAACAAAGAACGCCCCCGATATCTACAGAGCCAGGCACATAGCTTCATTGAGAACTTCATTGGGGTATACTGGGCTGGTATGAGCTGAGCGAGCCGCTAAGCAAGCCGCCGAGCAAGCCGAGCAGCCATTGTGCTCCTTTTGCTGCTGCGTGATGTACGACACGGCTAGTCGCGCCTGACCGTATAAATGTTGACCGTATAAGTGTTGACCGTATAAATGGTGATGTTGTGTGCCTCCCGCAGCGACGTAGAGAGCTGTAGCTCCCCGGAGGATACTGCGCTAGTCCCGCTAGTGCGGACGGTGCTTGAGTAGCAAATCCTGACTTGCAGCCTGACTTGCACGAATGCACTGACTTGCACGACGCACTTTGTGCATATGCGCTCGCGATTCTTACCGCCATCATCCCCGCTACAACCCCCAGCTAGCGGGCCTTCTTGTCACCATATCAGAAATTCGACCCCCAAAGACACAGCTAGCCTTTCTTATCTAGCCTGCTCCCAGCAGAGTAACGTCGTAGTGAAACACCAGCCTAGCGCGTATAGCTCTGCAACGACAAAACTATCTTCGCGGTAGGACTGCATTGTTGGCCCAGTCGGGGTCAGCATCGCAGTCAGGAGCTGCTTCGCCATTTATCACGGCAAGAACGAGTGCAGAACGCGGCCGGGCGGCTGTGTTAATGTTTTTGTTAATGTTTTCCTCTTGTTAACAAAGTTAATGTAATATTAACCTAACACGGTCGCGCCCTACTGCCAGGACCCCAGGCTCTGAGTCTCAGCCTCGCCTTGCTCAATTAGATTGTGATGCATCGACACAAGTGGGCGGGTGTCACTTGCCGTGCTAGCCAGTGGCACATGAGGCTATGGAAGGGTACTGTGTCATGGCTTGTACTTCACCACCATGGCGTGGACACAGGTCGAGGCTTCAAACTTGCATAATGGGGAAGCATATCCTTGAAATTTGCCTGTTTTGTCGCAGCCGTGCTTCGTCCACCACGATGAAATACTCACTTCACACAGGTCGGCAGGGCGCAGTTTAGAAAAGTGCAAGTCCACGCTACACTTAGCCCGTCTGGCCGTGTGGCCGTCAGCGAGCAACACCTGCTGTGGCCAGTAGCCGACTCCGATAGTCCGAATTGCGCTCAACGCTACAAACAGCACGGCCCATGAAGCTGGCGAGCGACACCAAGTTGCACAGCCACAGCTCGCGACGTGCGTACGGGGCTGTCGCTCATTGGCCACTGTCACGCAAGCTGTTGTGGCTAGTCTGCAGCGCGGTGATAGGCGCGTCGCTCTACACCTACATCTCTGACATTCAGGTACGCATTGTGCGATCTGGTTGAATCAGCTTCCCAAAACTGCGACCTTGCAGCTGAGGCAGCCCAACGCTGCCAGGACCTTGCCTATAGTCTATGACTGGGTGCCTGCAGGCCAATGCAGCCAATGTGAAGATCCAGAGCGGCAAGCAAGCTGCACGCGCAGCGCCCATTTGGTTCAGCCTTACTGCGATTCAGCACTACTCAGCAGCAGGGCATGGCATCAAGTTTGCCTCTCCCAGCCAGGAAGACGACAGATTTGTGTGGATCTTCACCTACAACGACCAAAGCAGCAGCTACGACAGCATGATGCAGGCAGCAGTGACCAGTGCCATTGAGGTGGGCCACCTGCGCCCCTTCTGCCTGTACTCCGGCTCCCAGACCTCCCCCGTGTACCGCTGGCTGGCTGACCATGGCGTCATCCTAGTGCGCCACACACCTGCCTGGGCCGACCAGTTCTGGCAGGCAGCAGAGCCACTGCACCTGCAGAACTTGGTGCACAGCCACCTGTACGCCACCAAGGAGACCATGGTGGGCACCTTCCAGCGCATCGACATCCCCATCATTCCTGAGTTCAGGGACTTTCAGTACGTGCTGTTCAGCGACACAGACGTGCTGTTCCTGTCCAAGTTTTCCCTTGCCCAAGTGCCTCAGCTACCACCCTATGTGGCCATGGCGCCTGAGATGACGGACGCCTTCCCTTACAACGCTGGCATCATGCTCATGAACCTGCCTGGCCTGCGGGCCACCTACAGCTCCCTGCTGGCCACCATCCTCAGCAACCGCCATGGCCTCTACTTCCCAGGCTATGGCCCCTTGGACCAGGGCGCCTACAACCAGCACTACGAGGAGTCCATCAGGAAGCACACGCTCAGTAAGGTGTACAATGCCAAGCCCTACCAGAGCTGCATTCCCGATGCGATGTTGTTGCACTTGCATGGGCCCAAGCCTGCTGACTATGAGCGCTTCTACAGCATGGGCGAGTGCAGGTTTGGAGAGATGTGCAGGCAAGGCTTGGCAGGCTGCCTGTGTGATTATCTGCTGGAAAATCATCATGGCCGCACTGCAAACCCGTCCTTGACCTCCATGTGTGACATACTCATGGTGGGCAGGAAAAAGGACCCATAGATCAATGTCAGACACCTTACTGCTGCCACTGTATTTGGCTGCTGTGCTGTGCATGGCGAATTCTTGTATCCAACATGCATGCTTTGGCATCTAGGCATGCCATGCCTACTTTCTCCACATTGTCCCATATGCACCACAATGCTTCTGCTCACACAACATTGCATTTAAACAGGCACAACTTATTACACATTTGCGTGCGGCTGAATTTGTTCATTGATGGTCATGTGATGTATGTTTAGGCATGCTGCAGGGATGCCACCCTGGTAGGGGTAGCGATAAGTGGTCGGATTGGCTGCGTCAGTCTATGGGGTCACCTGTACATGGACAACATGGTTCTGTGGCACTGCTCTGTCAGCTGCTTAGCTGTTGAGGTCTTGGTGTCCAGTGAGATGCTCAATTGCAGATTAGTCCCAAGCAAGCACTCACAATACTCAGGCTCCTCCATGTCCGAACGTCAGCAAAACAATGAAACCACTGGCTGCTTTGTAACCTCCAGCTAAGAGCTCCTGACTAGGCTCGACAAGGCAGTTGAGAGGGCTTTGGTGCCGTCGCCAAGTTCATGTGCAGCATGTGCATGGATTTGGTTTGATCGACCTGTTTTCCGGGGACCCTATATCCCAATCCTGGGACCTCCTGCACTTCTCCACAACAGGTAATGACTGGTGGTACTGCGTCCTTAACGTAGGTGTCACCCCAGGAGCGCTCAAGCCCTACCCGTTGCGGCTCCCGCTCAGACACATCCCCTCTGTCCGGAGTTAATGGTTTGTTTGTTCTGTTGGGGGACGATACACGTGATACTAATGCTGCTGCTGGTGCCGCTAGTGCCACTTCTGCAGCAGGCTTGTGTGCATGTGCACCCACTCTTGGCCTGGTCTGCTTAAGTTTGGCATTGCTAGGCGGCTAGGTCAACTGCTTAGGCTCCCTTGGGCACGGTCCCGGCCCGGCCGCACAGCGGCGGATATTTAGCTCGGCTGACACGTCTCAGTCTCAGAACCTGATGCCTTTGCTTGTTCTGCACATCAAGCCCCTGATCCGGGACTGCTTCGCCATGCTGGGCAGGAGGTGCAGCACGGCCCGTGAGAGGCTACTACATCTGTTTGGGGACCACTGCTGCAATGCTGATGTAGCAGAGGATGTACCTGCCACCTGATCTATACATCTATGCATACATTAAACCCTACAGTAGAAGTAACCCTACAGTAGAAGTGTAGACTTCTACTAGTCATTCATCGAAATGGAAAACTCTGACTTGGTTCGCATGCTTTCTATGTTTTTCAACGCTACGTGGGAGGGAACGTGTCGCACATAACATGCGTAACTCAGGTCGCAGTAACACATCCCGAGTAGGGCGCAACAACTTTCGATTGATCGTGATTTGCATATCCTCGTTGGGTTTACTCGGCGGATACGTGCTTACTAGCGCTCCTCAATCGCCGGTGCGTGGCTTACTGCCTGCTCGTCTGTGCAGCACACAACGACAGCTGGTTCGTGACTTGTACGTGGCAGGCTGTCCTACCTCATGCCGACGTGCGCATCACAGGTAAGCAGCTGGCCAGCAGACTGCTGCAAGCTAGATGTAGTGCAAAAGGTGCAGTACAGGTCCACATGGCCATGTTCTTCGCCGTGCCTTGATCCGCAGGCAGTCGGAAAGAGCTTCAGGTGGGTATTCTGACCGAATCAAAACCCGAAATCACTGTGCACCTATTGTATCATTGCAGCACACATCCTTCCAGTCTGCCCTGGCCGCCTTCACCTGAATGCACAGGGGTCTGGGGCCATCAGCAAAACGATGGGCAGTGCCCCCGACGCTCCAGAGGCAATCACAATCTCTACTCCACCGCCACTTGTGTCAGTCAGCACCACTGACCAGCGTCACCCTGACAATGTCAAGCTCATGATGTCACAGCAAAGCTCCCAGGACGAGCACAAGTCAGGGCTGCTCGCTCTGCTGGTGAAAGGGCTGTCAGACGTCAGGGACCGCACAGTGGGCCAGGCTACAGTGAAGGCAGCGCAAAACCACAGCTCCAGCCCGAGCACCACTAGCAGCACGGCTGGTGCACAGCAGCAGCCGTCAGCTCAGAAAGAGCCAGATCCAAAGCCTGTGGATCAGGTAATGGTTGAGACAGTTGGGAGCTCCCCTTCCCCCAGTGCCAGCACAGCTACGTCCAGGCCGTCTGGAGCAGCAACAAGTGACAAAGCAACCAGCAATTCCTCTACCACAGTTCCTGCCCAAAAGGGCCCAGACACCGCCAGAGCAGCGCCCGCTGTGGACGGTGTTGGCGGTGAGCATGGTCCACAACAAGGTTGAGGCATGCTGGGCAGAGGCAGGGGGCAGCCAGCTCATGCTCTCACATGTGCAGCATTGCCGGGCTGGTCGCCATCATCAACTGGTGTCTGTTGGTTAGGGCTGCTGATATACAGCCTTCTTGCTAGCCATGAAGGAAAACCAGGTTATGTCAGGCAATCGCAATTGATTGCACTAATGCGCTGATTGTCCCGCAGCATCCCTCAATGGCAGCTCAAGTCTAGACCAGAAAGCGCAGACAACGCAGCAACTGCAGCACCAGCAAGGCTGCAAGGCGGCGGGGGCGCAGTGTGGGTTGCCGGGTGACACCATCCACACGCTCTTCACCTCCAACGGCTCACCCTACCAGAACTTCCAGGCACGCATCATGTGGGTGTGCTGGGCCATGCACCTGTGCCATGGCAACATGGGCAGCAGCAGCACAAGGCACGTCTAGGACCTATGATGCACCAAGCTGTGTACCTGCTCATACCTACTTATACCTGTGCGTCACTCACTCTCGCACCTCCAAAGGGCACCACCAAAGGCCAATGACGACCACATGAACCCTTACAGCACATGCTCACAGAGGCTGCCTGAATGTCCAGCGTTGTGCATAGCCTCAACTTGCATTGCACCAGACTTGCTCTGATTTGCTGCGGTTGCTGCTACGTTCTGTTGCTGCTGTGTCAAGTGCCACAGTATGTGCTGCTAGTCCTTCCCATTGCCCCGTTCTGCTACTCATGTCATTACCCTGGTGGCACTCCTAGGGTCGCGACCTGGCGTTTGGTGCGGGCCATGCCCGGGGGCAGCCACCTGGTGGCCATGACGCGGGTGCTGCACCGCACAACGCCAGATGAGCTCATGGACGAGGTGTGGACGCTCCGTCTTAACATATACTTGTAATCTTGCATGTTCATTTTCTTCATGTATTCTGGTAAAAAAACTTTGTTTGTTTTGTTTAGTTTATACTGTTTATAAATCTCCATGGCGCTAGGCCGGGGCAGGTGGAGGGGTGTGACAGGACAGTGGATCAGGATATGACCTGAGCCAATGGAGGCATATGGAATCATGCTGGCACCATGCTATGCAGTGCCATGCAGCATGCCTGTTCTTTTCACATGCAGGTGGATACCTTCAGGGCTGACCCGCTTCAACCGGAGTGAGTCACACACCATTTTACTCTTGCTTCCAGCCATGCCAGCCTGTGCCTCCACGCTGCTTGCCACCATGTGCACCTCTCTTGTATCCACTCAGCGGCCAGGAACATGCACACCAGTGTTTGTTTCGCGCTATATGTAGCGTTCGCTATAAAATGCCATGATCCAGGGGTCCTATTGCGCTATGACATGATCGCTTTGCGAGCTTCGCTACCTTAAGGATATGAACCTTTGCCATGTCACTTTGAGCTATGAATCATGCATCAGGGCGAAATGAAGAATGAAACACTGATGCACACCAAAGCTGCACTAGGCTGCGGCGGGGGAGGGGGAGGGAGCTGCTGCCACAGCTGTAGCTGTCCATGGTGCTACTGAATGCTGGTCAGGGTTGTGATGATTCATTATCCAAGGGACAAGGCTCCCTTGCCCAAAGCTAGCCATCACGAGTAATGAAGGAGAAAGCCAAGGGAGAGAACATCACTGCTAGCACTCACCAAGCACTTGCCAAACATTGCGCATGCCCATGAGTATGCTGGTACCATCAGATCAGAAGGCCACAAGCCTGCTGACATCTTGAAAGTTCCCCGTTAACACAGAGCTATGGTGGCTGTGGTGTGATCAAATGCTGTCCTGGCCTGTTGAGGAGCTTGTCTGTGCTTCTCATTGCCAGCACCTTGACCCTGAACCTTGAGCCTTCGTTGCAGTGGAACACTCGCCACTGCGCACATACCTGCTAATACCTGCTCATACCTACTTATACCCGTGCGTCACTCACTCTCACACCTTCAAAGGGCAAGCCTCCAAAGGGCACCTCCAAAGGGCACCTCCAAAGGGCACAATGGCCCTTCTCATTGCCAGCACAAGGCAATCACAACACCAGCGCTGTCAACTGAGCAAGGCAGTGCCTGCTTGTGGCAAAGCACACCAGCGACGTTGTCACCATGCCCCTGCCGTCATCACTGCCACTGGCATCACCAGCATGGCATGCATGGATGACTTGTGCTGTACACACACTTAGGCAGATGACACAGATGGCATAGATGCCATGTGGCAGTTCCATGTGCTGTGGCAGTCCTGTGGCAGTGAGGCAGCTTCAGCCTTTCAGCTCTGTTCCTAGAGCCTGTTCACACTGAAGAGCTGAAGGGCTGAGCAGGCGCAAGTGAGGCTGGGTTCACAACAACATGGGGACTCAGTTTGTGAACAGTCAAGTATTTGAGGGAATGGTGCCCTGCCTGTAGTGTGCGTTGCACCTCCAAGTCAGATAACAACACAATCAGCCTGGATGCTGAACTTCACACCGCCTCCACACAGCATCAGACATGCACAACAAGCAGCAGGCTGGCTGGGGGCTGCATAGGCCTGTGGGTGGTGTGCACATGACCTGCCACCTTGCTGCCCAGGCATCAGCGCTGGCAGCCCTAGCATCAGCCAGTGTTGGCCCAGCCGCTGGTGTGAGTGCCTTGCCCTCAGGTGTGACAAGTGGTGCTGGTTCCCAGTAGCGGACCGGGCCAATGCCATGCAGCAGTGGCTCAAGGCAGTGGCCACACAGCCCTCGCTTCAGAAGGCTCCGTGGCTGCTGCTGCTAGAGACAGACTATGTCTGGGTGGCACCCCTGCCAGTAAGTCATGCAGGCCTTCCTTGGCTCTGTGTCTGGTGTCGTGGTGCTGCGCTGTGCTGTGTTGTCCTGTGTGTTGTGCTGCATCCTATGCTTAGGCCCTGCACTGCGCATCCCACCTCATGCTACCTCATGCTGTGTACATCTTTATCTACACCCTACCTTTGCTGAGTAATGTCCTCATGTCCCCGCGCCAGCTACGTTTCACCTGTTCAAGCTGCCTGAGAATGTTTGCGGGCTTGCCTGGCTGCCAGGCCCCAGGCAATGCCTACGATCCCAAGGTTCCCGGCTTGTCCTTCGGCTATGACTACATCGCGCCCCGGCTGCCAGGTATGCCCGTCAGGCCATTTGTGACATGGTGACACCCACTCAACGCCCACCCCTTTTTTTCCGCACTGCTCCATACGCCCATCCAGCAATGCAGTGTGGTGTTTTTCCCACACTGCCCATGACACCCTCACCACGCTACCACCCTCACCACCCTGCACAAGTGGCATCCCCTCACACAGCTGCTGTGGTAGCTGTTATGGTGGCTGCTGTGGCGCACTATGTTCACCTGCAGTCATCCAGGAGCTGTTGAAAGAGCGCTGTCCTGACTGTGACCCTAACACTGTGCCCAACAGTGGTCCAGCGCCCGTCCTTGCACGATATGAGGACTTCTTGGTAAGGCATGCAGGCAGCAGACCATGGTGCCATGAGTGCTATGGCATGAGGACCTCCGTGTGTAGACCACCCACACCTCCCATTAACGTGATTGGTGCACAGACAGTGTCTTAGAGCTTGGCTAAAGCTGTGCAGCCCTGTCTGCATCTCTTTCTAACTCCATACCCGTTGGGCAGCTAGGTGGCACAGGCTTGGTTGATGATGGATTCACACTATTATGACCATCATCATGAGGTGGGGTGGGGTGGGGTGGGGTGGGGTGGGGTGGGGTGGGGTGCCCCTGGTATGGTGGCTGCTTGGTGTTGCCCATTAGCACGACATGATTGGACATGAAACCTGACGACACGCTCATTGGCAGCATGCACATGAAGAGGTGCACATGGCTTAATCATAAACAGGATCAACCAGGAACAGCTTGGTGTTCCCGCCTTCAAGACCTGCACTTCCTCAGCTCATACTCTACCCGCCAGGCCACTACTGCCAGGTCGCAGGAAATGGCAACGACAACCATCGCTAGGTGCCTACTGCTTTCAGTGTGCAGATGTGTTGGCCTCCCCTACCCCCACAGCCTGCTTCCGCATGCACAGCCTACACCCGCCATGCCTCTCCTAGTAGCTCTCATAGTAGCTCTCAGTATCACCCACTTCTGTTGCCACTTCCCGCCTCCTTCCTGCCACAGGCTACGTTAATGATGCCTTTTAGCATCACGTGTGCACCAGTGTTTTTTGTAACACTACCGCACTGCGCTATGAGCAATGTTTTGAAGTTAGGCCAAGCTGTAAACTCCAAGGGTATGAACCTATGCCATGTCACCTATGCCATGGCCAAATGAAGAAAAGACACTGTTGTGCACCCCTCCCGCCATTACCGCTCACCCTCAGCCTCCTGCCCGCCAGGCCAGCCCAGCTAACCTTCCATGCCTGCTGCCTACCAGGCTGCCCTGCCCGGCCATTGCGTGAGCTAACTTGCCTGCTTGCTGCCAAGCCGCTGAGCTGGCCTGTCCTGACCCGGCCTGACCTGCCATGCCTGCTTGCTGCCAGGCTGCCACGCCCATATGGGAGGAGCTGTCTTTGTACATTGAAACTCACAATGAGACCAAAAAGTCATTGGGTGAGTTCAAACATTGTCAGGCTGTCAGGAGCACTGTCAAGTAAGCAAGCGGCCGAGCCTGGGCAGCCCTGGCACAATGTTGTGTGATGGAAGCCCCCTGCCCCTTGCTGCCCGTACCTCCTAGCTGTGCATTATCATTGGTCTTCCTTCCTCCTGCCCTGTGTGCACGGACCCCCCACGCCTTCTGCCCCCATGCCCCCATGCCACCAGCCCTTTCTCCCTGCTGCTGCCCATGCAGGCTGGGTTCGTGAGATGTACGCCTGGGACATTGCAGTGGCTGCCAAGAAGCTGAACATCCTGAACCAGGGCCCTGGCCCCAGCCCACTGATCGCGCAGCCCCCTCACGACACCCTGCGCCTCAATGCCACCATGTACCACTATACGTGGGGCTCCATCTTCAAGAATGCATCAACAGGCGCAGAAATCTGGAAGTTTGACAAGCGCTTCTACACCGCTGCTGACGATGCCTTGAAGGTGGGAAGGGAGGGCTGTAGAAGAGGATACAATAAGCAATGGTAGCATGCAGTGCAGAGCGTGGCTTAGGGGCGGGTGGTGCAGGCGAAAGGGTGGTGCAGGTGGTAACTTAGGGGCAGGGGGTGCTGGCAAAAGGGTTGGTGCGGGTGGTAAGCTGTTTTCCAACTGCCACCACTGCTGCAGGTCCCACTGCTGGAGCTGCCACCTCCCTGGCGAGAGGGTGTCAAGCTTCACGATGGCATGCCCATCACCCTGGACCTCCACAATACCCTGACCGACATGATCACCGCCATGAACAAGGGCATTGCAACGCTGCCTGACTTAAGAACGAAGGCCCCAGCTGCTGCTGCCGCCTAGTGCACTCCACATCCACACAACAGCGTGTGCCCACACTGCCACAAATGTCACCAGCTACTGCACACAACTGCGATGGCCAATCACATGCCGCCCCTGAGCATGGCGTGTGTTTACACCAGGGTCAGGGCCAAAGCCAGGTTCAGGGCCCAAGCCAGGGTCAGGTTTAATTGCCTGACATGGGCTCAAAATGAAGTCATGCAAGCTCTCATTATTGTTCTGAAAAGACATGGCAAATTCTGGCAGCTCCGCTCTCCAGCGTCATCCACTACCCCCTCTGTGCATCTTGTGCATGTGCGATCAATGAAAGTGACCCCCTTAAACCGAGCCTTCTCCACCCCCAAACCGCTGTTGCCTGACCTGAACCTAGTCAAGCTCGCGCGGACTTTTGTAGAGAGCTGTCTGTTCAGCAGGTGTGGTGCCATGTGATTGATGCCAATGCCGTCCCCATACTTGAACCATGCAGCATACGAGCATCTCTCCCGATGCAACGTCTCGGGCAGCCTAGGGTCTTCCCCACCTCTCGAGCCACTTAACTTCCATAGCCTTGGTGCCTAGGAGTATGTCCGGGCTCAAGGTAAACTCACCCCCCATCAGCTCTCTGGCGGCCAGCTGGAACTGAGCACTCCAGCCGGCCTGACGGCTCCTGCCTAACTCCACATCATTAAGATTTTGCGTTCTTTCACTTTTGCATCCTTGCATGCAATGGATGAAATACCAATGCAAGATTTCAGTGCAAGAAGAACTAGTGCGGTGTACTGCCTTTTGCTGCTGCCAGCTTCATCATGCGATGTGCGTAGGGGTGATAGACAGGCCAGGCCTGCCAGCCAGGAGTAGCAAGGGAGTAGGCAGCAATTGATGAGGCTCTGGCTGGGGGAGAAGGCGGCGAGCTGGAGGAGCAGCAGGCCCAACAGTAGCCTTAGGCGTGCATAGGCGGAGCAGCTGCAGGGCCAAGCCGAGCTCCAGCTCCAAGGCAGACTAAACAGGCTGCAGGGCTCGTGCACACCTTCATCAGTCATGCCCGATACACTGATACCATGCAGGGCACGTGCTCTGCTAGATATACGCCTGTGCATAGATGATTAGATCTACTAGAGTAGATCTACTAGAGTATGTGGGGGCTTCCAATCCGCAGGCCTGCTGATACCTGCTCATACCTACTTATACCCGTGCGTTACTCACTCTCGCACCTCCAAAGGGCACCTCCAAAGGCCAGGACATGCATCCTTACAGTTCATCACCAACACGGGAGATAAACCATCTTACATGTATTGGAATGTCTGTTGGCACAATACGTAACGCACAGACAACATGGGCAACCTACTAAAGCTTAGGTAAGTTCTGAC